>SJXQ01011520.1:610812-708796 GCA_006408695.1 Aepyceros melampus | reverse complement strand
CGGATGTTCACCTAGGTGATCTCTGTGACAGTTTTAACCACCGCCGAGACTCAGGTTCTAAGTAGTCTGGCGCTTTGTCTGGACGTTTGGCTTCAGGGACTGCAGACCCAGGGTTTCTCAAGGTGCGTGTCCGTGTGCCCACATTTGCCCTGCAGACCTTCCCTGCATTTCCGCGCTCTGCTTCATGCGCCCGGGCATCAGGGGTCCCCTCCTGTCATGTGGCTGCTGCCCTCCGCTCAGCACTCCACCTCTGGGTTCTGCCTGCAATGGAGGCTGGTAGCGCCTGCCTTGGCAGCCCCACGAATCGCACTAATCCTTGGTTTCGCTCTGCCCAGCCCACACCCTTGGTAAACAGACCTTTTATTCAACTCTCCTGCCTTTTCCTGTTTCACGTGTGCAATTTGTTTCCTGCTGGGACGCTAACTGATCCAGTCTCCGTGGGTGTTCCGCAACCCTGACCTGGTTCTGCCTTCAAGTCACACCCCTGCCTCCCTAGAAACCTCCCCTCCCTTCCCCAGGACAGGTTCAACTCTGCGTCCTTCCTGAGTCCTGTACTTAGGATGGCCTTGTGAGGGTGGGGCCTCAGGAGCAGGGGCCGGACCACCCCAGGTCTGGCTCAGTCCCTCCACCTGGTGGGACTCTGGTCCCCAGGCTCTTTGGAACTGACTGCATCTCTCTAGGACATACACTAATTGTTTTCTCAGAGACAGCATAGCCTCAGTTCAGTCGCTCAGTCGTGTCCGACTCTTTGCCACTCCATGAATCACAGCACGCCAGGCCTCCCTGTCCATCATCAACTCCCGGAGCTCACTCAGACTCATGTCCATCGAGTCAGTGATGCCATCCAGCCATCTCATCCTCGGTCGTCCCCTTCTCCTCCTGCCCCCAATCCCTCCCAGCATCAGAGCCTTTTCCAATGAGCCAACTTTTTGCATGAGGTGACCAAAGTACTGGAGTTTCAGCTTTAGCGTCATTCCTTCCAAAGAAATCCCAGGGCTGATCTCCTTCAGAATAGACTGGTTGATCTCCTTGCAGTCCAAGGGACTCTCAAGAGTCTTCTCCAACACCACAGTTCAAAAGCATCAATTCTTCGGCGCCCAGCTTTCTTCACAGTCCAACTCTCACATCCATACATGACCACTGGAAAAACCATAGCCTTGACTAGATGGACCTTTGTTGGCAAAGTAATGTCTCTGCTTTTGAATATGCTATCTAGGTTGGTCATAACTTTTCTTCCAAGGAGTAAGCGTCATTTAATTTCATGGCTGCAGTCACCATCTGCAGTGATTTTGGAGCCCCCCAAAACAAAGTCTGACACTGTTTCCACTGTTTGCCCATCTATTTCCCATGAAGTGATGGGACCAGATGCCGTGATCTTCGTTTTCTCAATGTTGAGCTTCAAGCCAACTTTTTCACTCTCCTCTTTCACTTTCATCAAGAGGCTTTTGAGTTCCTCTTCACTTTCTGCCATAAGGGTGGTGTCATCTGCATATCTGAGGTTATTGATATTTCTCCCAGCAATCTTGATTCCAGCTTGTGCTTCTTCCAGCCCAGTGTTTCTCATGATGTACTCTGCATGTAAGTTAAATAAGCAGGGTGACAATATATAGCCTTGACCTACTCCTTTTCCTATTTGGAACCAGTCTGTTGTTCCATGTCCAGTTCTAACTGTTGTTTCCTGACCTGCATATAGGTTTCTCAAGAGGCAGGTCAGGTGCTCTGGCATTCTCATCTCTCTCAGAATTTTCCACAGTTTATTGTGATCCACACAGTCAAAGGCTTTGGCATAGTCAATAAAGCAGAAATAGATGTTTTTCTGGAACTCTCTTGCTTTTTCCATGATCCAGCAGATGTTGGCAATTTGACCTCTGGTTCCTCTGCCTTTTCTAAAACCAGCGTGAACATCTGGAAGTTCACAGTTCACATATTGCTGAAGCCTGGCTTGGAGAATTTTGAGTATACTTTACTAGCGTGTGAGATGAGTGCAATTGTGCGATAGTTTGAGCATTCTTTGGCATTGCCTTTCCTTGGGATTGGAATGAAACTGATCTTTTCCAGTCCTGTGGCCACCGCTGAGTTTTCCAAATCCCATCTAAATAAAACATTTCTCTTATGAGCAGGGCTGTGGCCCCGACCTGCAGAATCAGTGGGTCTTCATTGCTCAGTTGCATTCAACTCTTTGTGACCCCATGGACCTCATGGACCCCACCAGGCTTCTCTGTCAATGGGATTCTCCAGGCAAGAACACTGGGAGTGGTCTACCATTTTCTTTTTCAGGGGATCTTCCTGATCCAGGGATCAAACCCAAGTCTCTTGCATCTCCTGCATTGGCAGGTGAGTTCTTTACCATTGAGCCGGGGTTTTCATTATCGTGCCTTAAAATCTTCAGATTCACATTCTTTTCCACTCTGCCCAGGGCCCTGGCAGCAGAAACAGAAGCCTGTAATAGCTTAGTGGCCCTCTGGAGAGTGTTACGAACTGTGATGAAATGACTTTGGTTGAGAATTTGGGGGATGGGCCTTTGGGGAGACCATGTGTCATGGCTCATGAGTGAATTGCGATGAGCAGCCTCACTTCTGGGCACTTGTCTTTCTGTTTCACCTTTTCGCTCATGTTCTGAATAGAGGAGTAAATGTGGAGTCCTAGGGAAAACCTTCACAGATGGACCCAATTTCATTTTGCTTTTTTATTTTTTGGGGTTTCACATTTAGGTCTAGGATCCATTTTTTTGAGTTAATCTTTGTATGTGATGCAAGGTGTGATCAGTTGTTGCTGTTTTTCTGCACAGGCTATTCAAGTATTCCAGCACCATTTGTTGTTCTACACCACGAGGCATGTGGGAGCTTAGCTCCCAGACTAGGGATCCAGCTGGCACCCCCTACAGTGGAAGGTGAAGTCTTAACCATTGGACCACAAGGACGTCCTCCTTGTTCCTTTTTTGAAGGGTCACAAAGTCTTCCTGCAGGAAGTTATGGGTTTTTTTCTGGTGTGGAGGGAAGAGTTTGTTCAAAGGCACTGAGGCAGGAGAAGGCATGAGAAATCTGGAGAACTGAACACAGGACTGCAATTTCCCAGAGCTCATCCTCTTCAAACATCCTTGGGTCCTAAGGATGGGAGGCACGTGGGTTGTGTATAGCAGTCATCAGTTCTGGGTGGTTAGTGCCTTTATGCAGGGTAATCTAGTCCCCCCACCCCCGTGGTGTGTGTGTGTGTGTGTGTGTGTGTGTGAGTTGCTCAGGCATGTCTGACCCTTTGTGACCACATGGACCATAGCCCGCCAGGTTCCTCTGTCCATGGGATTCTTCAGGCAACAATACTGGAGTGGATAGCCAGTCCCTTCTCCAGGGGATCTTCCCGATCCTGGGACTGAACCTGGATCCCCCACATTGCAGTCAGATTCTTTACCATCTGAGCCACCAGGGAAGCCTCTAACCCCCTGTAGCCCATCCCATTTTAGCACTAAAAGGAAACCCTTTCCTCCCAGACAAGCCGGGACACATGGCATCCTGGCCTGGGATAGCAGTGGAGTATTTTGGGCATCACCCTGCATTAGCATACATGCACGTGTAACAAATTCCGTGTATGAATTTGTGTTCTTGGGTCCTTGCTGTACAAGGTGATGCTTTAATAATCCTTTTGCTCTTTGAGTTTTGAGCAGGATTTCTAACTCAAACTGTCACCCAAGATGACCTCTCCTCGCCTTGACAGGCGAATGTACTTTTTCATCATTGTGGTCTCTGAGGCACCTTGAACTTTCCTTTCCTGCTAGCAGACTTGAGTTTCCCCCAAGGATCTTTGAAGAACTCTCTTTTGACTTTTCCTGCTTGGAGAAATTTCCTTTTGAGCCTCAGATGACTGGCTGTATTAAAACAAGCATGGCTATGACTGGGATGTTTGAAGACTGTTTCAGAAATTGTGGGTTCATTTCAGTTTTCATTTGAGCCTTTGAATCACGTATTTAGTAGAGACCAACTTGCAAAGACTAGCAGGTATCCCAGCTGACTTTGGGGGCATTCTAAGGGCTCTTGCTCTCTGCCGCTCTCTGCTCTGAGTCTGTTCTCCAGGCAGCTGCTGTGCTCTGCAGCCCTCAGGGACATCTCTTGGTGCCAGGGTCACACCTGGAGGCCTAGAGTGTCACTGGATGAGCCCAACAAGGTGAGACATTTCTACAGAAATGTCTGTCATCACTCCTTCCTAGACACACTGGGACTCACAGACGTCTGCAAATGGTTTGCTGGAATACAGACTCTATGTTGAGTTCAAGGTCTAAAATCTGCCTGTTTAATTGAAAGACATATTCATGTTTGGAAAGTTTTTTTTATTGCTATGGGCCTAACATTCATGCATAACTTAACAAAGGCTGGTGCTGCTGCTAAGTCCCTTCAGCCGTGTCCGACTCTGTGCAACCCCATAGACAGCAGCCCACCAGGCTCCCCCGTCCCTGGGATTCTCCAGACAGGAATTCTGGAATGGGTTGCCATTTCCTTCTCCAATGCATGAAAATGAAAATGAAAAGTGAAAGTGAAGTCGCTCAGTTGTGTCCGACTCTGTGCGACCCCATGGAGAGCAGCCCACCAGGCTCCTCTGTCCATGGGATTCTCTAGGCAAGAGTACTGGAGTGGCTTGCCATTTCCTTCTCCCTTTACAAAGGCAAGTTATTGTTTAGTCACTAAGTTCTGTCTGACTCTGCGACCCTGTGGACTGTAGCCTGCCAGGCTTTTCTGTCCCGAGGATCCTTCAGGCAAGAATACTAGAGTGGGTTACCATTTCTTTCTCCAAGGGATCTTCCCGACCCAGGGTTTGAGCCAGTGTCTCCTGCGTTGCAGGCAGATTCTTTACCATTTGAGCCCCCAGGGAAGCCCCCATGAAGACAAGTGATGATCTCCAAACTTGGAGAACTGTCATCATGGTCACAATTACTGTGATTCTCATTTTGCTAGAAAGTCAGCTTTGGAAACACAGGAGGATAAACCGCCGGGTTCATGTCCCCCGAAGTTACTGGTTCACGCGTCCCCATTGTCACGTGTTCTGTGTCAGCCTTTGCCAGAACCAGACCAGTAAGAAAAACTGGAAGGTTCCCTGTGCTCTGGCCTCTTTAACACATGATATTGCCTGCGTTTTAATTGTTTTAATTTGTACTGTCTTCTAGCTTTGGTGTCAGAATTGGCTGCCAACTCTTCCATGTTCTCCTACACCCTAGAGTGATTTATGTGGCAAAGAAATGATCTGTTCTTTTCTTGGTCTATTCTGTTCTTGCCTTAAAATTATTCTAGTCGTGGTACACTTTAGGCGTGCTTTTTTAATCTTAAATTTTTCTTATGGGTTTTGATATTTTAAGATTTTCAACCTAGTTTTGAGTCTGGTTTTTTTTTTTTTTCCCCCTTGGAAATCATCTGTGATCTAGAATTTTAGATTTCTTGGGGCAAAATTATACTTTATCTTCTCATAATAAAAAAAAATCTTGTATATATGCAAGGCGTGCTGCATCCTAATTTCTAATGCTGTTGATTTTGTGTCTGTTATTTTATTCTCCAAAGTTTGATTATTTTATTGACCTTTCCTAAGTATTAACTTTTATTTATATTGAGAGAGAGAAATGGAAATGAGAATGATAGAGTTGTCATTGTTGTTCAGTAGCTCAGTCATGTCTGACTCTTTGCAGCCCCATGGACTGCAGCATGTATGATAGAATGAAGCCATATTTACTAGTTGAACTTTATTTCTGTCTTTTGGGTCTACTTGGTCTATTTCTTGGACTTCCCTGGTGGCTCAGACAGTAAAGCGTCTGCCTGCAATGCGGGAGACCCGGGTTCAGTCCCTGGGTTGGGACGATCCCGTGGAGAAGGAAATAGCAACCCACTCCAGTATTCTTGCCTGGAGAATCCCATGGACAGAGCAGCCTGGTGGCTACAGTCTATGAGGTCACAAAGAGTCGGACATGACTGAGTGACTTCACTTTTGGTCTGTTTCTTGGAGAAATGTATCACAATGTCACATTTCTTATTCATTTGTTATTAGCATTTGCTTTACAAGTTTCACAGTCATGTTTAGAAGTCCAGGCAACTTTGCTACTGTTATATATTCCTTATGGTTTGTATCTTTTATAAATATATAAATATGTTTCTTTTTAGAGCCACTAAATGCTTTTTTCTTTACATTTTATTATTTCTAATATTACTGTTGCAGTGCCTATTCTCTTTTTGTCTGTTACGATCTGTCTGTTATGCCTTTTTATCACCTTTTCTTCCTGCACCTGTTGGTGTGCTTTCGTTTGCTTTAATATCTGCTAGGCCTAAGGCGGCCTGGCCCTCTCTCATTGGATCGTGATTTTATGTTCTTGACTCAGTGAACACCACAGGATAGAGATCAGCAAAAAGGCTCTCCTCCTCTTTGTTTCCTATCCTATGCAGTGTTCACATAGTATCCAGGTATTTACTGTACCAACTTCAGCCAGCTGCTTGAAGGTGGAAGTGATTTTTTTTTTAATATTTATTTGCCTGTGCTGGGTCCTAGTTGCAGCATGCAGGGTCTTTTAGTTGCAGCATGCAACCTCTTAGTTCCAGCATGTGGGATCTAGTTCCTTGACCAGGAATTGAACCCTGGCCCCCTGCATTGAGAGCACAGAGTCCCAGACCCTCAACCATCAGGAAAGTCCTTAAGGTAGAAATCTTTTAATCAGTCCACGTGGTTCTGGATTCGAGGGCTCCTTCTTACTTGCGATGGCAGAGCAGAGGGATAGACAGTAAGGGGGCTTATTCTCAGCTAATGTGAACAGGCAACCTGCTTGGTTTCTGTAGAAGCGCCTCTGACTTTTCTTCATTTGATCTTTGGTGTTCTGAAATTCCTCCAAGAGTAGTTTTCAGTGGCGTGAAGTTCAGAGTCTTTCTTTCTAAAGACTTCAACACTGGGAATTTTTCTAATGTTTTCATTTGGTTTCCAAACTCACTAATTTACTGCTCGGCCCTTTCTGTTCTGCTGTTCAGTCCATTGACTGAGTTTTCATTTTGTCAATTACATGTAAACATTTGCACAGATGAAGTTCCTTCTTAAATCTCTGTCAGTATAATAATCATTAATTATTATATATACTTATATGGTAGATACTCTGTAGGTTTATAACCTTATCTCTATTCTTATCATTTAGTTGCTAAGTCATGTCAGATTCTTTGTGACCCCATGGACTGTAGCCCACCAGGCTCCTCTGTCCATGGGATTCTCCAGGCAAGAATACTGTTCCTCTCATGGTGTTGGTTTTCTTCAAGTGATTATAATTCTTATTTATTAACTAAGGGTCTCTGTTTGGCTACCTGTAGAGGTGACTTTTTCAGTCTTCCCTGGTGGCTCAGATGGTAAAGAACCCGCCTGCAATGCAGAGACTACAGCTCGATCCCTGGATTGGGAAGATCCCTTGGCAAAAAGAGTAACAATCCACTCCACTATTCTTGCCTGGAGAATCCCATGGACAGAGGAGTCTGGTGGGCTACAGTCCATGGGGTTGCGAACAGTCAGACATGACTGAGCAACTAACACTTTCGGTTTTCAGAGGTGACCTTGTCTTGCTAACAATGCTTGTGGGAGAGAGGCAGCCGTGTGTCCTTGGTGTGAGACACTCATCTTTCCCGTTGGTAACCAGTGGGACTCAGTCCGGCTTTGCTGGCCCAACCCCAAACCTGTGCTGGGGCTGGTACAGGCCACAGCTGCCTGCCAATTGGCTCCAACGGGGTGGGAGCGGGGCAGGGGGGCATAGGAGGGTGGTGAGCCCTGCCTGGGCATTCCAAGAGAGCCGCCCAATTAGTCACCCAGGGCTCCCCACCCCACCACTCTTCTGTGATATGATAAGATAATCGTTTCCCTGAACTCCTGCTGCCCTGGTGCATTCTTCTCTTGCACGTGATGTGTAGTTTTCCCTTGTGATTGTTGCTTTGAGTATTCATCCAGTCTGCTTTCTATATCAGAAACATCTCAGAAACTTTTTTTCTGTATACTCTTTTTTATATTTTGGAGCTACTCTGGATGTATTCTTTTTGTTTTTTAATTAAAAATTATTTATTTATTTATTTTATTTTTGGGCTGCGCTGGCTCCTTGTTGGGGGCTTTCCAGGTGGCACTAGTGGTAAAGAACCCGCCTGTCAATGCAGGAGACATAAGAGACGCAGGTTCGATCCCTGGGTTGGGAATATCCCCTGGAGGAAGGCATGGCAACCCACTCCAGTATTCTTGCTGCAGGATCCCATGGACAGAGGAGCCTGACAGGCTACAGTCCATGGGGTTGCAAAGAGTCGGCTGAAGTGACTTAGCATGCACACACTCATAGGTCCTTGTTGCTGTGAGTTGTGGCCAGCAGGAGCTATTCTTTCTCGCCATGGCTGGACTTATTCCAGTGGCTTCTCTTGTGCAGAGCACGGGTTGTAGGCGCTTGGGCTCAAATTTGGCATATGGGCTTAGTTGCTCCAAGGCATGTGGGATCTTCCTGCCTTCCTGGACCAGGGATCGAACCCCTGTCCCCTGCATTGGCAGGTGAGTTCTTAACCATGGGTCACCAGGGAAGTCCCTGGATTTATTCATTTTAAATCATGGGTTCTCAAACTTTAGCCTCCGTCTGAGTGCCCTGGAGGTGAAGCTGCTGGCCCGGAGAACCGCACTTTGAGAACCACTACTTTAAAATATATCTATCATCTAATGAGCCTTTGGAAAACAGCCCTGCACTTGTGATTAGTTTACTGTTATTGATCTAATCTCAGAAATTTGGTTCATTTTAAACAAATTTTATTTTCTGAAACCCAAGATTTTGACAGTTGGATCTTCACAGCTAAAGGGAAGACCACCTTGAATCCTGGTTTTAAGTAATTGCCTCCATGCCTCCTCTCCACTTAAAGATATTCTAGATCTTTCTGTTACTCCCAAGTGATTTTAGCCCTCTTGTTGCCTTCCAGAACTTTTCACATAGTTCAAACTTGGAGTGAAGAAAAAGAGCCCTGCCCTGTGTGTGTGTGTATTTGCAAGCCTAGTTTGATATCTTTGCACATGTAGTTGTTGTTGTTCAGTTGCTAAGTCGTGTCTGACTCTGTGACCCCATGGACCGCAGCACGCCAGGCTTCTCTGTCCTTCACCGTCTCCCACAGTTTGCCAAGTTCGTGTCCTTTGAATCGATGATGCTGTCCAACTGTCTCATCCTTATCTACGTGTAGTTACATAGTATTTATGGATAAAGAAGAATTTGGATATCTGAGTGCTATTTCAGAAATCTACATTTTTTGAGAGGAAAAGGCCTCAAAGTGCTGTGTGTCATGTACTTTCTATAGCACGATATGAGATGGGCTCAGATAATTTAATCATCTGGTGAAGCCAATTCACTAGCGATTTCCCCAAAGTAGCCACTTGTACCTGAGAAATCCAAACAGAAGGGGGAGGATAAAATATATTCCTTCCTTTTGTCTCATATTCTATCATATCCTGTTTCTCCTCTCTCCTTCCAAATTTATTTTTAGGCCCAGGCATATGATTACATGCTAACTTTCTTTTTTAAATGTATTTTAAAAAATATTTATTTATTTGTTATTTATTTTTGGCTGTGCTGGGTTTTCGTTGCTGCTCTGGCTTTTCTCTGGTTGTGGCGAGAGGGGGCTGCTCTCTAGCTGGAGGTCGAGGGTTTTTCATTGAGGGGGCTTCTCCCGTTGCGGAGCATGGACTCTGGGCCATTGAGGCTTCAGTAGTTGTGATGCCTGGGCTTAGCTGCTTCCCAGCATGTGGGATCTTCCCAGGCCTGGGATTGAATCCTGCTCTTCTGCCTTGGCAAGCGGATTCTTTACCACTGAGCCACCCTGGAAGCCCACTAGTTTTCAAGATCAGATTTTCATATCCACTTTAGAATGTTTTTCAAGAGTGACTGTAATTTGCACAAACATGTTTAGTGGAGTGAGTTGTATGCATGTACGTGGATCATTAGGACACAGAGTATCATGTGCATAGTCGCTATGTATCATATAATATCTTTATTTTATGGTTTATTTTAACATTGAGGCTTCTTCCTACCTCATGAACAAGACAGCCATCCTTCCTCTGGGTCTCCTTAATGTAAACATTTGAATGTGCTCTGAGATTACGTTATTCCTACTACCTGTCGTTGGGAGCTGAACTCAGACACTGCCTGTTTTCAGCTCTAACTAATTTAAATTGGCAAGTGATTATGACCACCTTGAATCTGAAATGCACACTTCAAGTGCAGAAATCACACTCTAGTGAATCGGCTTTTACGTGTAAATATAAAGAGCCTTAGAGTAAAGGAAATCCACATTAACCAGTCTTGTGTGAGCTGTAATCAGAACACATCCCTTGTATATTTTCAGCTACAACATTCCCAGTGTAACAGAACAACTAAAAAGAATACCCATGTGCTTGGAGCTAAGTTATGACTGTCATGGGAACCATAATTTTGTACTGATATTTGCGGTTATAAATCTCTGCTCTGTTTCTGTCTGAGCCTTTACTTAGACAGGAAGAAAAGCATTTTGGAGGCTTCTTTGCATATTGTGATGATAGCAGTTGGCCATACTCTGAGCTAGTACTCTGATGCAGGCCACCCGGTAGGTATCACTCCCCTTCTTCAAGGGTATCATTTGATTGCCGTGATACACGGAGAAGGACGGGTTGAATTGTCCTTAATGCATGGGGGTTTTCTAGGTGAGAGAAATGAAGAAAGAGAAAGAATAGCATCTTGGAAGTTTTATGCACTATCAATACGTGTGCGTGTGTGCTCAGCCGCATCTGACTCTCTGAAACCCCATCGGCTGCAGCCCGCCAGGCTTCACTGTCCATGGGATTCTCCAGGCAAGGGTACTGAGTGGGTTGCCATTTTCTCCTTCAGGGATCTGCCTGACCCAGGGATCAAACCCGCATCTCTTGCATCGTCAGGTGGATTCTTTACTGCTGAGCCCCCAGGGAAGCCAATACAAACGGTGTTTATCTTGAGAACAGCCATGAGCATAAACCTTGGTGACTTTTCCTTCTGTCTTGTTTGGAGAATTTAATAGCGTCTAGTTATAGCCCTGAAAAGGGTTCAGTCTGTCAGAAGACCAGCATCCTGACCTGTGATGTGGAGGTCACATTTTCTGGGTTTTTGTGAGACCTGGTGAGATAATATGAGTAATACCACATGTAGGTACTTCCTAAGGGATCGTTAGTGTTGTTGAAGAAGCTGAATCAAAGCAAGAGAGTAATGGTTAGCAAAGGAGATATAAACCGAGTTTGGGTAGTGTATTATAATAAACAATAATTTAAGGAGTGATTTCTAGGCAGAAATTGCATTAGAAACATATATAACTGAGATGGGAGAGAATGAATATTTATTTGAGCAATCACTGTGTTTTGCACTGTTGATGTATATTAGCTATCCACTGCTGCAAAACAGAGTACAACAAAGTACAGTGCCTTAAAACAATCCACACTTCTTTTTTTTTTTTTTCTTAATGATTTATTTGGCCGTGTCTTGTCTTAGTTGCAGGACATCTGATATTTGTTGCAGTATGCAGGATCTTGCGTTCAGGTGCATGGGCTTAGTTGCTTCCAGGCATGTGGGATCTTAGTTCCCAGACCAGGATCAAAACTGTGTCACCTGCCAGATTCTTCGCCACTGAACCATCAGGGAGGTCCCAGTCCACACCTCTTTTTGCACTTCTTTGTGCGAGGAATCTGGGCACAGCTTAGGTGGCACCTCTGCTTCAGGGTCTCTGACAAGCTGCTGTCAAGCTGTTGGCCAGGGCTGGGGTCTCATCTGAATGCTCCACCTGGGAAGGATTTGCTCCCAAGCTCATGGGGTTGTTGGCAGAATTCAGTTCCTTGTGGGTTGTTGGACTCGGGATCTGGGTTCCACTTGGTTGTTGGTTGGAGCTGCCCTCAACTCCTTGCCACTCGGGCCTCTCCAGTGTGGAAATTTGCATCACTAATGGAACCCAACAAGTCAGTAGAGAAAGTCTGCCAGAAACAGTGGGAGCTCGGGTTTTGTTTTTTTTTAATCAATTAGTTCTAAAATGTTGGCTCCGCTGGGTCTTCATCTCAGTGCACCGACTCTTCTTTGGGGTGTGTGGGCGTCTCTCCTTATGGAGCATGGGCTCGAGAGTGCATGGGCTCTGATGGTGTAGCACGCAGGGTGTAGTTCCCCCACGGCATGTGAGATCTGAGGTCCCCAACCAGGCTTCAAACCTGTGTCCCCTGAATTGGAAGGTGGATTCTTAAGCCCTGGACCACCAGGGAGGTCCCAGGGACTCCGTTTTATTAACTTGATCATTGCATGACATCCATGATTATTATTAGGGTTATTGCTGCATTTTATTAGTTAGAAGCAACTTGCAGAGCCCACCTATACTCAAAGAGGAGAGATTACACAGCATGTGAATACGGGAAGTGGGAGTCGAGGAGCCCTCCTTAGTCTCTTTGCCATAGCAGCTTACACGGAGAGCATAGAAACTCAAATTACAGCAAAATAAATGTAGCACTGACCATGTTCCACACATTCTCCAGGAACTTAAACGTGTGTTCATTATTCCTCCCAAGAATCTTATGGAGGGGGTGTTATAATTATCCCTGTTTTGATAATGAACATTGAATCACAGGGAGCTTAAGTGGCTGGTCTGAGATTGCGCAGACAGTAAGTGATAGAGCTGGGTTGGGGCCTTAGCATTCTCACTCCAGAGCCCTTATTCCCAACCACGGCTCTACCCTTCATGTACTCTAGACCTCCGTACCATAAAAGTTACAAAGTCATTTGCTGACATATATGTCAGGTTTTAGTCACTCCTTGCTTTCTGTATTTGAAGAAGTTGCCTGACTAGAGTAGCTTTACATGAAATGAAGCGTCCTGAGCACGTGGGATGAGGTATGTGCTGCTACATACTATGTACTTGGTCTGTGTTCATTTCCTCCCCTTGTTTCGGCGGCAAGATGAGCACAGCAGCGTCAGGAGTTGGGAGCATCTGCAGGGGGGTCTTTGAATAACTCAAGATTTAACAGTGTTTACGTATTACTAGCTTCTTGAGGACTGAAAGCACACAGAAGTGTTTTCCTAGGAGCAGAACAATATCCCTAAGCTCTGGGAACAATGTTAGTCTGCTTGCTTTCAGAGTGGCACCCAAATAGTATCTTAATAAGTTGTGGGCTTTGGGGGAGAGATTTCAGAGACAGAGTTGAGCAGCACTTGCTTAGAGCGAGGTGGTGTGGGCCCCATTAAAGGTCAGATGCAATCCTCTGAGTGGTGTGATAAGCACAATGTGTATAAATTGACCTCTGCACCCTGTGAAGGGTCCTCTTCATTTTCTGCCGTGTCTACTCACTTGGGGCAGTTGAAGCCCAGTTTCCTGCTTTCTGTGCCACCTTCTCCCTGACTGAATAGGGCAGCTCTTCCTTGTGGCTCAGATGGTAAAGTGTCTGCCTACAGTGTGGCAGATCTAGGCTCGATCTCTCAGTTGGGAAGATCCTCTGGAGAAGGAAACGGCAACCCACTCCACTACTCTTGCCTGGAAAATCCCAC
This sequence comes from Aepyceros melampus, assembly GCA_006408695.1. NCBI lineage: Eukaryota > Metazoa > Chordata > Mammalia > Artiodactyla > Bovidae > Aepyceros > Aepyceros melampus. Next base: position 695,274 of record SJXQ01011520.1, on the reverse strand, counting down.
GGACGGAAGAGCCCAGTAGGCTACAGTCCATGGGGTCGCAAAGAGTCAGATATGACTGAGTGACTTCACTTCACTTCTACTCAATGAGGGAAAGAAAGGCACTGCAAAGTTATGCCCTGGGTCCTCTGAATGGTACCGTTCCTTCCTATGGGACATTTGATTTCTAGAATAGAGCAGCTGTTGTGGCAGATCTAGGTTCGATCTCTCAGTTGGGAAGATCCTCTGGAGAAGGAAACGGCAACCCACTCCACTACTCTTGCCTGGAAAATCCCACGGACGGAAGAGCCCAGTAGGCTACAGTCCATGGGGTCGCAAAGAGTCAGATATGACTGAGTGACTTCACTTCACTTCTACTCAATGAGGGAAAGAAAGGCACTGCAAAGTTATGCCCTGGGTCCTCTGAATGGTACCGTTCCTTCCTATGGGACATTTGATTTCTAGAATAGAGCAGCTGCAACAATGCTTTCCATTTCTCCATAATCTGAATATCTCTCTCTGTCTTCAGTAGTATGGATGATTGAAAACTGAATATACATGACCACCTAGTATCTACATATATATATGAGATTATTGATCATGTAGTGGGTTGGCCAAAAGGTTTGCTCAGGTTTATCTGTTCAGTTCAGTAGCTCAGTTGTGTTTGAATCTTTGACCCCATGGGCTGCAGCACTACAGGCCTCCCTGTCCATCACCAACTCCCAGAGCTTGTTCAAACTCTTGTCCATTGAGTCTGTGATGCCATCCAACCATCTCATCCTCTGTCATTCCCCTCTCCTGCCTTCAATCTTTCCCAGCATCAGGGTCTTTCACAATGAGTTAGTTCTTTGCATTAGGTGGCCAAAGTATTGGAGGTTCAGCTTCCACATCAGTCCTTCCAATGCATATTCAGGACTGATTTCCTTAGGATTGACTGGTTTGATCTCCTTGCTGTCCAAGAGTCTTCTCCAACACCACAGTTCAAAAGCATCAATTCTTCAGCACTCAGCTTTCTTTATAGTCCAACTCTTACATCCATACATGACCACTGGAAAAACCGTAACTTTGACTAGATGGATCTTTGTTGGCAAAGTAATGTCTCTACTTCTTAATATGCTGTCTAGGTTGGTCATAACTTTTCTTCCAAGAAGCAAGTATCTTTTAATTTCATGGCTGTAGTCACCATCTGTAGTGATTTTGGAGCCCAAGAAAATAAAGTCTGTCACTGTTTCCATTGTTTCCCCATCTATTTGCCATGAAGTGATGGAGCCGGATGCCATAATCTTAGTTTTCTGAATGTTGAGCTTTAAGCCAGCTTTTTCACTCTCCTCTTTCACTTTCATCAAGAGGTTCTAGTATTTTTGCCTTGAGAACCCTACAAACAGTATGAAAATGTTTATCTGTAAGATGTTAGAAACTTTTCAACCAACCCAATAGAAGGAATGGTAATTCCCAAATTATTCTTTAACAAGATTTTAATACTTCTAATCCTTTAATGTCATGCTTGCATGCTCAGTCACTCAGAGCTACCCCTGCTCTGTAGTCTGCCAGGCTCCTCTGTCCAAGGGATTTCCCAGGCAAGAATACTGGAATGGATTGCCATTTCCTTCTCTAGGGGATCTTCCCGACCCAGGGATTAATCCCAGGTCTTCTGCATTGGCAAGTGAATTCTTTAATTCTGAGCCACTGGGGAAGCCTCAGTCCATTAATGACCATTGGTAAAGAAAACAGTTTTCATTACACTTGGACGTTAAACTCTGATATCGTTTTCCATGGCCTAGGGGGTACCTTCTGGGATGCTATTATGAACTGAATTGAGTCTGTCTAAAATTCATATGTTGAAGTCCAGCCTGCGTATTTGGAGATAGGACCTTTAAAGAAATAATTGAAGTTAACTGAGGTCGTAAGGGCAGGGCTCTAATCCAGTAGGACTGATATCTTGACAGAAGAGGCAGCAGAGGTTTCTCTCCAGGGCACACAGGGGAAAGGTCAGATGATGAGCAAGAAGGCGACTGTCTGCAAGCCAGCAAGAGAGGCCTCACCTGATCCACCCTGCTGACATCTCGATCTTGGATTTCTAGCTTCCAAGGCTGTGAGAAAATGAATATCTGTTATTTAAGCCACCCGGTCTGTGATGACAGGCCTAACAGATGAGTACATGTTTCTGTCCATCCAGGTAAATGCCTTCACCTACAGCCCATCCTCACTGCCTGTTTCCTTCTAGTGTGCGAGCTCCCACAGATGTGGCTGAGTTGCTAGCAAGTGAGTCATAAAACCTTGGCCCCTGAGCACAGCCCCGTACCCAAGCCACTCATCGTCAGTCCAGGCTTGTCCCACAGATGCTCCCTTGTGGGAATTCAAAACAGGAACTCAGAAACTTGAGTAGTTTTGCTGAGATGTCGTAACAGAGTATTTGAAGTCTGGGCTCTGATGACCTTGTGCTAGGTAAATGCCTTCACCTACAGCCCATCCTCACTGCCTGTTTCCTTCTAGTGTGCGAGCTCCCACAGATGTGGCTGAGTTGCTAGCAAGTGAGTCATAAAACCTTGGCCCCTGAGCACAGCCCCGTACCCAAGCCACTCATCGTCAGTCCAGGCTTGTCCCACAGATGCTCCCTTTTGAGAATTCAAAACAGGAACTCAGAAACTTGAGTAGTTTTGCTGAGATGTCGTAACAGAGTATTTGAAGTCTGGGCTCTGATGACCTTGTGCCTGCTGCCTCAGAAAAAAAGTAGGTCTCCTGGGAGAAAGAAAAGAATAAAGAAGATGTGGGAACAGGCAGAGAGAAGAAGCGTGAATCCGAGAGCCTGCTCTTGGAGAGAAAAGCAGCAGCCTTGCTTGTGGACTTCCTAGTTCTGACTTTGTCCTTTGAGGGGCCTTCCTTGAGTTGTGCACTAAGTTTCCATGAAATACCTCCGATTCTGTACAAAAATTCCTCATGCTTCAGCTGTCTCTAGGCAGCTTCTGTTTCTTGCAACCTAAGGATTTCTTAATAGACATATGGAAACATGCATAATTAGGACCTAAAGCATGAATTAAGTAGAAATCTCCTAATAAACAGAAGGTTAATGCATGAATTTGCTAATCCTTTTCCCCTTGCTGTGGGAATAATGAGAATTTCATTCTTAACCCATGGCAGGGATAGGTCTCTGTTTTGTTCACTATTTTTATTTCTTGTTGATTGTTTTTCTGAGGAAGAGCCTGCCTATGATCTATTGATATAACAAAAGACAGGGAGAATGTATTTCATTCATTCATTTAAAAATGACTGAATGTATACTTAAGAGAAGTGCTGGATTTAATCTTGGGTGAACAAATCTGACAAGTTGGGCCATAAAAGAAGGCTGAGTGCCAAAGAATTGATGCTTTTGAACTGTGGTGCTGGAGAAGACTCTTGAGAGGCCCTTGGACTGCAAGGAGATCCAACCAGTCCATCCTAAAGGAGACCAGTCCTGGGTGTTCATTGATGCTGAAGCTGAAACTCCAATACCTTGGCCACCTGATGCGAATAGCTGACTCATTGGAAAAGACCTTGATGCTAAGAGAGACTGACAGCAGGAGGAGAAGAGGGCGATAGAGGATGAGATGCCTGGATGCCATCACCGACTCATTGGATATGAATCTGAGCAAACTCTGGGAGGTAGCAGAGGACAGAGGAACCTGTGCTGCAGTCCATGGGGTCGCAAGGAGTTGGACATGACTTGGTGACTGAACAACAACAATAACAAATTTGAATTAAACTTTATTTCTGCCTGAAGTATTTTGTGTTAACTGGTGGAAATGGACACAAGGCAGCCAGGTATAGCCACATGAATAGTTCACTGTGTAAGTCCAGGGATGCCTTTGAGATGTCTGAGCAATGAGCTCTGAGTGCATAGTTCACAACACTCAGAACCTAACGTGGAGCTCAAAACAGCTCAGCATGAGGCTGCATGGTGACGGCCACAAAATGCCATGAACTAGTCATATGGGGCATAAGTAATTCTACCGAGCAGAGAGGAAGAAAAGGAGGTCCGTAAAGGCTACACTGAACGTGAGACAGTTGACATCTGGATGCCAAATTTCCAAGCAGCAGAGGACGACAGTGTTCCTAGTATGGGATAACAAGGATAAAGGCACAGGGCATTCCCCAAAATTGTGTCGCAGGACGGTGGCATCAGGACCTCTGAAGATCTGCTTGTCCAGGAAAGCAGTAGAAATACTAGCAGAAACTGTCAAAACTAACATGCTCAGGACTCAGAATTAACCAAAGGCTTGTAACTACCCAAAGAGAGTTTATTCAAGAAAAAAACAGAACCTTAAAAGCCAGGAGGCCTTGTGGCTTGCCCTTATCCCACCCCATTCCCAAGGTCTGCTGTAGCTCAGAAAGCCAACAGCTCACAACCATGGTAGCCGTGAACGCCAGCAGCTCACCACCTCTGGAGAGGGCAGAGCAGCTCTAAAACCCCGTCCCCAGAGACCTCTAATTCCTTGACTTGTCCAGCGCTTCCAGCTCTGTCTCAAGCTGGTCTCTGTTGGACCTGACTCGGCAATCTCGCTGGACTTCTCAGGTAGCTCAGTGGTAAAGAATCCACCTGCCAATGCAGAAGACTCAGGTTTGACCTCTAGGTCAGGAAGATCTCCCCTGGAGGAGGAAATGGCAACTCACTCCAGTATTCTTGCCTGGAGAATCCCATGGACAAGAGAGCCTGGCGGGCTACAGTCCATGGAGTCACAGAGAGTCAGACACGACTGAAATGACTGAGCATGCACGCAGTCAGAAGGGAGAGCATCCTGGCCTCTACTCCAGTCCTCGAGACAAGGCAGTTTTATCTCCTGAAGACTCCACCCAAGTCTTAGCACCCGCGGAGGGAGAATGCTGAGGTCTTCAAGAACGTGGCAAAGAGGTTAAGAAACTTAACAGGAGGAAAGAAAAATAAAGGCATTGAAAGTGCAACAGTTGTGATGCAAATGAGCCTTATGTAAATGTAGACACTTACCAGGAGTTCTTTAGAGCTCTCGGTAAATGTGCATTTAAGCAACAATAGTCCATTTTCCAGGAAACATTTTTAGAGCACATTTTTGATGTGGACCTTTTGAATAAAGCAATCAAAAATGTTTGTTCGGATACTGAACAATAAGACTGCAGCTTGAAAAACTAGCAATTGAGAGGGAGCATCTTTGAAAGTGCAACAGTTGTGATGCAAATGAGCCTTATGTAAATGTAGACACTTACCAGGAGTTCTTTAGAGCTCTCGGTAAATGTGCATTTAAGCAACAATAGTCCATTTTCCAGGAAACATTTTTAGAGCACATTTTTGATGTGGACCTTTTGAATAAAGCAATCAAAAATGTTTGTTCGGATACTGAACAATAAGACTGCAGCTTGAAAAACTAGCAATTGAGAGGGAGCATCTTGACCAAACGTGAGGAAAGTAAAGAGAATGCAACTGTTTGCTTTCCACTGCCTGAGTGTCTGGAACATTTTCAGAGCACTGGCAGCAGAGCTATTCTTTATTGTTGTTTCTTAAAAAATAAAAAAATTTAAAATATAGACCACTTTTTAAAAGTCTTTTACAATATTGCTTCTGTTTCATGTTTTGGTTTTGGGGCCACAAGGCCTGTGGGATCTTAGCTACTAGACCAGGGACTGAATCTGTACCTTGTGCATTGGAAGACAAAGTGTTAACCACTGGACTGGCAGAGAAGTCCCTGGAGAGCTATTCTTGACAATATAGTTCAAGTTCCCAATATGTGCCTTTATCTTGGGGTACAGGAGAGAAACCTGAAAGTCCAGGTAGTCTTTGGAGCAAGGTCATCAGAAGGGAGTAGAAGGGGGTGATTGCCTGGTGGACAGGTAGCCAGTCTTGCCTTTCTGCAGTCAGTGATGACTCCTGGCTGTTATTTGCCCTTCTGAGAAATAGGATAAAACTAATGAACTTTAGGAATTGAAAAAGCACTCCTCATAGACAAATGAAGCCTAAGAACACCTCAAAACTCAGAGCCAGGGAAGGTACCAAAAACCTTGAGGCAACATTCAACATACAGCGAATAGATGGTGGACAAGCCCCAGGCAGGAAGAGTGGAGACAGAATAAGATAAACCACATCCAGTGAGAGAAGACAGGAAAGCAGAAGAGAGGCACGACGATCTTAAATATGAATAAAGATGCATAAATATGCAATTTTATTTCTGCACGTGAGCATCCAGTCTGACAGCTGTTTATTGAGCAGTGACTCAGTAAGGGTATATCCTATGTGAAGGAAGCAAAGCTACCAATGTCCATCATATTTGAGTTGAAGATTCTGAGCTGCTGAACTTGTCCCCTGAAATCTGCTTAAAGTCTTCAACCATAAGGCCTCACGTTTGATTATCAGAGGGTTATTAAATTCAAAATATTTGTGATTCTTTTCCTGAAAAGAGTGAAACAACATAATTTACACTTGGGTCTAAGATTTTGCTCTTCTTAAAAGATAAGTTGACCTATTCCAGCTTTATATATGTAATGTCTTGACAGCAGGATATGAGACCCCAGGGTTGGAGACCCAGACCATTTATCACTTACAGCAGATCAGCAGCCAGAGAGGCATTACGAACTGACTCCTACCTCCCAGACCCCACTTGGTGATGTGATGAGGGCCCAGTGGTACCCAGGGAATGAACGAGAGTACATCGCAGCGGTAGATCCCAAATGAGGGGACTCTGAGCTAAATAGGGTGCCTGGGACATCTACCCAAGGAGAAATGAGATTTCTCATTACCCTGGACTCTTAGCAAAGTCTCTTGGTGGAAGATCTGGGCTTTATCTTTGCTGCCCCAGAACTGTCTCTAGTCCTGCCAGGACTGCTGCTGAGTTTATGGTAATTTGTTTACAGCAGTCCACACAGACTAAGACATCACTCGTTTTCAAGGTCTCATTTAAATTCTTTTGAGTAAGCAAACCAGTTTGTAAGAATGGACACATGCAAGTTGAATTCTTGGGAAAGTGTACTCTGAGGTCGAGTTTGGTGGGCAGGGCATTGATTCAGGATGCTTTTATGTGTAGAAAGGGAGAGGGGAGTAGGGCAGGGTGGGGAGCAGCTGTGAAGACCTGGGCCTTCAGGGGGCTCTGGAGCCAGCAGGGCCCTGAGGCTTGTCAGCCCCCGCCGGGGCCATCGCCCGCTGTGGGCTCCCTTGGTCGAGGGTGACCTCAGGGAAGGCTCTATTTCCATCGACGCATTCCCTAGGTTCCAGCACCCCCAGTGCTTCAGATGCTTCGCTGAGGGGATGTGGGGTGCCCCACAGGGCCCCCAGCATCGGTCCCTCCTAGACTCACTCTGGAAGCGATCCCGTGCCAAGCTCCTTTTAGAGACCAGTTTCTTCCCCTTGTCTTCTCCCTGCGCTCCAGTCTATTTTTAGTCCCCGAGCCTCCTCTCACCGTCTCCTCTCGCTCAGAACAGAGGCGCTGCCTCTAATCTTGCTTCGCTTCTTTTCTTCTCTCCTCTCACCTATTTGGACTCTGTTGACAGAATTCTCTCCTGGACGTTGTCTTTCGACGTTTCACTCCAGTCTTTTACTTTGTTTTTTTCTCTAGCTTGTGCCTGATGAATATCCTAGCAGTTGGAAATATTTATTTGCCTTTTTAACATCTTTGGCTTGTGCTTTCCATTGAGAGTTTTCTATTGTGTTTTCATAAGTTCCCCTGTTTCCTGACAGAGTGAGAGGACACATTCTCACTCCTCTAGGTAATTTTTCTTATGTTTTAAATTTCTTTCAGTTCTGACAGACATGTTCTCGTTTTGCATTGCTGAAACTCCCATAAGAAGTCCCTACTCAGTTAAGTGAAGCAAATATATATAAAACAGTAACAATAAAGTGCTTTAAAGGATCTAGAAATAAATGTCAGAAAAACACACACAGACTCAAAAAGCCCTGACATTTGAAGGTCCTTGCTGTGTAGATATGACTTTACTATCTGCTGTGTTTGGCCACAGAAAGTTGTCAATCCTGTTTGAAAAAATAAAAACAAAATCACTGTTTAGATCTTAGCCTTTTTTTGGTACGATTGTGATTTCATGCCCAGTAAATGGGTCTTTTTCCTTCCAGCTTTATGGAGATGACACACAGCACTGCGTAAGTTTAAGGTATACAGCATCATGGTTTGACTTCACACATTGTGTGATGCCTCCCACAGTATGTATAGTGAACATCCGTCTTCTGAGATAAAAAATTTTTTAAATATAAATACTTTTTCTTGTGATGAAAACGCTTAAGGTTTACTCTTTTGATAACTTTCATATATAACACACAGCGGTGTTTATTATATTTGTTATGTTGTATGTTATATTTCTAGTCCTTATTTATCTACTTATTTGTCTAATAACTGGAAGTCTGTACCTTTTGACGACCCTCATGCAATGCCCTCCTTCATCCTCTGCCTTCTGGTAACCACAGGTCTGATCTCTTTTTCTGACAGCTTGTTTGTTTGTTTTGGAGTATAACCGGCTGACAACACTGTTAGTTCCTGGTACTCAGCATGGTTGAGCTGATGTTTCTGGGCATTCCAAACCGATCACCGTGTCAAGTCTAGTTACGCTATGTCACTAAACAAAGGTATTATGTAGTTGTTGACTGTGTTCCCCACACTGTGTGATTCATACCCATGACTCATTTATTTCGCACCTGGAAGCTTGCGCCTCTTAATCTCTCTCACCTTCTTCCCTCCCCCATCTGCCTCCCTGGTGGCAACCACCTGTTTGCTCTCTGTTTCTCTCTGGTTATATTTGTTCATGTTTTTGGCTCTTCAGATTCCACATACAACTGAGATCATGTAGTGTTTGTCTTGCTCTGTCTGACTTCCTTCACTCTGTGTAATACCTTCTAGGTCCATCCATGTTGTCATAGATGGCAAGATTTCACTCTTTTTTTATGGCTAATATTCACACATGTCTGTGTCTTAAGCCACCTCATCTGTGGCACCCTATTACCACGGCCCCAGTAAATGCGTAGAACCACTGGGATGAGCCCTGAGGCCAGTGTCTTCACACTTTATTTTTTCATTGTTGTTGTTTAGTTGCTAAGCTGTTTCTGACTCTTTTGTGACCCCATGGACGGTAGCCTGCCAGGCCCCTCTGTCCATGGGATTTCCCCAGCAAGAATACTGGAGTGGGTAGCTATTTCCTTCTCCAGGGGATCTTTCATGTTTTTGGCTCTTCAGATTCCACATACAACTGAGATCATGTAGTGTTTGTCTTGCTCTGTCTGACTTCCTTCACTCTGTGTAATACCTTCTAGGTCCATCCATGTTGTCATAGATGGCAAGATTTCACTCTTTTTTTATGGCTAATATTCACACATGTCTGTGTCTTAAGCCACCTCATCTGTGGCACCCTATTACCACGGCCCCAGTAAATGCGTAGAACCACTGGGATGAGCCCTGAGGCCAGTGTCTTCACACTTTATTTTTTCATTGTTGTTGTTTAGTTGCTAAGCTGTTTCTGACTCTTTTGTGACCCCATGGACGGTAGCCTGCCAGGCCCCTCTGTCCATGGGATTTCCCCAGCAAGAATACTGGAGTGGGTAGCTATTTCCTTCTCCAGGGGATCTTCCAGACCCAGAGATCAAGCCCGAGTCTGCTGATGGCAGGCAGATTCTTCACCACCGAGCCACCAGGGAGGCCCTACCTTTTCATATTCGGTGTCAGTTTCCAGAGCGTCAGTTTAAACTGTGCCTGAGTACTGTGGCCCTCTCTCGCTGTCTCTCCAAGTGTGCAGACGCTGGATCTGGTTTGGACCTTGCTGATGCATGCCCTGTTGTCTCCCTGACTGTGTGACTGTCACCACCGGTAGGTTCCCGTGTTAGCTCTGAGCTTCTGCCTTTACTGTCTTATCCTCACTTCCATTCTGTAATACTTCCTCCAGAAGTATTCCCGCCACTGCAGACCTAGGAATCTCATTTTCTTTCTTTCTTTCTTTTTTTTTTTTTTCTTTTTCTTCTATGACTTCTCTGAACGTTTCCACTTTCTGGAAACATCTCCTTTTCTAGTAGTTGCAAAGCTATGCCTCTTGAAGCAGCTGTACTTTCGATGACCTTTCTTTGAGAGAGACTACCTATCCATCCTTACCTATTTTCTTTCTTTTTACCCTTTTGCAACGAGGAATCCATTTAAAAATATTGTAAATAGGAACTTCCCTGGTGGTCCAGCCATTGAGACCTCACCTTCTAATGTTGCAGGGTGGGTTTGATTGCTGGTCAGGGCGCTAAGATTCCACATGCCATGCAGCGTGTCCAATACATAAGTAAATAAATAATCGTAAATAATCTACATCTTTTCTGGAAATCACTTCTTAGTGAGAAACTTAATTCTTAGGTAGGTTGATAAGGAGTTTGGGGCCCCTGAAGAGGAGAAAGGGGTCTGGGGCTCTTGAGGAGGAGAAATGAGTCCAGAGCTCTAGAGGAGGAGAAAAGGACAAATTTTTTTTCTACATTTCTTTGTCTTAGTCACATCGGATGTTATTTTCTTTAACCCCAGAGCTAATGATTACACAACAAAACAATTCATCTTGCTCAAGGGTATGTTTTTCCTTTTAGCTCTGTACTAATGATTATACAGACTTCCCTATAGCTCAGATGGTAAAGAATCTGCCTGCAGTGCAGGAGACCAGGTTCGATCCCTCGGTCGAGAAGATCCCCTGGAGAAGGAAATGGCAAACCACTTCAGCATTATTGTCTGGAGAATCCCACGGACAGATGAACCTGGCAGGCTACAGTCTATGGGGTCACAAAGAGTTGGACATGACTAACACACACACACACAATGATTATACAATGATTAGATAGAGGTACTATGTATTATACAATGACTACAATGTACTAATGATTATGTAAAAACAGTGTATCTTTCTCGAGGACATGTTTCTCCTTCTTAACAGAAACCTTCTGACTAATCCTGTTATCTTAAGATGTATGTTGTGGGAATGGGTCTGGTAAGACCTTTCTATTGTTAGTAAGTAAGTAAGTAAGTAAGTGAAGTCGCTCAGTCGTGTCCGACTCTTTGCGACCCCATGAACTGTAGCCTACCAGGCTCTTCTGTTCATTGGATTTTCCAGGCAATAGTACTGGAGTGGTTTGCCATTTCCTTCTCCAGCGGATCTTCCCCACCCAGGGATCGAACCCGGTCTCCTGCATTGTAGACAGACGCTTTACTGTCTGAGCCATTAGTAACCAGTTGAAAAAGTATATAAGGCCTTGATAAGATTAGAGAGTGGGACACTCTCTGCCCCCTTCTGATCTCTATGACAGAAGCGTTATCTGTCCCCTTTCATACTTTAATAAAAGTCTACTGTACAAAGCTCTGAGTGATCAAGCCTCATTTCTGGTCCCGAAGCTAAATTCTCTTCTTTGGAGATCCTGAATCCTACACAGTTCACTGTAAGCTATCATTAGGGCCTATTCTCACTTATTATTGTTGTTCAGTCCCTAAGTCATGTCTGACTCTTTGTGACCCCATGGGCTGCTGCACACCAGGCTTCCCTGTCCTTCACCATCTCCTGGAGTTTGCTCAAACTCATGTCCATTAAGTTGGTGATGCCATCCGATCATCTCATCCTCTGCCACCCACTTTTCCTCCTGTCCTCAATCTTTCCCAGCATCAGGGTCTTTTCCAATAAGTTGGCTCTTCACATTGATTTGCTTTAGGATTGACTGGTTTGATCTCCTTGCTGTGCAAGGGACTCTCAGGAATCTTCTCCAGCAGAATTTGAAAGCATCAGTTCTTTGGCACCCAGCCTTCTTCATGATCAGCTCTCACATCCATACATGACTACTGGAAAAACCACAGCTTTGACCACGTAGACCTTTGTCAGCTGGGCTTCCCTGGTGGCTCAGTGGGTAAAGAATCTGCCTGCCATGCAGGAGACCTGAGTTCCATCCCTGGGTTTGGAAGATCCCCTGGAGAAGGGAATGGCTACCCACAGTACTTCTGCCTGGAGAATTCCATGGACAGAGGAGACTGGCAGGCTACAGCCCATGGGGTTGCAAAGAGTTGGACACAGCTGAGCAGCTAACATGTCACTTGTCAGCAAAGTGATGTCTCAGCTTTTTAATATACTGTATAGGTTTGCCACTCTTTCCTGTACGCTACGCTAAGTCACTTCAGTCGTGTCCGACTCTGTGTGACCCCATAGACGGCAGCCTATCAGGCTCCTCCGACCCTGGGATTCTCCAGGCAAGAACACTGGAGTGGGTTGCCATTTGTGGACCCTGTTTATTTTCATTCTCACCTGAAGGGTAAACATTGGCATGGCTGGGCAGCTTCTTTACCGCTGAGCCACCAGAGAAGCCCAGAGGGTGGGCTACAGTGCACAGGCTCGCCAAGAGTTGGACATGACTGAGTGTGCACACAAGGGTAAGCATAGCTACGGTTGAGTCTGTCCACTTCCTTCTTCCCTTGCCTTTTTCTAATGTCATCACATATATTTTATTTGGGGGCTGGACATGCCATATGGCTTGTGGAATCATAGTCTTCCCACCGGAAATCAAACCCATGCCCTTAGCAGTGAAAGGGTGGAGTCCTAACCACTGACTGCCAGGGAAGTTCTGCCCGCCCCCCCACTCCCTCCATCCTTGATGACAAACTCTTCAGCTTTTGGCATGGACTTGTCTTTGCGATCCAAGTTTCTGATGAGTATTTTCTGGCACCGTCTCCTCCAGTGAACCTAGTGAAAACAAATAGGCAATATCCAGTGAAACGACGTGTCTTCTGGGGGCCATCTCACAGTCGTTTCAATCTTTCACTTTTCATTGAGTAGAATTGTTTTAATGCTCACACTGACTGTCAAGGAAGTCACACTGATGAGCCATAAACACCATACGGCGGAAACAAAATGCTCGGCATTGATTCCTCTTCAGGACGCTGCCATAGCATTTTAAAAGTATTACTAAGTTCATTGCCTCAATATTTACCTCGAGAGCAGCTTGAGAGGGCCTTTGCTGTTAGTATGTTCCTTATCTTGAGAAATATTGAGGTTGGAGTGGGAAGGATAGCTTTCCAAGTTTTATATTTTGAGCCTACATTTTACTGTAATGACCTTAAACATTTGTGAAAGCATTGCAGACATCGCAGCGAAAAACCAAATCCTTGGGAGGCTATTCCTAGTTTAGTGCCTCAAGTTTTACATGGGCATGTTAATCCCAGTCAGCAGAGAAGAGTTCATTATGTCTCATGATTAAGCCCCTGTCACCGTGGGAAAGCACAAGTGTGAAAGGACGCTGGTACAGACACACCGAACACCAGATCTAAACGTACCAACCTGGGGAGTTGCAAACGTTGAGTCTCTAATGAGTTTTCTTTGAAGGTCTTCCTTGAAAAGTTAAACTCAGATCGAGATTTTTTTCCAACAAAGTGGAATATTATCCAGATTTGCTTCTGAGATTATCTTGCTAGAATGGCTGCTTTATTTATTCTTTTTAAATATTTATGTACTGATTTATTTGGTGCACTGGGCCTCAGTTGCAGCATGCAGGATCTTGGTTCCCTGACCAGGACTGGAACCTGGCCCCTGGCACTGGAAACTCCAAGTCCTGGTTGCTGGACCACCAGGGAAATGCCACTGCTTTCACTTAGAGTTGAGCTAAACAAACAGTGTAACCACTGAAATAGCACACGGTGAATTGATAGACTTGGAAGAACCAGGGGAGATGGCTCAGAGAGGTGGGGGCGAGGACTTTGGGGTTCCCTTGTGGATATGGTTCTTCCACAGAGGAGGAAGCTGCCTGTTTTTCCTGGTGGTTGTGCAAAACAGTCCTTTCTCTCCAGGACTCACCTTCCCTTTACAGCCAATCTCTCTCTCTCTCTTCTATTTTTAAAAATATTTTTGATTTGGACCATTTTTAAAGCCTTTATTGAATTTGTTACAATATTGTTTCTGTTGTGTTTTGGTTTCTTGGCCACAAGGCATGTGGCAATCTTAGCTCCCCAACCAGAAATTGAACCTACACTGGAAGTCTTAACCACTGGACCTCCAGAGGAAGTCCTAATAGGTGATGTCTTGAAAGGCTTGTTGTCTATACTTACTCTATTTCTCCACCTCTTAATTCCTTCATCATGGCCTCCCAGATGGCGCTAATGGTAAAGAACCCACCTGCCAAAGCAGGAGACATAAGAGATGTGGGTTCGATCCCTGAGTGGGAAAGATCCCCTGGAGGGCATGGCAGCCCACTCCAGTATTCTTGCCTGGAGAATTCTGTGAGCAGAGGAGCCTGGAGGGCCACAATCCATGGGGTCCCAAAGAACTGGACATGACTGAAATGACTTACCATGCACGTAATCCGTAATCAGCACATGCTAAAGTGGCCTCTACCCTCCTGTAGAGATGACTTTTTCTTATCAACAAATAACCTCCAGCTCACTCATCTAGCAGGCATATTTCGTCCTCCCTCTGCGACACCTTGGCCCCCATGGAAAGCACCATTTCTGCTTTCCCTCTTACTCCTCTTTTGTTTCCTTCCCCTGTTCCTTCCCCTGGTCTCTCCATAGATCATGAGCCCCACATTTGCTCCTTAGAGAATTTATTCTGTACTTAGGCCTTCACTGTCGATATCCCAGTTCAGAATCTTCATTTTACACTTTCAGCTGTGGGATGACCAACCAGTATACACACTTGACATCCCTAAAGCACCCTAGATGGGACATTTCTGAGTTGAGCATGCTCTTTCTCACTTCTTACTCCTCTTTTGTTTCCTTCCCCTGTTCCTTCCCCTGGTCTCTCCATAGATCATGAGCCCCACATTTGCTCCTTAGAGAATTTATTCTGTACTTAGGCCTTCACTGTCGATATCCCAGTTCAGAATCTTCATTTTACACTTTCAGCTGTGGGATGACCAACCAGTATACACACTTGACATCCCTAAAGCACCCTAGATGGGACATTTCTGAGTTGAGCATGCTCTTTCTCACGGCACCACCATCACCCCCCCCCCAAGGCTGCTGGTGCTCGAGTTTCCCTCGAAGTGGTGCCAGCACCATCCACGAAGAAGCTCGTGGTAAGGTTCTCATCCTGGATGCCTCCTATCCTCCTCTATCCAGTTTGTGGTCAAGTCTTGCTAATTTTACCTGTATCTCCTCCCATCCCCGCCGCCACCGTCCTGACTCTGAGCTCCTGTCTCCCCATCCTCAGCCGTCACTCCAGTCTGCTGACTGCTCCCCCACATCTGTTTTTCGCTCCTGTTTGATCTCTTAAGTTGCAGGAAATGGGAGCTTTTAAAAACACACCTCTGTTCCTACTGCTTTCTCGCTAAGTATCCTTCAGTGGAACTGTTGCTTTAAGGAAAAAGATCAAAGTCGCCATGGTCTCTGGAGTCCTGGAGCCTCTGTCTCCCCTTCAGCCTCATCCCTGCCCCTTGCTTTGGCCACAGGGACTGTCCTTCAGCTCCTCATGCACAGCGTGACCCGCCCCAGCGCCTCTGCCTGTGTGCTTCTTGTTCCTTGGTTGTTCTTCCCCGTTCCTTATCCTTATCTCCTTCACCAGTGACTCCTGTGTGGGGGAAATCTCTCAGAAGAACTCTTTTGTGGATGTGAAAGCTTTCATGCTCTGCCGTGAAAAATATTTTCTTCTTATGAAAAGCAGAAGGAGTCAAAGTGCCCACCGTCTGTTGTTCTCGACCGAATTCTATACCAAGATCTGTGATTCCCTTTTCCAGAGGAGAGATGTAATGCATGCAGAACCTCTTGCTTAAAGACTCGCTTTTCTTCATGTTTTTGTTTAGAGCTTATCATTGCTTGCCTTTTTATACTACTAGGAAAATGGGAGAAATTTGTTCTTGGGCATCCTGGATTAGATTTTTTGGATGTTTCTAATTAAAATTTTTTTATTTTATATTGGAGTATAGCTGATTAACAATGTAGTGTTAGTTTCAGGTGTAAAGCAAAGTGATTCAGTTATACATATACATGTATCTATTCTTTTTCAAATTATTTTCCCATTTAGGTTATTACAGAATATTGAGCAGAGGTCCCTGGGCTATACCCTTGTTTATCTATTGTATAATGGTGTGTCTCTGTTAATCCCAAACCTCTAATTTATTTTTAACTTCCCTTTTCCCCTTTGGCAGTCATAAATTTGCTGCCAAGTCTGTGAGCAAGGCTGGCCATTTCAACCCAAAGAGAAGGCAATAAAAGAATCACAGTGCCTTTCCCATCCCTCCTTCCATGCACTAGCCCACCAGCCCTGCAGAGGAACAAGCATCACGGTGATACCCAGAACGGTGAAGATGGAGTGTGACAGCATTCTGAGAGGCAGTAAACTTGCAGTGAAACCTCTTTAACTGTCTCTGCTTCTCAGGGCCTAGGTACTTCCATCACTTTATATTTATTGAAAAAATAAAAATCATGCCTAAACTGGCAGGTTCCAGAGACACCTTTGGCTGGCAGGGGAAATGTGGTTTCCTGGAGAAAACCCTCGCTGAGTCTGCGGACAGAGGCAGGTGCCCCGCTGCAAGCTCGCGCAGCACACCGTGGCTGTACTTCAAGGCGTTTATCCCACCTGTAGCCATGAAGTCCTGAGGTTATTTGATTGCTATCTGACGGCTCCATCAGAAGCTGAGCTCCTGGGGCATGGGAACCACATCAGCGTGTCTCACCCCATGTACTTCCCACAGCACTGGCTTGTGCTGGAGCTTGAGGAACATTGGTGGAATGAATGGATACTTGGGTGAATGGGCAGAAGAGTGAGAAGCCCTGGGTTCATAATATTGTCAGGTGAGTGGTCTTAGAAATATAAAACTGAGCTCTATGGGAAAGGAACCTAAAAAGAATGGGTGTATGTATATGGATGAGCTTCCCTGAGCTCAATTGTAAAGAACCCCTGTCAATGAAGGAGACACAGGTTCAATTTCTGGGGTGGGAAGCTTCTTAGAGAAAGAAATGCCTACCCGCTCCCATATTCTTGCCTGGAAAATTCCATGGACAGAGGAGCCTAGCGGGCTGCAGACCATATGGGGTCACAAAAGACTGTGACGTAACTCTCAGTGGCTAAACACAGACAATAGCATGTCTAAGTATAACTGGTTCCCTTTGCTGCACCTGAAACGAGCAGCACTGTAAGTCACCCAGTGAAATTAAGAGAGATGGAGAATCGTAATCTGAAAATCTTAGTATAATTTCTTGATAATAGCTGGTTTATATTTAGACATCTCTTATTCACGTTTTGGTGAAGTCTTCCCGAAGAGAGAAAATAGCATTAGAATCAAAATCCTTTCTTTGTGGCTCTGAAGTGTTGGACTGAAAAGGTGCCTTTCTCCTGATCCCTGCTCTCTGATGTGTTGCAAGTGCAACCTCTGCATCCTGTGTGTGTGTTCCTGCGTGTATCCGTATGTGTCTGTGTGTGTGTCCACATGTGTGTGGCAATGTGTGTGTCCATATGTGTCTGTGTGTTGATGTGTGTGTCCATGTGTCTCTGCGTGTGTCCATGTGTCTCTGTGTGTGTCCCGTTGTGTGTCATGTGTGTCCGTGTGTGTGCTCATATGCATGTTCTTGTGTGTCCGTGTCCGCATGTGCATCCATATCTGTCTCTGTGTGTCCACATGTGTGTCATGTGTGTGTCGTGTGTGTGTCCATGTGTGTGCGTCCATATGTGTCTGTGTGTGTCTATATGTGTCTGTTTATGTGTGTCTCTGTGTGTCCATTTGTGTGTGTGTGCCCATATGCGTGTTCTTGTGTGTGTCCGTGTCTGTGTGTGCATCCGTGTGTGTGTGGTGTGTGTGTGTGTCCCTGTATGTGTGTTTCATGCGGCCCCCACCACCCACCATCTGGTGTGTAAGGCTCTGGGCGCATGGCTGTGGTCACCGTCTGTCAGGCCCGCAGCTCTGTGTCTTTTTTCTCACTCTTCTGTGACTCCATCCCGTTTTCACAGTGACTCGCTTTCTCCCTGGTGCTTCCCTGAGGCCATGGTTATTGCCATGTGTCCCAGCTGTGTGCTTTTAATGTTCCTTCCGTGGGTCTTGTTTTGCCTCCTCTGTTCTTTGCATGACAAATGTCTGCTCAGCTGGTCTTCCCTGGAGCCTGACAGCAGGGCTTCTACACCAAGCCACATTCCAGAATTCCAGAGCCTGGAGATCCTGCCCTTCCACCTGCTTTATGGAAGAAAAGCACACATTTAAACCTGACCTTGACTTCCTAAGTGATATTTGGGGAGTAAACAAAACAATGAGATATTTTGCAGTAGCTCAGCTGGTAAAGAATCCACCTGCAGAGACCTGGGTTCGATCCCTGGATTGGGAAGATCCCCTGGAGAAGGGCTGGCAACCTACTCCAGTACTCTTGCCTGGAGAATCTCCAGGGTCAGAGAAACCTGGCAGGCTACAGTCCTTGGGGTCGCAAAGAGTCGGACATGACTGAGTGATTGAACACACACAACCCGCTACCTTTTCCTCCCAGCATACTTTATCTGATGGGCATTTTATTGAATGAGCTTTTACAACATCCAGCCCAATTTTGCATCTTTGCTCCATTTATCCAGCCCCCAGAGCCCCACCTACACAGTGAAGAATTCCCTTTGGCGTGTTTAAAACTGCCTTACCACCTGTTTCTACCGGTGAGTCCTGGCTCCTTTCCCTTTTTAAAAAAATCTCAGCCCCTGAATTTGATGCACCTGTTTTTGTTATTCTTGCACTTACAACTTGGACCCCCCCTCCCTCTTTCTGAATTTTATTATATTTATTGTTTGTTTTTGGCTGCATCAGGTCTTAGTTGCAGCATGAGGGATCTTCACTGTGGTCTTGGGCTCTGCAGTTGTGGTTCAAGGGCTTAGTTGCCAGGGGGATTGCATGTGGGATCTTAGTTTCCCAAGTAGGAATTGAACCCATGTCCCCTGCATTGCAAGGAGGGTTCTTAACCCCTGGGCCACCAGGAAAGTCTCTGCTCCTGCTGCTGCTGCTAAGTCGCTTCAGTCATGTCTGACCCTGTGCGACCCCATAGACGGCAGCCCACCAGGCTCCCCCGTCCCTGGGATTCTCCAGGCAAGAACCCTGGAGTGGGTTGCCATTTCCTTCTCCAGTGCATGAAAATGAAAAGTGAAAGTGAAGTTGCTCAGTCGTGTCCGACTCTTAGCGACCCCATGGTCTGTAGCCCACCAGGCTGCTCCATCCATGGGATTTTCCAGGCAAGAGGACTGGAGTGGTGTGCCATTGCCTTCTCCGAGGGAAGTCCCGGGACCCTCTCTTTTGCAGACTCTGTCTCTTTTTTCGTTTGTGTTGCTGTCATCTGTGCTGGGTAATTAATTTCTCCAGTGACCAGCTGGAAACTCAACTTCTCCCAAACATTCCTCTGCCCTGTTGTCCCACTGGGTGCCACCCCCTCCCCACCCCAGCCCACCCACCAAGGAGATCCAGGCAACCATGGGACTAAGCTAAATTTCATTTTCTTCCAAGAAATCTGAAACAAAACAAAACCTTGGTTGACAGTTTGGGTTGTCCAGGTTTGGAAAATGAGTGAATTGGGATGTTTGCTGTGTAGTGAAAAAAGACTGTGATCTATCATTAATTTACTTTTAGAATGATCAGTCCTGTTTTTCCAGTTAGAACCTACATATTTTAACATTTGTATGAAAGTTCTCATTTTTAGGAAGGTATTTTTTGTTGTTGTTAAATAGAGGTAACATCGTATTTAAATTATTGTGGGTATTTGGATACTTGTCTGGCTACTTAGATGTTGAAGGTCCATCGTAACCTCATCCATGACCTATTTGCTGCTGCTGACCTGGGCGCCATTCTGACTCTCCTTCCCCACTTCCATTTTGATAAGTTTGGGAAAAGAATGCTGCTCCCTTTATTTCACTCCTTAATAAACCTTCTCTCCACTTTCCCCTCATGTTACCATTCCCATCCTCATTAGTATAGCTCCAAGCATAGGTTGTTTTGTAACTTCTTGTAGCAAGCAGGATCTGTACCTGAATGGACGCTATTTTCTTACCATGTGACCTGTGAAATGTTCTCATGATTGTCCTGAAAATGCCCTAATTCTTGTCATTCTGGTGTAATAAGTAATCAGCCTGGAGCTGCCCACAATTTCAGCCCTGATATTGGTCTCATAAATTGTCAGATTGTTCAGCTGCAGCTTGGTAAAAACCAGGCTTTGTCTTTGTCTGCTGTAGAATTTTTAATTTATCACATAAAGTGAAGGAAAGATCCATTAAAAACATCCCCATGTAGATTTTTTAAATTTCACTGCAAACATATGATTTTCAAATGCGTAATGATATGTCTTCAAAAAAGATTATGGTTAGTCCCCTTTCCTTAAAATTCGGGAACAGCTTACTTGTGAAAAACACCATGAAGTCTGTCAAGAAGTCTTTGTCCATGGTCTCCTAGATATAATTAACACTCAACTCTGAATTCAGATATTCTTTAGATTGTGTAACCATCAGCATTTGGGGACATTTTGTTTGAAATCCATGAGGTTAGAGCTATAGAAAAACTGCAACATTTTCACTCTTTAATCAATTCAGAAAATGCACGTTTTAGGTTCCTCTGGAGAATTAATTAAACATCCAGTTATTTTAAAAGTGAATCGTTGGAGGGAAAATTGTGATTAAGTCACACGTTTGCTGCAAGTGATGCTCAGAAGCTCTGTCTAGAATAAATGCTGGAGGAGGAGGTGTAACAAGCAGTCTCTCACCTTGGGGTTTCTGAGTTTCTGCAGATGTCTGCTGTGCTCATTTCTCCCCTGGTAATTCTGTTATTGCTTCCCTGGTGTTTCAGCAGTAAAGAATCTGCCTGCCAATGCAGGAGACACAGGAGATCTCCTGGAGAAGGAAATGGCAACCACTCCAGTATTCTTGCCTGGGAAACCCATGGACAGAGGAGCCTGACAGGTTGCAGTCCATGGGGTCGCAAAAGAGTTGGACACAACTTAGCAACTCAACAACAACCACAAGAAATTCTTTTACTGTTTGAAAGAGAGGATTTGTGGGCAAAGATCTAGAGATGTGGCAGCCTGGGGGCACTGCCAGAGAGCAGACGTCGAGCCCGGCGCTGCGAGGTGCCACCCTGCAACTGTGTTCACGGCATCTTCTCTCGATGCCACAGTTCAGATCTGCCGGATGTATGTGGTTCCATCAAGTGTAGCGATTTGTCAGGAAAAATATCAGCAACCTGGTGACCTACTGGACTGGTGAATTTTTCTACAAAAATAATCTTATGTAGAAAGTATTGGTTTGCAGAAATACTTAGAATTTTCTCATCATATTTGATGTCATTGTTGTTTAATTGCTAAGTTGTGTCCGACTCTTTGTGATGCTGTGGACTGCAGCCCACCAGGCTCATCTGTCCATGGGATTTCCCAGGTAAGAATACTGGAGTGGATTGCCATTTCCTTCTCCAGGGGATCTTCCCAACCTAGGGATCGAATGCACGTCTTCTGCTTGGCGGGCAGATTCTTTACCATTGAGCTGCCTGGGAGGCCCATTTGATATCATAGATCTGCGTTATTTCCCCCAGGTGATTCATTAAACTGTGTGTGTGTGTGTGTGTGTGTGTGTGTGTGTGTGTATGTTGAGTTTAAAATGCATAACTTCAGTGCTGACAGTATCTATTAATGTGTTTATTGAACATTTCTATTTATAAAGTACATATAAAAAACTTATATTTGATTTCATTTGCTTGACCAAACATATCCACTCTTATGTAAAACTGTACTTTGACAACAACAATAAATTGTGTTTTAGGGTATTTCTTCCACATCATACTCTGCACGGTTTCAAATTCTTATCTGATTCCATCCTTACCAGCTTCTAAAGCAAATTTCACAACTGAGCCAGCACGCATGACTTCAGCCGGGGTCCCTGGGATCCCTTAATGAAGAAGAGGTGATCTAAGCTTGGCCCCCTGTGAACCCCAGGCTTGCGTGAGCCAGAAGCAGATGGAGGCTTGTGCTTGTGCAGCCCTCCTGTGGTTGATTCCTGGGGCCTGGTAATATCTTTCCAGTGAAGTCCTGCTTGAGTTTTCCAGCATAATTCTTGCCATTCAAGAACATAAGCTGCCAGAGCTCTGTATCATACTCCATCTTCAGCTGAGAGTTTGGATCAGTGCAAAGTTGTCTTAACTGGCCAGTGGTCAGACAGTAAAATAGCAGAGCTGAAATCTGAACCCTGATTTGTTTGATGCCAAGCTTGTATTCTGAGCCAGTACTCTCATTTCCAAACGGAAAACATTACAAAGACTCCCTTATTGTAGTTTTTAGAGAATTAATTCTCAGCGTAAGGTCACACACCAGGAGTTGGTGGTGGACAGGGAAGCCTGGCGTGCTGCAGTCCATGGGGCTGCAAAGAATCAGATAGGACTGAGGGACTAAACTCAACTGAAGGACACAGACAGTTCACATGGTGCTTGTGCTTAGTTGCTCAGTCGTGTCCGACTCTTTGCAACCCTGTGGACTGTAGCCTTCCAAGTTCCTCTGACCATGGGATTCTCCAGGCAGGAATACTGGAGTGGGTAGCCATTTACTTCCCCAGTGGATCTTCCCGACCCCAGGGATTGAACCCAACTCTCTAGTGTCTCCTGCGCTGCAGGCAGATTCTGTATCTGCTGAGCCATCAGGAAAGCCCAGTTCACTTGGTAGAATGGCTCCAGGTGTTGAGGCTTCTTCAAGAAAAGATGACACTGTTGATTAACTCGAGAAGACGCCCTGCCAAGCTTTCAGCGCAGAGCCTCCGAGGGAGCTTGGGTTGGTGGCAGGTCCCCCACTGTCTTTTTGAAGAATCTGCATGGGGTGGAGTTTCTACTTTCTTCTCTGCTTGCCAGTCACCTGCCTCTCTCTTGTTCATTCTTTCTCTGCCTCTAAAACTGACTCCCTGTGTTGATTCCCACCGAGACTTTTCCTTCTCTGAGAGGAATGTTAGACAATTATTTTCTCCAAAAAAATAGCATAGAATCCTTAGAACAAGTCTTTTGGGGCAGGGGGTGCTGTGCTGGGTCTTAACTGCATGCAGGGTCTAGTTCCTTGACCAGGAATTGAACCTGGGCCCTCAGCCTTGGGAGCTCAGAGCCTTAACCACTGGACCACCAGGGGAGTCCCTGAATCTTGCTATTTTACCAGGGGCTTTCTGATCCAGAGGACTGGGGAAGTGCTTGCTGGGTCCTCAGTGCAGTCTGGTGTGTGAGAGGACGGTTACCCCCGGGGGAGATGCTGTACTTTCTGGCTGCTCCTTTCCTCAGAGACATTAAGTTTAAATTTCTCCGTCCTTAACCTCAGCCCAATTCATTCCCTCTCTTCAGCTCAGTAATGACTCTGAGTGTTGTTTACACTCTGTGGATGCTTTCCGATGAGAGTCACATCCCCTCTTAGTTGCCTCAGCAGAGCGCAGCATTAGAGAATCCTTTAATCACTTCTCTTCACACGTCAGTCCGTTTGCCCTCTGAGTTTGGTTTGTGCTTCCCTCTTCACTTCCTTCAGTGTTAGCCCAATTGGAAAGTGTCTAGCATATGGATTTTTCCTGTTTCTGGCAAGGATTTTACAAATGGTATCATAAAAGAAGCTCTGAATTTTTAGAAGATCCAGGGTCTAACCCACCAAATTCCACTCTTGCTTGGGCCAACATCCTTCTTCCGAATTCCTTTTGTACCAAATTTTCTTCTGATAATGGGAAGTTTAATTGCACGGCTTTGATTCGGAAATCCAGGTGGAGTTTGTATTTTGTGCAGCGCTCACTCTGAGGCTATAAATCACAAATGATAAAGTGGAATCCTAGTTTTCAGTTATCTCATTGTGCTCAACTCCAGGCAGTGTTACTTATCTTAAAAATGATGGTAGGATGCATTAAGTATTAATATATCTGCAG
The DNA here is from genome assembly GCA_006408695.1 of Aepyceros melampus. NCBI lineage: Eukaryota > Metazoa > Chordata > Mammalia > Artiodactyla > Bovidae > Aepyceros > Aepyceros melampus. The sequence continues at coordinate 671,511 of SJXQ01011520.1, read as the reverse complement.
TGGCTTCTTGCTCTTCTAATAATCATCACTCTTTCTTCACAGGTATCTCTCTTAGCCAGGGATCCCCTCTGTGATCCTGAAATTTCCTCTGGGATCGAACATTCATTTCTGCAGCTGTCTTCTTATCCAGCAGTGTTCTTTGTTGTGCTTTAAGGCAGCCACACAGGGGTGTTTATCCAGGACAGCACAGCTGGCGTGTGTCCTAAGTCACTTTAGTCGTGCGACCCCATGGACTGTAGCCCAGGCTCCTCTGTCCATGAGATTCTCCAGGCAAGAATACTGGAGTGGGTTGCCATTTCCCCTTCAGGGGATCTTCCCCACCCAGGGATCGAACGATCTCTCTTCTGTCTCCTGCACTGGCAAGCAGATTCTTTACTACTAGTGCCACCTGGAAAGCCCACAGCACAGTTTAACTGCCTATAAATACTGGGCCTCAGCTATTTACTTACTGTGGGTGAAAACTGGCAATCAAGATCATTGTCTTCCTGTTGCAATGGCTGGTGCGGCTGGCACGTTTCCTGCCTGGTTGGAAAGTATCAGTGAGCTGTTTGATGTACTTTATTTTATGTGTCCTTTAAGAGAAATTTGAAGCCAGTGTCTGAAAAAAGGGAAGCCTGTTTAGTGTTGGCAGAGGGAATGCCACCTAGTTTGTTAAGACTGGATAATGAAGAGTTTGAACTTGGCTTTATCGGAAGTGTTTGCTGGAGCAGATTAAACTTTGTTCCTCACTGGTTTATTTATTTTATCATCATGCTGGAGCAGAATGAATGGCCTTGTATATTCCAGAGGCTGTGTGCTGTTTTCTCAAAGCTTCCCTGGGGAGGGAAACCACTTACAAGGCTCTCTCCTCTACCATGAGAGATCACAAAGAAGTAAAGGAGCAGAGGGCTGGTGATGAATTCAGGAGAACCCCCCCTCCTTCCCGCCAAGGTGTCTGCTCAAATCTTCCTGCCCAGAACCAGGTTACCCTCAATTCTCAGTTCAGATGCACTAGACCTCTTTCCCATGCAGCTGAGAAAGCATATCAGAGCAGAAGTGAGTGAGAATGATGTTCTAGGCGAGGGGGGGGGGGGGGCAGATTCCTTAACACCATAAAAAATTTGGAAAATTTTCAGCTTTACATGTTATGACTAAATCAACTGTGACCCAAATTATACCCGATCAAGGTACACATGCATGCCTGTTAAGTCGTTTCGGTCGTGTCTGAGTCTTTGCGACCCTGTGGACTGTAGCCTGCCAGGCTCCTCTGTCCATGGGATTCTCCAGGCAGGAATACTGGAGTGGGTTGCCATGACCTCCTCTAGGGGGTCTTCCACAAGTAGACCGAATAAGGAGTGGAGAATGGCTGCCTTTCCCATGCTCCCTGGATGGACTTATATCAGCTAGCTGGTCTGGCAAGTGGAAATATTTAGGAAAAGGAAGAAGAGATGTTTGCACTACCTGTGAGTGTGTACTCGGTCGCTCAGTGGTCTTGACTCTGACACCGTGGACTGTAGCCCACCAGGCTTCTCTTTCCATGGGATTCTCCAGGCAGCAGTACTGGAGTGGGTTGCCATTTCCTTCCCCAGGGGATCTTTCCCACCCAGGGATCCAACCCGAGTCTCCTTCATTGGCAAGCAGATTCTTTACCATGGAGCCACCTGGGAAGCCCCTTTGTGCTACCCATTCATTCCTGGTTGGCTTCCTTACATTGGAGCTAACAGGACAGTTTTATTTTAGAAAATTTAAAGACTTTAAAAGCATTCTGCATCTTCTTACCTTTTCTTTCTGTCCTATTCTTTGTGTAATCTCCAGTCATCTAGTAAAAGCAATGATAACAGAGTAAGACGAGTGTTAAGTATGGTTTTCCTTTCAACCTTCGCTCTGGCTGTGGTTTTGTAATCCGATAAGCAGATTTTCAGCCTGCTGGCAAGGTTTGCAGAATATTTGACTAGCCTCCCTGTGAATTCAATTATGGAAACAGCTTCAGCGGAGAAAGCTCTGCCACAAAGGACCATTATAGGGTTCTGAGAACTGTGTGATTAGTGTCTGCCATTCAGCACTCAATAAATGTTTGATGAATGAGTGACTCAATAACTGATAGAATTAATACATTGTCAGTCGCTTGTAATATCTCTGGGTACCTACAACCCATTATGCCACTTGTTAGTGGTGCCTGGATGCAGTTACTTTGTTCAGTTCTGACACTGACGATACTTACTCTTATTCCAACCCACCAAGCCAGGGAAAATACGTTTCACATCCACCATATTAAGTTCTGGTAGTGGAACCTAGATCCCTAAAAACCACAGAATTTTCCTCCATATGGCTGAACCGCACCGACTCTGTTTTGTCAGCTCCGTCTCAGGCCCCCAGCCCGTTTCCTTCCCTTCCCTTCTGTGTGACTGAGCTTCAGCTGAACTCAAGGAATGAGCCCAGTCGGATGAGTCCCCTGTCAGTCTTTACCCTTGCCTTCATGGAGTATGAAACCTGGGAGAATGCCTTTTGTGGACACAGATGGTTACAGGTCATGAGACCCCGGATGGGGGGATGGTGACCTCTGGTTCCCATCCCTGCAGACGCGTTTCCTCCTGGCGGTCAAATTCTCATTTCAGCTTTGCCCCCACCCCACCCCACTCCACCCCCGCTTTGTAAATGTATCTACTTGGCTGTGTCAGGCCTTAGTTGAAGCAGGCAGGATCTTTGTCGTGTCCTGCGGGCTCTTTCACTGTGGCACAGAGTCTCTAGTTGCAGTGGGCTTACCTGCTCCAAGGCTTGTTGGATCTTAGTTCCCGGACCAGGGATCAAACCTGCGTCCCCAGCGCTGCAAGGTGGATTCCTAACCACTGCACCAGCCAGGAAGTCCTAGCTTTGGCCCCTTTTGGAGGCATAGCCGTGACTGGCTCTGAGTGGTCATCCCTGTGACGCTGCCATAAGGAAGCCACCCACAAGTTACCCGTAATTGCACTTTATGAAGCTGCTTGCTTCAGCTTCAGGCCTTCTTTTTTTCTTTTTTTTTTTTTTTTGAAAGTTATGTTTTATTTGGTGGGAATTTTTAGGGCTTCAAGCCCAGGAGACAGCATCTCCAGTAACTCTGAGAGAACTGCTCCAAGGAGGTGAGGGAAGGAGCCAGGTTATAATATAAGTTTTGCAATAAAGGGCAGGTAGTCTGAACATCAAAATATTATTGTTAACCAAAGAAAAACAGATCTCCCAAGTTAAAGAATTTTCTGCTTTTCTATGTATGGGAAGATGTGTATTTTTTGTTTTTGTTTTTGTTTTTTTAAATTAATTTATTTGACTGCCCTGGGTCTTACTGAGGCATGTGGACTTTGTTACAACTCTAGTTGCAGCATGCAGGATCTAGTTCCCTGACTGGGAATTGAACCTGGGTCCCCTAGCATTGGAAGTGCAGAGTCTTAGCCACTGGATCACCAGGAAAGTCCTTAGTTTTAGGTCTTAAAAGTCCCTTCTCAGTTCACATCGCCTCCTCCTTTAGAATACAGCACAGTTGAGGAATGAATGTCCTAAATCTTAGATATTAGGTCATTTACCCATGGTTATACAACCAATTCATAGCCCAGTTTAACTTTAATAAAATTAGAACCTTAGGAATTAGAAACAAAAACACTAACAGCTTGTTCCTCCTATAATGACTTACAAGAATCAGCCCAGTTGCTCACATGCAGTGGGTCTTGGAGAAATTTAAGAATATTAATCATTCCCGTAGGTCAAATGGGAAAAGTAATTCTTGAATCCATTCCTTCTGAGTCTTCTCCCTTTCTGTGATTCAGCAGTGTAATCAAAAGGAAGCGGAGTCTGTAGGTTGAGACCAGCCTGTAAGCCTTCTTCAGTCACTTCGGACGTCTCTTGTGATGTTTGCCTTAAACTTGCCCCATTTCTCAGTTTCATGCACTTCTTATTGCTTAATTAGTTTCAGAAATCAGTGTCACTACCCCGGAGAGCTTTCAAATCATGGATTTTTGCTTATAGATGGAGAAATGGGAATGTATGGGGTAAACACACTTATGGGGCTTCCACTGTTGCTTTGGCTTCCTGAGTTCTGCTGCCCCAGGACTCACTTGCAGAGGGTTGGCGCTCCCCCTGCCACCCTCATCCAACCCCCCCACCCTATGAACAGTGAAGAAGCCCAGAGCCATCACACAGTGAAATCAACCCTGAATATTCATTGGAAGGACTGATGGTGAAGCTGAGGCTCCAGTACTTTGGCCACCTGATATGGAGAGTCGACTCACTGGAAAAGACCCTGATGCTGGGAAAGATTGAGGAGAGCGGGACGACAGAGAATGAGATGGCTGGATGGCGTCACTGTCTCAATGGACCTGAGTTTGAGCAAGCTCCAGGAGATGGTGAAGGACACAACTAAGCGGCTGAACAGCAACAATCACGCAGTGGGCCCCTTGCTTTTGACTGTGGTGTTGGAGAAGACTCTTGAGAGTTCCTTGGACTGCAAGGAGATCCAACCAATCCATCCTAAAGGAAATCAGTCCTGAATATTCATTGGAAGGACTGATGGTGAGCTGAGGCTCCAGTACTTTGGCCACCTGATATGGAGAGTCGACTCACTGGAAAAGACCCTGATGCTGGGAAAGATTGAGGAGAGCGGGACGACAGAGAATGAGATGGCTGGATGGCGTCACTGTCTCAATGGACCTGAGTTTGAGCAAGCTCCAGGAGATGGTGAAGGACACAACTAAGCGGCTGAACAGCAACAATCACGCAGTGGGCCCCTCTGTCTTAGGCTCACTGAGGTCCAGGGCCATCAGAACAAATCTCTCTCCCAAGGGGCTCCATATAACATATCTGTATTTGCCATTCCCACCAATAAATAGAAGCTCTCTGTATAATTTGTGTACATCTCAGCGTATACTGGATCTTTTTCTCAGGTTCCTTTCTCTAAATACTGACAATACCTAGTGACTATCCTTACTATGGACATTTAGAAAGGGGTAAAAGTGTCAGCATGAGCTGGGCAAGGGGAGGATCGATGTCTCTGAAATGTGCTTCTCCCGGTGGGGGAGCTCCACCTGGCTCAGGTGCTTAGAGCAGAACAGAGTCGCAACAGAATCCCTGTTGTCAGGGCCCTGTGCTCTGCTCTGGAGACATGTTTCCTGTCCACTGCCCAGTGCTGTGTATTTTAAAAATATTTTCTTTTTATTACTGTATTTTGGCTGTCCCTGGTCTTAGTTGCACCACGTAAAATCTTTGTTGTGGCATGCGGTGTCTAGCTCCCTGGCCAGGGATTGAACCTGGGCACCCTACGTTGGGATCGAGGGGGTTCTTAGCCCCTGGACCACCAAGGAAGTCCCTAATGACATGTACTTTGTGCCTCATTTTTTTTCTTGGAGAAATAATTATAAAACAACTCACCGTATCAATCAAAATTCCCGATGAAGGTATATTTATTATGCTTTGGAGAGGGGGCTTCCCTTCATATTGCTTTCCTCCCTAAGTCTCTTTCATTTTTGTTGAGATACTGTGCTTAATGAGAGGAATACTGGGAAGGATGGATTATTCCTGCCATCCATCCATCCACACATCTTTTAACACAACTGTGTCTGTGTGTACTTGCTAAGTCATTTCAATTGTGTCCTACTCTTTGCACCCCGTGAACTGTAGCCCACCAGGCTCCTCTGTCCATGGGATTCTCCAGGCAGAAATACTGGAGTGGGTTGCCATGCCCTCCTCCGGAGGATCCTCCCGACCCAGGGATCGAAGCAGTGTTTCTTAAGATCTCCTGCATTGGCAGGCCAGTTCTTTCCTACTAGCTTTGCTTGTATACATATTTTAGATAAACCAATTTCTGTCTCCACAGGTGGAGAGGCATTTAGGGGTCTTCTGTTTGTTTTTTGTCTGTTCTCTTTTGGTTGGTGGATTTGGTTCTAAACCAGACGATTTATTGTCTCCTCATTTTTGCTGGGGCTGCAGTATAGCTTGTCAGGAACAGACCTTACAGAAAACAGCTTCATTTTCATGGAAGCATTTCCCCAATCTCAGGATGTGGTAAAACTGAAATGGCCGGCACCACCCGCATTCTGAAGGTGAGGCACGTTGATGTCCATCAGGCCTTATTATCTCATTTTGACGGGGAATTACCCCTGTGTAATGAGAAACCAAGGAGTGAATTAGCAATAAAAACCTAATGTCTTCGCTATTTTGTTTTATTGCTAAATCATCTGACAGCAGCCTCCTTCGAAAATCCTCATTCATCAAGTAAAACACAATTCTATTGGTGATTTACATAAAGCAAGCTACAAAATAGCAATTTTTAATGTCATGGGAGGTGTTTAATAATTCAATTATTTTACAGGTTCTACTTGCCTTTTTTAATGTATACAACGGCATATCAAAATAGAGAAGACTATTTCCTGTTTAAGGCATCTGCTTTATAAGATTTTTACTTATATTCTCTTAAATTAAGCTAGTTCTTATGATCTTATTTTGATACCCTAATTTGATGGATAAATACTTTAGGGACATTTCAAGCAGTAAATAGCCTGGATATTTTAATCTAGTTGTAAAAGTCCACAAACAGTTTTATTTTAGAAAAAGCTTCATGCTCAAAACTGCAAAATAATGCCACAGAACCTACATGATTTCAAAGAAGTTTCCCATAAGAAAATGAAAATACTTAATTCCAATAAGAAAATCTAAGTGCTCAGACCCAAATCCACTTTGTAAAGATTGCAGGGAGTCTTGATATATCACCCACCAAATATGCCACTTTGGCATAAGAATTATTTTGAGGTCAGGCATTTGAGTACCTCAAATCCTTTATCTGCCTGAAAGCAGAGCCTACCAAAATAAACAAAATGCAAAAGAACCCAATTTTTGTAAATCCCCTCCCAAGGAAGAACTCTTATCTCTGTTTTGAGAGGAAAAAGTTGGCACCACAACCAAAGACATTGTTACAAAAACTATCACATCTCCCAACTGTTCTCCTAAGGGCCCACTTGTATTTCCAGAAAGTTACTAGTCTTCTCATAAGTGTCCTTTCACCCCCCTCCCCTTCTAAGAACTCTTGTTCTCCCAGAAGTGGCCCTCTGCCCCCTACATGCGTGCTCAGTCGCTTCAGTAGTGTCTGACTTTGCAACCCCATGGACTGTAGCTCGCCAGGCTCCTCTGTCCATGGGATTCTCCAGGCAAGAACACTGGAGTGGGGTGCCATGCCCTCCTCCAGCGGAATCTTCCCAACCCAGGGATTGAACGTGCATCTCTCATGTCTCCTGCATTGACAGGCAGGTTCTTTACCACTATGCCACCTGGGAAAGCCACAGACATATACACACACATTCTTTTTAAAAAATATTCTTTTCCATTATGGCTTATCATAGGTTATTGAATATAGTTGTCTGTGCTATATAGTAGGACCTTGTTGCTTATCCACCCTATATATATATAGTAACTTCCATCTGCTAACCCTACCTCCTACTGCATCCCCTCTTCTGAACCCTCTTCCCTCAGCCATAAGTCTACTTTTTATGTCTGTGAGTCCCTTTCTGTTTATAAATGAACCTATTTTCTGTAAATAGATTCATTTGTGTTACATTTTAGATTCCACATGGAAGTGATATTATATGGTATTGTCTTCTCTTTCTGACTTTACCTTACTTAGTACAATAATCTCTAGTTGCATGCATGTTGCTGCAAATGGCATTATTCTGTTCCTTTTTATGGTTGGGTAATATTCCATTGTATACATGTACTGCCTCTTCTTTATCCATCCATCTGTGAATGGAAATGTAAATTGTTTTCCTCTGATCATTATTAATAATACCTCATTTCATTCTCAAAATGATCTGGTTTGTATGACAAATTATGCCATAGAGAATCACATTGCTGAATTGTAAGCTGCCAGAGGACAGACTGTCATTGAATGTGAATATCGTTGGCCAGCCCTGTCCACGCCCACATCTCATCAGGACCACACTCCTGCAGGGGAGACTTAGGGAGGGTGAAGATTCATCCAGTTTAAATGGGAGACAAGGGCTGCAGGGACAGCAAGAACACCATTTTGAGGGAGTTTTATTTTTCAGTCATTAAGTTGGGTCTGACTCCTTGCCACCACCATGGACTGCAAACCCACCAGTCTTCCCTGTCCTTCCTTATCTCCTGGAGTTTAGCTCAAATTCATGTACATTGAGTTAGTAACTGTCTCATCCTCTGTTACCCCTTTCTCCTCCTGGTCTCAGTCTTTCCCAGCATCAGAGTCTTTTCCAGTGAGTTGGCTCTTCACATCAGGTGGCCAAAGTACTAGAGCTTCAGTTTCATCATCTGTTCTTCCAATGAATATTCAGAGTTGATTTCCTTTAGGATTGACTGGTTTGATCTCCTTGCTGTCCAAGGGACTCTCAAGAGTCTTCTCCAACACTACAGTTCCAAAGCATTTATTTTTTGACTCTCAGCTTTTTTAATGGAACAACTCTCACATCCATACATGACTACTGGAACAGCCATAACTTTGAGGAGATGAACCTTTGTCAGCAAAGTGATATCTCTGTGTTTTACTATGCTGTCTAGGTTTGTCATAGCTTTCCTTCCAGGAGCAAGCATCATTTAATTTCATGGGGGCAGTTCACCAGACATTTTTCTTCCAGCTCCATGAATTTTTAGTCTACCATGAAGCCTCACTTGTGTTGGAACTCAACAAACAGTTATCAAAATAAATTTAGAGTGTTAAATCCTCAGAGAAAAAGACCAGCCTGCTGACATTTCCTAAAGCAGTTTTCTCTAGTCTGGGAGAGAAGCCTGGAAGGAATGACCTGTAACAAGGTGAGAGGTGGGCCTCACATTTCTCTTGAGCCTAATGAGAAAGATGCCCTGATCATGAGTCACCAAAGGAATGACCCTGATCTGATGTCCTGACTTCATTTTGGAGGCTGTTTATCAGGATGGATAGAAATAGGGGAGACTTTGCGAGACATGGGAGGAGAAGAACTTCCCAGTGGGGGTGTTGGGGACCTCTGAGCCCCACCCGGCTGGTGCCTCAGCTCCTGCAGAGCATCTGCCAGCTCCTCCGCAGTGGGGACATCCATCAGCCTCTTTAGAAGCTGCGCCTGAGCTCAGCCCGTTCCCCTGCAGCCTTTCTCTCTGGCCGTTTCAAACCTCACTGCGCTGACCCACACAGGCAGTTTTCTGGAGGCCAAGTGAAGTCTGAGGGCTGTTGGAACAAGGTTATTAGCTCTCCTCCAGTTCAGTGTCTCCTGTCGCTCCCAGTCCACGTCTGAGGGCATCTGTCACCCGGACTAGCTGGCCCGCTGAGCATTTCCGGGACTCTGCATAGATATTTCATCTTTCTTTGAGCTCTCATTCTTTAGAAATCATTCTCTTCCAACCGAAGGCGCTTCCGGGGACGGTGCGGGTCTGACCCTGGCCACTTGCTGGTGGGGAGACGGTGATGAGAAGTGACTGCTTGCTCAAGTGCCGTGTTCCTTTTGTGAGGCTGTTTCTTTGACATCTCAGCTATTCCAACACTTCCCCACTGCTTCCTCCAGGACATTAAAAAAAATTATCTTGAGGGAAACAAAGCATGACTGTTTCTCTTTCTTTCTCTCTCCCTCACCCCTGCTATGGTTCATCACCTCGAATCCCTTCTATATAGAATGGGGGGGGGGACCTTGTTTGAGACCCTGGGTCCTGGGAGCTTACTCCTTTATCAAGACTCCAGAGCCTCCATGATAGAAGTGGACCCTTGTGATTTGAGAGGCACGGTCTAGATTCTGGCTGTAAAGGGGGCTTCTGCACGAGCTGCATTTTTCCCCACTGCAAGACCTGAATACACGGGGTCTTGGATGATCGGCACATCACAAATGACCACATTACAAATTACATAACAATTTGCTGGGTGATACAAATGTGACTAGCAGGCAGCAGTAAAGCAAAATGCTTTTCCACATCATATGCTTTCCTTCATGCATCCATGGTACACACACACATTCATATGCGCGTGCTAACCTACAACTACAAAAATACTTGGGAAAAAAGCCATTTGGAGGATTTACTCTTTGTGCCATTAGAGTGCCATTTGAGCTGCTCTGGTGGCTCAGCAGTAAAGAATTCGCCTGCAGTGTAGGAGATGCAGGCTTGATCTCTTGGGTCAGGAAGATCACTTGGAGCAGGAAAGGCAACCTACCCCAGGACTCTTGCCTGGAGAATCCCGTGGACAGAGGAGCCCGGGGGGCTACAGTCCATGGGGTCGCAAAGAGCTGGACACAAATGAGCAACTAGACAACCCCAGCCGTCTGTGTGCCACACTGAAAAGGAAACAAAAGAAAACTATCATCAGTGAACTTTTATTGTTGAAGACCGAGGACAAAGGGAAACAAACTTTAAAAAAAAATCTTCATATTTATTTTCAGTGAAAAGAAGGTTACAGTCTAAGAGAAGGGTGCTGGCAACTGGCAGAAATACTCACCTTTACTTTCTGCAACTGTTTCTAGGGAAGTTACCCAGCTGAGTTAAGCACAATGAGATACTGTTACACTTACAAAGACTTTTAATTAAACTTGCAGCATTTTTAAAAGATGAGAGGAACCATAGCTCAGTCATATCAGTACAATGTTTTTGAAAAGATCCTGGCCAGAAGTTTACCACCAAAAGGTGTTTTTTTATCCCTCAGGATGTAACTCAAGAAAAATATGGTCTAGGCTAGTAGGCTGATATACTGAAAAACAAGGTTAAGCAAATTATTTAACCATACTATACCTTCTTTTAATTTTCAATATTACTCTATAGTAGCATGAAGTTCACTAACAGAGGAAGGAGCGATAACAATTCAACTGTTAATACAGTGATTAATGCCTGGCACTTAATGGTAGGGGCCTTGACTTAATTATTACAGTTAGCGGAGAAATGTAAGTGATTAAAAAAGATATTTACCATGATACTATAATATTGCCTGTTTTTGGTCTTCCAGCTCTGTGATCTTGACTTAAACAGCTTTAAAAGTAGGACGTTGGGATTAACAGATACAATCTACTATTTTTTTTTTTGTTTTTCTGACACTAAGTCATGTCCATTCCTCTGCGACCCCATGGACTGCAACACTCCAGGCTTCCCTGTCCTTCCGAGTCTCCCAGAGTTTGCTCCAACTCATGTCCATTGAGTCAGTGATGCCATCCAACCATCTCAATCTGTCTCTCACTTCTCCTCCTGCCCTCACTCTTTCCCAGCATCAGAGTCTTTTCCAATGAGTAAGCTGTTTGGATCAGGTGGCCAAAGTATTGGAGCTTCAGCTTTAGCATGAGTCCTTCCAGTGAATACTCAGGGTTGATTTCCTTTAGGATGGACTGGTTTGATCTCCTCTTTATCCATGGGACTCTCAAGAGTCTCCTCCAGCACCACAGTGGGAAAGCATCAGTTCTCCGGTGCTCAGTCTTCTTTATGGTCCAACTCTCACAGCCATACATGACTGCTGGAAAAACCATAGCCTTGACTAGACAGACCCTTATCTCTGCCTTTTAATACACTGTCTAGGTTTGTCATAGCTTTTCTTCCAAGGAGCAAGCATCTTTCAATTTATGGCTGCAGTCACCATCCACGGTGATTTTGGAGCCCAAGAAAATAAAACCTGTCACTGTTTCCACTTTTTCCCCACCCTATTTGCCATGAAGTGATGGGACTAGATGCCATGATTTTAGCTTCTCAAATGTTCAGTTTTAAGCCAGTTTTTTCCACTTTCCTCTTTCATCTTCATCAAGAGGCTCTTTAGTTCCTCTTCACTTTCTACCATTAGGGTGGTATCATCTGCATATCTAAGGTTTTTGATGTTTCTCTTGGCAGTCTTGATTCCAGCTTGTGACTCATCCAGCTGGGCATTTCACATGATATTCTGTATAGGAATTAAATAAGCAGGGTGACAATATACAGCCTTGATGTACTCTTTTCCTAGTTTTGAACTAGTCTACTGTATGTGTCCAGTTCTAACTGTTGCTTCTTGACATGCATACAGGTTTCTCATAAGACAGGTAAGGTAGTCTGGCATTCCCATCTCTTTAGGATTTTCCAACTTGTCATGACCCACACAGTCAAAGGCTTTACCATAGTCAATGAAGCAGAAATAAATATTTTTTCTGGGATTCCCTTGCTTTTTCTGTGATCCAACAGATGTTGGCAACTTGATCTCTGATTCCTCTGCCTCTTCTAAATCCAACTTGTACCTCTGAAAGTTCTTGGTTCATGTACTGCTGAAGCCTGCTGCTGCTGCTAAGTCATGTCAGTCATGTCCGACTCTGTGCAAACCAATAGACGGCATCCCACCAGGCTCCTGGCCCTGGGATTCTCCAGGCAAGACCACTGGAGTGGGTTGCCATTTCCTTCTCCAATGCATGAAAGTGAAAAGTGAAAGTGAAGTTGCTCAGTCGTGTCTGACTCTTCATGACCCCATGGACTGTAGCCTACCAGGCTCCTCAGTCCATGGGATTTCCCAGGCAAGAGGACTGGAGTGGGTTGCCATTGCTTTCTCCATACTTAAGCCTAACTTGAAGGATTTTGAACATTACCTTGCTAGCATGTGGAATGGGTACAATTTTACAATAATTTGAACCTTCTTTCACACTGTGGTTCTTTGGGATTGAAATTATTTTTTTTTTCTTTAAAATGTTGAAAGCTTTATTGATTCCAATTTAAACAAGTAATACATACTTGTTTTTTGAAGTTTTTATTATGCAGAAGTGTATGACATAGAAGGTGAATGTCCTTTGTAAATGAAGACAAGAGAGATAACAATTGTTAACTATCTATATTATTTTTCCAGACTTTTTCTATACATATATGTATGTATTTAAAATGAAAAATTTAAAAACAGTTCTAAGTACAAAGCATGAAACTCTTCTGTAAATTCGATGTTTTCTCATAATGTGTTGTAGACAGTGTTCTATACGTAGTAACTCCACCACATCTAGTCAGTGAGTTAAGTTTTGTTGATTTGATTTTCCAAACAGCATTTAGTTAGAAGTTTAGTTTTAGTTCTTTCCATTGTCCCCCACCCCGACCCATGAGGAGCACCACCAACTTGTCTGGGGCGTTTCAACAGCCTTGTGTCTTTCTTCCTCCTATGAAAGTGAAAGTGAAACTCTCTTAGTCTTGTCTGACTCTTTGTGACCCCATGGACTATACAGTCGTTGGAATTCTCCAGGCCAGAATACTGCAGTGGGTAGCCTTTTGCTTCTCCAGGGGATCTTCCCAACCTAGGGATCAAACCCAGGTCTCCTGCATTGCAGGTGGTTCTTTTTTTTTTTTCCTTTAATTAATTTTTATTTTTTAGTTTGTTTTGCTTTACTGTATTCGTTTTGCTACACATCGACATGAATCAGCCATGAGTGTACATGAACTCCCAATCCCGACCCCTACCTCCCCGCTCCCGCCCCACACCCTCTCTCTGGATTATCCCCGTGCATCAGTCCCAAGCATCCTGCATGGGATTGAAATTAAAACTAATCTTTTCCCGTTCCTGCTGAGTTTTCCAAATTTGCTGGCATGTTGAGTGCAGCATTTTAACAGCATCATCTTTTAGGATTTTAAATACTGTTTGTAGAATAGATAAACAACAAGGACCTACTGTATAGCCCAGGGAACTAGATTCAATAGCTTGTAATTACTTAAAATGGAAAGAGTCTGAAATGAGTGTGTATACACATGTGGGCATGTATGTTCAGTTGTGTCTGACTCTTTGAAGCATCATGGACTGTGACCCACCAGGATCCTCTGTCCATGTATAGCCATATATAAGTATAATTGAACCACCCTGCTGTAGACCTGAAACAGATCAACTGTACTTCAATTAAAAATTTTTTTTTAATGAAGAGCTTTAAAGGAGGAACTTTCTTCTAATAATAAATATTTATTAAACTGAGTTACAGTCAGTTTAGATTTTGAATGAGTTGGGATTTTATCCTTTCTAAGTGATGGCTTTTAACACCAGTCAATCATAAAGGAAATCAGTCCTGAATATTCATTGGAAGGACTGCTACTGAAGCTGAAGTTCCAATACTTTGGCCACCTGATGCAAAGAACTGACTCACTAGAAAAGACCCTGATGCTAGGAAAGATTGGAGGCAGGAGGAGAAGGGGATGACAAAGGTTGAGATGGTTGGATGGCATCACTGACTCAATGGACGTGAGTTTGAATAGGGTCCGAGAGTTGGTGATGGACAGGGAAGCCTGGTGTGTGTAGTCCACAGGGTCACAAAGAGTTGGCCACAACTGACTGAACTGAACTGAACTGATGTATTTATTTGGCTGTGTTGGGCCTCAGTTGTGGCATGTGTGGTCTTTTGAGACACACAGACTTGCTAGCTGTGGCACGTAAGTGTGGGCTTCAGTAGCTGGGGGCACTGGGGCTCAGTAGCTCTGTGGGATATTAGTCCCCTGACTCAGCATCAAACCTGCATCCCCAGCACTGCAAGGTGGGTTCCTAACCACTGGACCACCAGAGAAGTCCCCGAAGAGATGGCTTTTAGATGTATTACACGGTTTCTAAACACATTCAACATCAACAAAACTAGCTTTAAAAGGCATTTTCAAAATGTGAAACTCTACCAGAAAAATGAACAATCCAATAAAAAAAATGGGCCAAAGAACTAAAGAGACATTTCTCCCAAGAAGACACACAGATGGCTAACAAACACATGAAAAGATACTCAACACCACTCATGATCAGAGAAATGCAAATCAAGACCACAATGAGGTATCATCTCACGCTGGTCAGAATGGCTGCTGTCAAAAAGTCTACAAGCAATAAATGCTGGAGAGGGTGTGGAGAAAAGGGAACCCTCTTACACTGTTGGTGGGAATGCAAACTAGTACAGCCACTATGGAGAACAGTGTGGAGATTCCTTAAAAAACTGGAAATAGAACTGCCATACGACCCAGCAATCCCACTGCTGGGCATGCACACTGAGGAAGCTATTGAAAGAGACACGTGTACCCCAATGTTCATTGCAGCACTGTTTACAACAGCCAGGGTATGGAAGCAACCTAGATGTCCATCAGCAGATGACTGGATAAGAAAGCCGTGGTACATATATGCAATGGAGTATTACTCAGCCATAAAAAAGAATCCATTTAAACCCTCTTACACTGTTGGTGGGAATGCAAACTAGTACAGCCACTATGGAGAACAGTGTGGAGATTCCTTAAAAAACTGGAAATAGAACTGCCATACGACCCAGCAATCCCACTGCTGGGCATGCACACTGAGGAAGCTATTGAAAGAGACACGTGTACCCCAATGTTCATTGCAGCACTGTTTACAATAGCCAGGGTATGGAAGCAACCTAGATGTCCATCAGCAGATGACTGGATAAGAAAGCCATGGTACATATATGCAATGGAGTATTACTCAGCCATAAAAAAGAATCCATTTAAGGCAGTTGTAATGAGGTGGATGAAACTGGAGCCTATTGTGCAGTATAAAGTAAGCCAGAAAGAGAAACATGAATACGGTTTATGAATGCATATATATGGAATTTAGAAAGATGGTAATGATGACCCTATATGCAAGACAGCAAAACAGACACAGATGTAAAGAACAGACTTTTGGACTCTGTGGGAGAGGGAGAGGGTGGGGTGATTTGGGAGAATGGCATTGAAACATGTATATTACCATATGTGAAACAGATGACCAGTGCAAAATCGACGCATGAAGCAGGGCACCCAAAACCAGTGCTCTGGGACAACCCAGAGGGATGGGTGGGGAGGGAGGTGGGAGGGGAGTTCAGGATGTGGGACACAGGTACACCCATGGCTGATTCATGTTGATGTATGGCGAAAACCACCACAATATTTTAAAGCCTCCGATAAAATAAATAAATGAAATTTTAAAAAAAGAATGAACAACAACAAAATTTTTTTAGTCAAATTGTTTTAAAAATGTGAAACTGTGGATCTAAGCCAAAGGGTGGGTCCCAGACCATCAGAGTTTTCATCACCTAGAAGCTTGTTAGGAATGTAACTTCTTGGACTCCACCCCAGACTGAATGAACGAGAATTTGGGGTGGGGATGGGAAGGTGGCTCAGCAATCTGTTTTTATTTAATTTAATTTTATTGTTGACACCTCATGGCTTGCAGGATCTTAGTTCCCTGATCAGGGGTCAAACCTGGGGCCCTGGTGATGAGAGCGCTTGAGTCCTAACCACCGGACCCCCCGGAAAGCCTCAGCGATCTGTTTTGACAGTCCCTTCAGGCACTACGGGGGCTTCCCTGGTGGCTTAGTGGTAAAGAATCCACCTTCTATGCAGGAGACATGGGTTCAATCCCTGGGTCAGGATGATCCCCTGGAGGAGGAAATGGCAACCCACCCCCAGTATTCTTGCCTGAGAAACCCCATGGACAGAGGAGCCTGGCGGGCTACAGTCCATGGGGTCGCAAAGAGTCAGACAGGACTTAGCGACTAAGCCAACAGGACTACCAGGTACTACAGTTTAATAACCACTGGCTTAATGCACGCTAGAAGATTTTTTGAAATAAGATGTTTTTGGATATGTTCCTCTCAAGGTAAATGTAGCTCTCGATTACCCCTGACCATTCTTTAGACATCTGCATCCATATATAAGAGCATGACAAGCACAGCAGAGAATTAACTTGGGTTTACTAATACTAGTGCTAAGACATTAAGAGCTAGGGCACAAAGCAGTGTATTATCTCTATTTGTAGAATTTTCTGTATCTAGCAGGCTTTAGTATCCCCGAGAAATTCTGATTTAGTATCCCCAGAATAGAAAAAATTCCCACAGAGCGAGCTGACACAGTGCATTTCAGAGTCTCAAATGGCTAATAGCTGTACTTGGACAGCACATTTCAGAAAGAATATTGAACCTATGGCCGATTCATGTTGATGTTTGGTAGAAACGAATGCAATACTGTAAAGCAATTATCCTTCAATTAAAAACAAGTAAATTAAAGAGAAAGAATATTGAGGGCCCAGTCATTTCAGTCCTGTCCAACTCTTTGCGACCCCATAGACTGTAGTCCAAAGGGCTGAACCCATGAAGACTCCCAGAGCACAGTGTTTGCTTGAGGGTTTCTCCTCCAGAGCTAAGCACACAGCTTTAGTTGACTGCTCCTTGAGATCACCCTGGACATCTCATTAGGAGGGAATAATCCGGCATGCGGTGTGGTGCTCTCCCTTTCCCAAGCTTGTAGGGAGAAAAACAAACATCGTTATGGGTTGAAAGCAGAGCCCTCCCCTCCCCACCCTGAAGGACTGTTCACAGCCTTCGGAAGTAACTCAGAGCCTCTCATATTTGGTTTGACTGTGAGCCAGTGACC
The DNA here is from genome assembly GCA_006408695.1 of Aepyceros melampus. NCBI lineage: Eukaryota > Metazoa > Chordata > Mammalia > Artiodactyla > Bovidae > Aepyceros > Aepyceros melampus. The sequence goes on along the minus strand of SJXQ01011520.1, from coordinate 654,243 downwards.
CTGCAGTGAGGTGTGGACACCTTGGAGACGGGCAGAACTGAGATGTCAGCATCCAGGCCTGGATTCTGGGCCAGGCTGTGTGTGAACTTGCTGTATGACTTTGACCTGACTCACCCCTTGACCCGAGTCCTGCAGTTTCTTATTCTCTTCCTCCTCCTCCTTTTTTAAAACATAAGAACTAGCCATTTTATTTATTTATTTTTAAATTTTTGGCCATGCCTCATGGCATGAGGGATCTTCCCCAATTAGGGGTAGAAACCCTGCCCCCACTGAAAGCAGAGTCCTAGCCACTGGACCAACAGGGAAGTCCCTGCAGCTTCAAGGATGGTAATATAATCTACATTGGGTGTAACCACTGGGTGGTTACAATAGCAGAAGGAGATGAATGTAAAATCATTTTGAAAAACAAAAGCAATATTGTAAATAGAATCTATTTATCATCTATTTCTTTACCTGTATCTGATACCATAATATTAAGAATTAATAATATGCTGCAGGTGGGATCTACTGTTTTTAGCTTGCAAAAGTGGAAAATGACTTACTTGATTTCAAATAAATTTTTTAAATCATGAGCAAAACATTTAATCTAGAATTGTCTTGATGCAGCAAAGCTATTTAGATGGATATAAGGTTGCTCAGATGGTAAATGATCCACCTGCAATGCAGGAGACCCGGGTTTGACCCCTGGGTTGGGAAGATTCCCCTGGAGAAGGGAATGGCTAGCCACTCCAGTATTCTTGCCTGGAGAATTCCGTGGACAGGGGAGTCTGGTGTGCTCTAGTCCATGGGTCGCAAAGAGTCAGACACAACTGAGCTACTAACTCAAGGACTCTTAGGGGCTTCTGTGGTGACTAGGTGGCATAGAATCTACCTGCCAATGCAGGAGACTCAGGTTCGATCCCTGGGTGAGGAAGATACCCTGGAGAAGGAAATGGCAACCCACTGCAGTATTCTTGCCTGGGAAATCCCAGAAATGGAGGAGGCCTTGTGGACTACAGTCCCTGGGGTCAGAAGAAATTGAACATGACTGAGTGACTGAGCACACATATCTCATACCATAATATTGAGAATTAATAGTATGGCTGCTGATAGGGAGCTATTGTTTTCAGCTTGGAAAAGTAGAAAATGACTTAGGTGATTTCAAATACATTTTTTTTTTTTACATCATGAAAAAAAAATTCAACTAGGATTATCTTGACATGGCAAAACAGATAGTTATTAGAAGCCTTAATTGAAAAGCCTCCATCAACCAACTTGTAAAGAACCATGTGAATGCTTTAGACAATCCCCAAATAAAACTGGTTGTCATCTGGTTGTGTGTAAAGGGAAGTGGTGAGACTCATGATTTCCTGTTGACACTGGGCATTTATAAGTACTGGACATTTTAACTTTCTGTAGAGGAACTAGGAAGGAAACAGGCAGGTAGATTATAGAGCAACCAGATACTTTTCTATACAAACTAGGACATTTTTAAGAGTAAAAGGAAGCATTAATGATAATTGTTGTTGTTCAGTTGCCCAGCATATCTGACTCTTTGCGTTCTCATGGACTGCAGCACACCAGGCCTCCCTGTCACTCAGCATCTCCCGAATTTTCCCAAGTTCATGTCCATTGAGTCGGGGATGCCATCCAGCCATCTCATCCTCTGCTGCCTGCTTCTCCTGCCTTCAGTCTTTCTCTGCATCAGGGTCTTTTCTAATGGGTTGGCTGTTTGCATCAGGGGGTCAAAGTATTGGAGCTTCAGCTTCAGCATCAGTCCTTCCAATGAATATTCAGGGTTGATTTCCCTTAAGACTGACTGATTTGATCTCTGTGTAATGATAATTAACCAGGCGCAAACTAGGACTGTTCCTGGTAAACCAGGACCTGTGCCTCTGAGTTACAAACTAGTAAGCTCACCTTCACAAGGTGAGGTCAGGATAGGTGTCCATTCTTCAGTGTCCAGGCTTTCTGTACTGAGGCTGACCCGGGCACACGTGGTGGGCAGCAGACTGTAGGGACCCTGCGGTCTGTCTCCTGATGTGCTGAGGGGGGGCCACTTCAGGCAGCGAGGGCAGAAGAAATGAGCCCAGGTTTCTGTGAAGTGCAGCTTCAGACACACACCTGCGCTGGCATCTCTGAAGCCGCAGTACCAGGCACACCAGCCTGGCATGTTGGGAGCAGAGGTGAGTGACTGTGATAACAACTCCTGGCCAGTGTCAAGTCCAGCAAATAGAGTCGCCGACAGCTCCCGGGTCTCTGGCAAGGGCTCCAGACATAAATCAAAGAGCAATCTTCTCATGGCGGCGGCGTGGGAGGACCGGCCACTTGTCACCTGTCAGTGTTCCCGCTCTGGCCGCACACGTGGAGAGTAATTACAGCCAGCTGGTGGTGTCATCTGAGAGTCACGATGGCCAGAGCAGACCTGAGGATGCTGTGAAAACAGGGCATGACGGGCTCCGTGTCTGGAGGTGTGGCCCACCTGTCGTTGCCATCGGCTCCCAGAGTCATAGAATCGCTGAGAAATAGTTTCCCTTTGAGGTCTTCCCTCTCAGGATTTATATAAATGCCCTCTTTCTTCATATCTCCAGCACCTGCTTATGAAAGAATATTTCTGCCTTATATCCGTGTCAGGGAAAGAGACCTCAGGAGATCTTCCGAAAGGGGTTCCAGGGATAAATCAGTGTTCACGAGAATCTCAAGTTACTGTTGTTCAGTCGCTCAATCGTGGCTGACTGTATGGGATTTCCCAGGCAAGAGTACTGGATGGGTTACAAATCCCTTCTCCAGGGGATCTTCCTGACCCAGGGATCAAACCTGCGTCTCCTGTGTTTGCAGGTGGATTCTTCACCACTCAGCTGCCGGGAAGCCTGAAAGCTCTTCCCAGGTGGTGCTAGTGGTAAGGAACCTGATTGCCAATGCCGGAGACATAAGAGATGTGGGTTTAATCCCTGGGTTGGGAAGTTTCCCTGCAGAAGGAAATGGCAACACTCCAGTATTCTTGCCTGGAGAATCCCATGGACAGAGGAGCCTGGCGGGCTACAGTCCATAGGGTTGCTAAGAGTCAGACACAACTGAAGCGACTGAGCTCTCAGGCACCAACTCACAAAAGAATCCTGGGCCTTGCGTTACACACTGAGGACTCTGAGATAGTGAATGCATTTAAAAACAGCCTTGTGATCATGTGGGTATTTTAAATTAAGTCGTGATAGACCTGGAAGCGGCACATTGTTATTGCCATGGTATTCATGGTATTCATGCCTTGGAACACATGAATCCCATGATTAGTTCGCAACTGTTTTCCAGCACAGCCTTTTCTTGGTAAACACATTAAAAAGGGGTTTGAAAGGTTAACTATGTTCTAACTTCTGGGAAAAATCATTTCTTATCCTGGAGAAGTAGCAGTTCCTGAGGCCAGATGAACTTTCTGCTTTTTTCCCTCCAATTCTGATAAAAGGGTGGGTCAGAACTCTGCTGCTCCAACTTCTAAATCCTGTTCTTTCCAGGAAAGGTAATCTCTCCAGTGACCGTTCAGTCCTCTTGCCAAATAAATGCACAAACATATGTAATGTTCTATGTTTCAGAAAGTCATGGTGGTGTTTGAAGGAAGTAGACTCCCACCCTCGGTGATGCTGGGAAATTGGACCTGTTCATGTCAGTGCCAGGCCCTTCTGCCCAGGGGGAGATTCTGAGACTTCCTTTTATTCTATTTGGATGTTCGGTCTTCTCACACGTCTAACAATTACTTGGCAGTTTAAGGATTTTTTTTTTTTTTAAGTATCTATCTATCTATTTGAGTCGCACCAGATCTTAGCTGCAGCATGTGGGATCTAGTTCTCCGACCGGGGATCAAACCCCGGCCCTCTGCATTGGGAGCGGGCAGTCTTAACCACTGAGTCACCAGGGAAGTCCCTTCAGGATCTAATTTTGGCTTTTGTGTCCCAGGCTTCTCTTGGAAAAAATCTTCTAGTTTTATTATTATTATTATTTTTTTGTATTACATCCTTTAAGTCAAAGTCAGAGTACAAGGCCCTCTGAGATCAGGAAAGCAACCCATTGTGATCCCAGGTGTCACACCTAACAGATGCAGTATTCAGGTTCTCTCCGGGGACAGTGCTGAGCGGGTTGTGGCCAGCTTCCCCCGATGAGAGCATCCTTGAATACTGCAGATCTGGGCTTTCCAGGGCACAGCCCACGGGGCTGGCTCTTTGGTGTGACTGTAAACAGCAGTCAACTGTTTAATGACCTAATGTGGATTTTTATAGACTCATCTCCTTCTACAACCAGGTTGCTCTCTGAACACTTGAGATAAATCTTCACCCACTCTCTGAAATTGTTCAACACACAGGTTAATTTCTCAGTATCGATTTTCTCCACCATGCATCTTGAATGCTTCAAGATCTCTTGACCAACACACACAAAAAAATCTCTGCAACTGTCAGTTGAAAAGAATAGTTCTTCGAAAGAACGTTTGAAACATCCGTAAGGAGAATGAAGTAACTCTTCCCCACCTATTAGCAGGGCAGTGTAACTGGATGTTGGATTAGATTTCAAGGCGAGAACACAATCAGGAACATTTATAAGAAGCGGTTTCATCTGTTTAAGCTTTGAACGTGAGTGCTACTCTTGCAGGTGTCCCCAGGCAGGTGTGTTATTGTCATCGAGGGACTGAACATTTCAGGTGAAATCAGAGTAATGACCCGAACCTTCTTGGATGATGTAAGAGTCAGCGCAACACAGGAGGAAAAGCACTGGACACCAGGCGCTGGAAGACCCTTTCACCCTGTTAGAATTAGGACCGCTTTCTCCAGGCTTTTGCTATTCATCTATAAAAACAAACAGACTGGATTCTAAGAGTCTTCCTATTTCTAAAATTCAATGCTTTTATATCCAAGACTATATATATGTGTGTGTATATGTGTGTATATATATATATATATATATGTATAATTAATATAAAACTGAGTTAAAGCAACAAAACCCACTCCAGTGTTCTTGCCTGGAGAATCCCAGGGACGGGGGAGCCTGGTGGGCTGCTGTCTATGGGGTCTCAGAGTCGGACATGACTGAAGTGACTTAGCAGCAGCAGCACCAAAACAACAAAAGCAAAATAAAAACCATTTTCTACCTGGAAAAAAAAAAGCTTGAGAAATGTATGTATGACAAAATATCATTCTTTCCTTTACAGGCTTATCTCCATATATTCTTCCCCTACCCCCACTGTTACTGAAGAGTAAAAAAAAAAATTCTTTTAAGGATTAAATGTTCCATTTAGTTTTTAAATCATCCCTGAAATACTGTCCCATGAATAGAAAATGGGGTGAGAAGCACTTTATTAATGGAAAGTCTTTCAATGTGCGTCCAGGAAAAACAAAAGCATCATTAATATCTACACTATAAAACAAACGAACAACAACAACAAAAAGAAAAGCCGCCCAAAGCAACGCCCAACCAGTTCTACGTCCCCAGCTCTTACCAGACATAACTGAAGTGTACCAAGTCATTTTTGCACGTTTCTTGAGTGTAGATTTATTTGGATTTAAGAATCTCCTCAACAAATTACATCAGCCTTACTCCATGTCCTTCCTTGATAAAACAATGACTGAACTAACATCAGACTCTGAAAATTCAAAAATAATAGAAAAGTAAAAATAGATTTTCCTAGTGAAATTCCTCTCCTAAACCTTACATGGTTTTGCTGCTTCTATGAAATATTTCTCTTTGGAGTAACTTGGTAGCATAGTTTTTTATTCGTGTTTGTTTTCAACTGGATTCATACAAGGGCACTAAATTAGAACTCCAGCTGGCTTATGGAGCATGAACTTTTATGACCAGTAAGTTACCTCTGCTGTGAAAGGAAAATGACAGACGTCAGTGATGGAGACGCTGGAAGTCCATTTCATGATGTAATTTAAGTCTCAGCACACCCTCATGGCAAAATAACAGAACACAGAATGGTATGCACACTCTAGAATCCTCTGCAGAGCTCTGAACCATTCTAGTTGGAGAACGGGCTCATTCTAAACCTGCAACAGGCTATCAGAGGGGTCACACCCTCCATCTCCACCCCCACCCACCCACTTAATAGAATCCATTCATAGCTACTCACTACTGCAGGATTTGACCTGAGAAATGCTAGGATTTATTAACTCAGCAGTTGTTTGGAAAGGTCCCTAAGTCATCTTTGCCCTTGGCCAGCAAGGGGACTGCTCAAAGTTCTCGGAAGCAGCTGGCGAGGTTCTCAGCCAAGTTCTTCGGGATGCAGGAAGTTCTTTAGGACGCCCTACTTGGACAAGGCATTTACAGATCTTTCCAACCAGGCTTCCCGGATCTAGGAAAAGTTATTCCTGACTCCTTTGACCCAGAGGCTGGCTAAAGTTGAATTTTTTATCATCTGTAGGGAATCATTCTTTTCGTCCTTCCTTTTTTTTCTTCCTAGGAGCTGGCATGGTAGTTAAATTTTTCTAAAACAGTCATATTAATATGTTCAAAAACCCACTGCTGAGTCTCTGAAAGAGGATCGCATCTGGCCATGAAGATCTTCTTCTCTGCAGGGTTACAGTCCATGCAGCTGTTACTCACAGGATGGAACAAGGTTCTGTCCTGCAGGGATGGGAAAGGAAGGGAGAGATGGACGTCATGTATGGTGAATTCTGGAATCCAAAATATACAGAGGAAGTAAACTGTCCCTGCTATCTCAGTATATATTGGCAGTGTGAGAAATAGAATACCTCCCAAGTCCAACAATGGGCTTCCCTGGTAGCTCAGCTGGTAAAGAATCCGCCTGCAATGCAGGTGACCTTGGTTCCATTCTGGGTCGGGAAGATCCCCTGGATAAGGGATGGGCTACCACTCCAGTATTTTGGGGCTTCCCTGGTGGCTCAATCAGTAAAGAATCCACCCACAGTGTGGAAGACCTGGGTTTGATCTCTGGGTTGGGAAGATCCCCTGGAGGAGGGGATGGCAACCCCCACCAGTATTCTTGCCTGGGAAATCCCATGGACAGAGGAGTCTGGTGGGCTACAGTCCATGGGGTCACAAAGAATCGGACACCACTGAGCAACAGGCACAATACACATAGGAGGTGGTGTTGCCATGGAAAACCTGGTTTCCTAGGACCCATTGGTGCCATGTGGGGCCTCTAGAAGGTTCAGCTAGAAACCATTCATTCATTAAAAAAAAAAAATGCAATCCATTCATTTCCTGTTCTGCAGTAAGCATTTTGTTACCTGCTTAGGTTTTGAAGATGAGAAGTCTACGAGAAGTTGCTAGTTAAGTGTCTAGTAATCCAGCTATTTGGGGGAGAGGGATGTATTCAGAAATGGTAGTTTAGTTCATAGCAAACACTGCCATGGGGCTTCCCAGGTGGTTCAGTGGTAAGGAATCTGCCTACCAATGCAGAAGACATAGGAAATGGGGATTCGACCCCTGGTTTGGGGAAGATCCCCTGGAGGAGGAAATGGCAACCTACTCTAGTATTCTTGCCTGGAAAATCCCATGGGCAAAGGAGGCTGGAGAGCTACAGTCCATGTGGTCACAAAGAGTCAGACACGACTGAAGTGACTGAGCACGCATGCACAAACAGTGCCACACTCTCTCTCACACACCCACACACATACACACTCACACACATACACACACACACACACACACACACACTCTCTCACACACAGAGACCGGAAGAGTCATCACTTCCCTACTCTTCCATTTTCTAAATTAATTAACTTCTCTGGCTTCCTCAGTCTTTTAGTTGCATCCTTGCGGTGCATGAACTCTCCAGTTGCGGTGTAGGCTCGGTAGTTACCACGTGGGATCTTGGTTCCTCAGCCAGGGATCGAACCTGCATCCCCTGCATTGCAAGGTGGGTTCTTAACCGTGAGACTACCAGCGAAGTCCCTTCCCTACCCTGGTACTAAGCCTGTAATGGGAAAGGGAAATAGCTGAGGACCAGGAACAGAGAGAGCTGGATGCAGGGTTGTGAGGGTCCCAGGAAGAACACAGGGGCCTGGGGGCTCACAGGGCACAGGCAGGATCTCAAAGCACAAACTCAAATCAGTTGACTCGAGCTTCTGTCTCTTCCTGACCCTTGATTGGCCTTGAAGCCCTTCCTGTGGTGTAGTTGTCACTGTTTTCTGTCAAATGGAGGAGGCAGTGATCCCTCAGTGCACGATAAAGGTTTGGATGAAGGTGGGAGCAGAACACAGAAGTTAAGTGGTGAGCAAGCCCCTGTGTGAACAGCCTCGATGAACTCACACCCCCTTTCCATTGCACAAGCAGGAAGAAGGCCGTCAGTGGTATGAGAAAAGGATCTTTAACTAGTAGTAAATGCTTTTGTCTCTTACAGCATCTGTGCATTAAAAAAAAGTGTCCATAACGTGTAAAAATGTCCCCAGACCACTGTTTAAAATTTTGGAACAAGGGATGTTTTGTTCTTTAGCTTAGGAAAACACTTAGAGGTTCTGATGAATTTCTGTAACTGAGGAATATTAGATTTGGCATGCTAAGAGGGAAAGAGTCTCTCAGTCACCCCGTGTAAACAGTTCTGAGTTACCCTGGTGGTTAACCAATATTTAATGTCCTTCAGGACCCGGATGTTCGGATACTTGGGCACCTGTGATAGGAAGATTAAGGAAGGAGGGAGGTGGCAGCACAAAATGCCCTTTGCACGTCTCCACTTGGAGGGTACATACAGCGTGCTGATACAAAGGTTCCCTTTCTCTCCTCTGTTCTCTTTTGAGTCTCCTGAGTTTATTGTGGATTTTGTTTTCATTACAGCAAGAAGGCTGCCAAGGCCTGCTGCCCATTTTCCTCGTCCTCTGCTTCACTAGCTGCTGGTTGACCCTGTGGAGCCCTATACCGAGGTCACAGGTATGGATCCCTGCATCAAGGTCACAGTATAAAAGTCTCTGGAACTGACCAAGCTCCATCGGAACTGTTGCCATGAGCTTCCTGATCTCAACTGTCCAGTTCCCTGACCCCTCTACTATGCAAAATGCCCACCCTACTCTCCACTCTATAGCATCCTAACTAATCATCTAATGCCACCGTTTCAGTAGGAATTTTCTCTGTCTGAGACTATAAAAATTGGCTGCAAGCTTGCCAAAACGTTTGGCTCTCCCATGAGCTGGCCCGATGTTCTAACAGCATCTCCCATTCTAGTAAACTTTATTTTCCTCTCATTCTGTCTCATGTCTGGAAATTCTTTTCCAACCTGAGCATGGATCATGAGAGACCCCAGGGCAGCTGGAGGGAGTTCTTGCAAGGGTGAGACAGCAGATTCTTGAGGAGGAGGGCTGTGCTCTGAACTCACCCACTTCCTTCCTCCTGGGGTAGATGCTGACTCGAAGACGACAGACCCCCCCCCCAACAACGCACACACACACTGCGGCCCCCTCGGCTCCCTGGGCAGCAGGCTCCTTGCCCCCCACGTCCTCCTTCTCAGCATCCCTCCCACTCCATTTCCTGCCCCCACTGTCTGCCAGTTTAGCTACAGAGGCCTAGTGTATTTAAATCAATTTCTCAAAGAGCATCCCTAAAGCTGTTATATTCATGAAAATTCTACATGACCTGCTAAATTCTAAACTTCACTTTATTCCACATCTGTAAACTCCTCTTTCCTCTTAACCAGCCAGATTTCTTTCTATTGTCACCTTTGTCGATGTCTCAAGACAAGCAGAGGCTCACTGTTTCTCTCCCCGGACGTGTATTTCCATAAAATTAAAAAAATAAGTGGGGGCGGGGGGAGTGGGAAGGAGTAGAACATGTTTTAATTCTCTTCGTTTCTCAGCTTGTGCCTCCCAGCTAGGATACAAAAGCCAGACCAGATTTTTCTGAACATTTTATCTGAATGTTACTTTCCAAGCCACAAGGTGATTACATTTTCCCAGCTTTCCAGCTGAAACTCAGGCTTTGGCAGATCCAGGTCTGCTCAGGGGAGAGCTGGTAGGGCGTGCAGACTCAGCACAATCCTGAGCCATCCAGTGGGCGTCCTGTGACTGCTCTTCAGGTTCTCATACGAGTTGAAAAGCAGAGTCCCCCAAATCTATCTGTGTCTGAGGAGCCTCATCAATAAAACGAGGGGGTAGATAACATCCGTCCCTGAGGCCTCTCCCAGCTGTGAAATTGAATGAACATTTTATTCCAAAGTTCACTGGAGACAGAGACAAATGATGGGGCATCAAATAGACTCTATCAGCCACATTCAGTGGGCTAATAGATGACTGCTCTCTGGTTCCAGACTGAGCTTCCGTGTCTTTGGCATTTCCAGCAGATCCTAAAGGGGAACATTCTGGAAGCATCTTTTTTTTTTTCTTTTTTGGCTGTTCCCGGTCTTAGTTGTGGGACATGGGATCTTTGGTTGCAGCAAGTGGGATCTAACTAAGTTCTCTGATCGAACCTGAGTCCCCTGCATTGGAAGCATGGAGTCTTAGCCACTGGACCACCAGAAAAGTCCCTGGAAGCATCTTTAGTGACCTCGGAACATACATTTTCCACTTTGACCTTGTGTGCTTGTGCTAAGTCATTTCATTTGTGTCTGACACTTTGCAAACCTATCAACTGTAGCCCCCCAGGATCCTTTGTCCGTGGAATTCTCCAGTCAAGAATACTGGAGTGAGTTGCCATTTCCTCCTCCAGGGGATCTTTATACATTATCATCATTATGTTTCTCCAAACATGTCTTGTTTACCTACTAGGGTAAGGAAATGGCATGCCACTCCAGTATTCTTGCCTGGAAAACCAATGGACAGAGGAGCCTACGGGCTACAATCCATGGGGTCGTAAAGAGTGGGACATGGCTGAGCCACTGAGCACACAGTTGATTTGCAGCGTTGTGTTAGTTTCTGCTATACAACAAATCGAATCAGGTATATGAATACTTATATCCACTGTTTTTAAAATTCTTTTCCCATATAGGCTGTTACAGAGTATTGAGTAGAGTTCCCTGTGCTGTACAGTAGGCCCTGGTTGGCTATCCATCTTATACCTAGTAGCATGCATGAAGTGGAATATGACTCAGCCATAAAAAAGAGCAAACTAACGCCATGTGCAGCAACGTGGATGGACCTGCAGCCTGTCATACCAAGTGAAGTGAGTTGGGCAGAGGACAAATACCATATGATATCCCTTATAAGCAGAATCTAAAAAAAGGGCCCAAATGAACTCATCTACAAAAGCCAGAGAGAGACCCACAGATGTAGAAAACAAACTTATGGTTACCAGAAGGCAAGGGAGCAGGGGATAAATTGGGAGACTGGGATTGACACATACACACCATGATAGCCCTTTACTCCATTCATCTCCTCAGTCATGACAAGAGATGCTGGAACTGAACCTAATACAGTTTTTTTTTAATTTTTTTTTATTTACTGCATTTATCTTGACTGCACTGAGTCTTACTTGTGGCACACAGAATCTTTAGTTATGGATTGCAAACTCTTAGTTCCTGCATGTGGAATCTAGTTCCCAGACCAGGGATGGAACCCAGGTCCCCTGAATTGAGAGCAATGAGTCTTAGCTGTCAATGGACCACAAAGGAAGTCCCCCCCAGTACAGTTTTTCCTCTGGGCTAGAGTTCAGAGTGTTCTGGTCAAGTCTGCTGTTCCCTAGCAGTCCTCCTTTACCTGGACTGTTCCCTCGTTCAGTCCTGAGGGAAGCAGAGCCCTTGCCCTGTCTGTTCAAAGAATAAAGCCGCCAACTGTCTCCTGCAACCTTCCTGCCTTCCCTGACTGCTTCCTCCCATGTTTTTTTTTTCTGTTTTGTTTTGCCTAAGAAAATTAGAAATCCTTGAGCAGGAAATGAAAATTTTCAAAAATTTTCAAATTTCCATATGGAAATACTCTTTCTAAATTCCATTTGATCTCCAGGGTGAAAGGCTGGGCAGACTTTTCAGGTAGGTCCCAGGTGGCTCAGCAGTAAAGAATCCGCCTGCTGATGCAGGACATGTAGGAGACGGGGGTTCGATCCCTGGTCTGGAAGGTCCCCTAGAGAAGGAAGTGGCAACCCACTCTAGTGATGTTGCTGGGATGATCCCATGGACAGGGGAGCCTGGAGGGCTATAGTCCATGCGGCCACTAAGAGTCAGCATGACTGAACGCGCACACGCCTGGAGGGGACACCTCTGCAAAGCAGGCCTGTGTGACCCTCTGAGGTATTCACAGGCCAGCAGTAAATTTTGTTACATTCTGTACTTTTGTAGGGTCCAGACTTTAAAAGAACCAGGATGTTGTAGAAATCATTTCACACCATATTCAGGGTAACAAAAGCATCACACACCAACAACGCAACGACAGTGAAATAGGTGTGTGAGTTCCTAATGTATAGGATGATTACCCCGAGTATAAGTGCCTGCTGGCGGCAGGGGAGGCATCCTAGTGCTGGGCAGGGGCTAAGGGGACAGGGGCCTTCATTCCCCAGGAAATTTGGTCAGGCCAATCGCTTATTACCTGACCTCGGACGATTACTTAATTCTCTGAACTTCAGCTTCCTCACTTGTGAGATACAGATAATATCTGTTTCCTATGTTTGTTGTGGATAAAATATACGTGAAATCACTGGTGTAACGTCCGACGTACAGTAAGTAACTAATAGTGATTCCATGCCTCGTCTCCTCTTATCTTTAGTTGGACAGCATCCCTAATTCTGAAAGTCAGAACGTGCTAATCAAATGGTCTGAGTCCAGCTATTCAAGACCATTTTGCATTTTCTGAAATCCTGCAAAATAGGACTTGCAAAAATTGGCACCTGCCTCAACCAGTTATCCAAATGGATACATCAGTATCTCCGGATATGGAAAAGATTTATGAAGCAGAAGTAATCTATAGTTCAGAAATGAGCTCTTCTGTATAGTTATGGTCCGAGTTGCCCAAAATACAACAGGACCCAGGGCATTTCTGAGTTCAACAAATATTTCTTTATACTGTCATATGTAAAATAGACAGCCAGTGGGAATTTGCTGAATGATGCAGGGAGCATAAAGTCCCAATAACCTGGGGCTTTATGACAATCTAGAGGGATGGGATGGTCTGGGAGTTCGGAAGGAGGTTCAAGAGGGAGGAGATGTATCTATACCTATGACTGATTCATGTTGATGTATGACAGAAACCAAGACGATATTGTAAAGCAATTATTCGTCAATTAAAAATGTGTGCATGCTAAGAAAAACAATGCTCCTCTCTCAACTTGTCCCTCCTCTCCCTCCCCACTGTGTCCACAAATCTGTTCTTTGTGTCTGGGTCTCCACTCCTGCCCTGCAAATAGGCTCATCAGCACCATCTTTCTAGATTCCATATATATGCATTAATATATGCTATTTGTTTTTATTTTTCTGACTTACTTCACTCTGTGTAATAGGCTCTAGCTTCATCCACCTCATTGGGACTGACTCAAATGCGTTCTTTTTTTCTGGCTGAGTAGTGTTTCATTGTACCACAACTTCTTTATCCATTCATTTGTTGGTGGACATCTAGGTAACAAATATTTATTAAGTGCCTTTTATTTTCTGGTGTGTGTGTATCAGGAAGTAGGCATTGAAAGATAACTGAAGATGCCTCTCCTGGCACTAGAAATGGGAGAGACCAGTAGGTAAATAAGACATGTTTGGAGTAAAACTTGTCAGTGAGATTGTAGCTTTGGGAGGTTAGGATGAATAGAGAAGAATGCATGAGCAGAGAGATATGAACTAACAGGTCCATTTATGGGTTCAGTTTATTCAACAAAAATCTATAGGGCACCTGCTGTTTGTCAGGCACTATTTTAGATGGTTTGGATGTATCAGTAAACTTTAAAAAATATGTATTTATTCACTTGCTGTGTTGTGTCTTAGTTGTGGGCTCCAGAGCACGTGGACTCAGTAGTTGTATCACACAGGCTTAGTTGCTCCAAGGCATAGGGGATGATAGTTCCCCAACTAGGGATCAAACCCTTGTCCTCTGCAGTGGAAGGTGGATTCTTAACCACTGGATCACTAGGGGAGTCCCAATAAACTTAATAATATAAAGATTCCTGCCCTTCTGGAGCTTACATTTAGAGATGGGGTAGGGAGTGGAGCAGTAGGGCAGAGGCAATAAACGATCAGCATGCCATCACTTCATGGCAAATAGATGGGAAAAAAGTGGAAACAGTAGCAGATTTTATTTTCTTGGGCTCCAAAATTGCTGTGGATGGTGACTGTGGCCACAAAATTAAAAGATGCTTGCTCCATGGGAGAAAAGCTATGACAAACCTAGATAGCATATTAAAAAGCAGAGAAGACATCACTTTGAGAATGCAAGTCTGTATAATCAGTTCAGTTCAGTTCAGTCGCTCAGTCGTGTCTGACTCTTTGTGACCCCATAGACTGCAGCATGCCAGCCTCCCTGTCGATTGACAACTCCGAGTTTACTCAAACTCATGTCCATTGTGTTTGAGTAGTTTTGTCAGCCCCTTCTCTTTCTTTCCCAGCATGAGCATCTTTTCAAATGAGTTAGTTCTTCACATCAGGTGGCCAAAGTATTGGAGCTTCAGTTTCAGCCTCAGTCCTTCCAATGAATATTCAGAACTGATTTTCTTTAGGATGGACTGGTTGGATCTCCTTGCAGTCAAGGGACTCTCAAGAATCTTCTCCAACACCACAGTTCAAAAGCATCAATTCTTCAGTGCTCAGCTTTCTTTATAGTCCGACTCTCACATCCATACATGACTACTGGAAAAACCATAGCTTTGAGTATACAGATCTTTGTTTGCAAAGTAATGTCTATGCTTTTTAATATGCTGTCTAGTTTTGTCATAACTTTCCTTCCAAGGAGTAAGTGTCTTTCAATTTCGTGGCTGCGGTCACCATCTGCAGTGATTTAAAGCTATGGTTTTTCCAGTAGTCATGTACGGTTGTGACCGTACATGACCATAAAGAAGGCTGAGTGTCAAAGAATTGATGCTTTCAAATTGTGGTCCTCGAGAAGACTCTTGAGAGTCCCTTGGACTCCAAAGAGATCAAATTAGTTAATCCTACAGAAAATCAACCCTGAATACTCATTGGAAGAACTGATGCTAAAACTAAAACTCTAATACTTGGGCCACCTGATGTGAAGAGCCGACTTATTGGAAAAGACCCTGAAGCTGGGAAAGATTGAGGGCTGGAGGAGAAGGGGATGACAGAGCATGAGATGGTTAGGTAGCATCACCAACTCAATGGACATGGGTTTGAGCAAATTCAGGGAGATAATGAAGGACAGGGAAGCTTGGCATGCTGCAGTCCATGGGATCTCAAAGAGCTGGACGTGACTTAGTGACTGAATAACAACAAGAATAATACGTAAAATGTGTAGCTTGTTCAAAGGTGCCAAGGGAGGGGCTGGTGTGCAAACTTAAACAGGGAGGTAAGGGTGAACCTCACCTGGACAGTGACACTTGAGCAGGGGAAATTTGAAGAAGGTAAGGGAGTTGGCCATGAAGATATCTGGAGGCAGAGAGTTCAGGTAGGGGAACACCCAGTGCAGAGGCCCTAAGCGGGAAGACCCTAAGTGTGGGTCAGAAGAACATGGGGAGGTCAGGGTGAGAGAGAGCAGGAGGAGACAGTCAGAGGTGATGGGAGGCTCTGTCCATCACGTGGGAAGACCAGCAGGTCACTGGTGTGGCTGAAGCACAGAGAGCAAGTGGAGAATTCCAGACGATGGGCTCATTCTACATCAGGAAGAGACTGGGGTGCAATGGTAAGGCCTGGGTTTTCAAGCAAGTGGTTGTGCTACCTGGGAATCCCACAACTCACATGGACAGCAAATGTGTTTGTAAGAGATAAAAGCTTCATGTCCTCTTATTTCTAATATGGATGGGAGAGAAAGGAGGCTCAGGATTATGAGCCTGATTTTAATTCTAGTTTATCTCTGATGATAATCTTTGATGATCATTTCATTTGGCAGTGATTTCAGTTTTCTGTCTGCAAAATGAATGGAGTGGGAGGAGGAGGGAAGGATGAGAGAAGGGATAAAAATTATCCGCCTTCCCACCTCCTAAGGTTGTGGAGAAGAACCAGGTTGATATATGAGTGGCCTCTGAGTTCTAGAAGAACTCTGGAGAATGAAAATAACACCCTGGTAGGCAGAAAGGCAGAGAAGGCAATGGCAACCCACTCCAGTACTCTTGTCTGGAAGATCCCAGGGACAGAGGAGCCTGGAAGGCTGCAGTCCATGGTGTTGCTAAGAGTCGGACTTGACTGAGCGACTTCACTTTCACTTTTCACTTTCATGCATTGGAGAAGGAAATGGCACCCCACTCCCGTGTTCTTGCCTGGAGAATCCCAGGGACAGGGGAGCCTGGTGAGATGCCGTCTATGGGGTCGCACAGAGTCAGACACGAGTGAAGCGACTCAGCAGCAGCAGCAGTGGGCAGAAAGTGGATAACGCAGTCTTGTTGCCTCTCCTTTTCCATTTCTTCTGTGACAGGTACAATCCTCACAGGAGGAGAAAACTGGTCTTCCTGCATCCGTGGGTAATTTGGCCAATCAGAAATCATGCTTCTTCCACCCCGACCGGCCGAGGCAGCCCCACCGTCCATTCCATCACTGGTTTCTGGGCTACAGGTGAGTGATGGGCGTGCATGTACCCTGAATTCTAGGAGCAGCCAGAATCCTTACAAAACCAGTTGTGGTTTGTTGGAGCTCTGCTCTTCACACCATTCACACTCTTCCCTGTCTCTTGGCTGAATTCTTAGCCTAGTCCCAAGGTCCTGCCTCTGGCCTTAGAGGGCATCATCTCCCCCCACACTTCACCTGGTTGCTACATGCTTCCGGAAAACAAAGCTCTTCCTCACCAGAGGGCCTTTGTACAAGCTGATCCCTATATCTGGGATTTAAAAAAAACTTTTATTTTAGATTAGAGTGTATTAGAGTATATGGCTTCTTGGTGGCTCAGATGGTAAAGAACCTGCCTACAGTGTGGGAGTCCCAGGTTCCATCTCTGGGTCGGGATAGAGAAAGGAAAGGCAACCCACTCCAGTTTTCTTGCCTGGGAAATCTCCAGACGGGGGAGACTGGCAGGTTACAATCAATGGGGTTGCAGAGTCGGACACAAATGAACGACTAACACTATAGTTGATCTGATTTCCCTGGTGGCTCGGTTGGTAATGAATCTGCCTGCCAGTGCAGCAGATGCGGGTTCGTTTACTGGGTCAGGAAGATCCCCTGGAGGAGGGCATGGCAACCCACTCCAGTATTCTTGCCTGGTGAATCCCGTGGACAGAGGAGCCTGGAAGGCTACAGTCCATGGGGTCACAAAGAGTCAGATACAACTTAGCAACTGAACAATACCAATAGCAACATAGTTGATTTACAATGCTGTGTTCGTTTCAGGGGTACAGCAACATGATTCAGTTATACACGTACACATATCCATTCTTTTTCAGATGCCTCTCTTCACTTACCTAAATCCTGTTTCCCTTTCAGGTCTCCATTTATAGGGTAGTGTGTCAGAGCAGCCTTGCCTGCCTCTCTGACCTAGGTGGAGCCTCATGTTGTGTTACCATATTATCCTGTACACTTAATATATTCAATTTAAAAATTTGTCAGCTTCCCTATTAGACTGAAAACTCCGAGAGTAGAGAAAACCCATCTGTTCCTGATCTTGTTTCCATCTGTCCATAGCTGTTTATCTCCCTTCCGTAAACTTGCCGGGAGTCACGTCAACGTCCTAATAGCTGCTCTTTGTCCAGTATGTATTTATGTGTTGGGCTTCCATAGTGTTCAATGTTCTACTCAGATTTTCTCCCTTTATCTACTTCAGCTGCATAAGCAACCTAAAGAGGGAGTGAATGTGGACAACCAGGAAGCTGGGTGCATTTACTTACGCGTCTACTATGTGCCAAACAGTGTTTAAGGTACTGAGGATCCTGTAAGAAAGAAAGCAGACAAAGCCCCGCTCATGAGAACACTGGACTGGAAGAAACACAGGCTGGAATCAAGATTGCCGGGAGAAATATCAATAACCTCAGATATGCAGATGACACCACCCTTAAGTGAAGAGGAACTAAAGAGCCTCTTGATGAAAGTGAAAGAGGAGAGTGAAAAGGCTGGCTTAAAGCTCAACATTCAGAAAATGAAGATCATGGCATCCGGTCCCATCACTTCATGGCAAATAGATGGGGAAACAGTAGAGACAGTGTCAGACTTTATTTTTTTGGGCTCCAAAATCACTGCAGATGGTGACTGCAGCCATGAAATTAAAAGATGCTTACTCCTTGGAAGAAAAGTTATGACCAACCTAGATAGTATATTCAAAAGCAGAGACATTACTTTGCCAACTAAGGTCCATCTAGTCAAGGCTATGGTTTTTCCAGTAGTCATGTATGGATGTGAGAGTTGGACTGTGAAGAAGGCTGAGCACCGAAGAATTGATGCTTTTGAACTGTGGTGTTGGAGAAGACTCTTGAGAGTCCCTTGGACTGCAAGGAGATCCAACCAGTCCATTCTGAAGGAGATGAGCCCTGGGATTTCTTTGGAAGGAATGATGCTAAAGCTGAAACTCCAGTACTTTGGCCACCACCTGAGAAGAGTTGACTCAATGGAAAAGACTCTAATGCTGGGAGGGGTTGGGGGCAGGAGGAGAAGCAGATGACCGATGGCTGCATCAAGTCTTAATTTTGGTGGGCAGGCTTAATTGCCTCTCAACATGTGGGATCACAGCTTCCTGACTGGGGATCAAACCTGTGTCCCCTGCATTGGTGTGCAGATTCTTAACCCCTGGACCACCAGGGAAACCCCCATGATAATCTTCTGAGGCCGATACTGTCATTATTGCCATTTGATAATGAGGAAACAAGCTTTCCCAAGATCCCAGAGGCAAGACCGCTGCTGGTGGTCCCAGGGGGAGCTCCCACCCTGGGTCCCCCAGGGCCTCTGCCTGCTCTGCCCCCTCTCAGCCGAGCCAGCCAGCAGTCTGGCCCCAGACCCCAGCTGCTCCCAAGAGAAGAGCTGTCCTCGTTAGCAAACACTGAACCCACACGCATCTAGTTCCAGTTACCAAGGTCCCTTCAAGTCTGACAGTCTCGATCTTGGCCGGCATTCCCTTCAGCCGGTCTTTGTCCACACATTAGAGCCCGAGATGGAAACCGAGATGAAACCTTTCTACTGGCGACCAGAGGGTGGCAGCCGAATGCATTCAGCAGAATGGCAACCAGCAGGGATGTGGCTAAGGTATCCAGATGTGGAAGAAGCTGAAAGGATGTGACCTCTAAGTGATGCCACAACTTCAGCCGGGTTAAACATATGGAATAAAAGCCGAATGGGAAGGTTACCCTGGTGAAAACGTAGTTTCATGGCAGCGGTGAAGGCGTTTCCCTCCCAGGGGCTATTAGCCTCCTTCATCTTCAATTCGTCAATTTGAACAGAGGATCCCAGCTTCTCAGGACATAGCGCTTATGTCTGTTGTCTTCAGGGTATAGGATATGATACAGACATTGTGTACCTGGTTTTCAGCATGACATTTGAAAATTCTGCTTTTCCCCTCTGTGGGTCAGCTGGAGAAATGTGGGCTAGAAGGTGATTCGCTGTTAGGCGGGCTTGTATCTGGCTGAATGACTGCTCCCTGTGGGTCAACGTCAGCTCTATTATGTGACGGGAGGCTCGGTTCCAGGCCTTGTTCACTGGGATCAGGGCCTTGGATGAGGGCCTGCATGCCCATTGATCTGCTCTAATTCATGGCTGGAATAAAACTAGTTCACCTGTTGATAAGTTGGACCCAAGTCCAGGCTGGAGTAAATCTGGCGAGGGAGAATTTAACAGAAACCAGTGGATGGCTACACAGGTATGAGAGGGGCACCATACAGGTGTAAGCCCGCAGTGACATGTCTGTGTAGCAAAGCGAACGTGGTCTTTTAAATACTGAAAACTCACTAAGAAGCCAAGTATGTGAAGTGAAGGCAGAAAACCAATCAGCTCGAGCTAATTTAACAGATATTTCTCATAACAAAAAGCGCTAGACAGGACTTCCCTGGTAGTCCAGTGGCTAAGACTCTGAACTCCCAATGCTGGGGCCTGGGGTTCAATCCCTGGTCAGGGAACTAGATCCCATACGCTGCTACTAAGAGTTCACGTGCCACAGCTAAAAGATCCTGAATGCCACAACTAAGTAACCTGGCGCAGCCAAATAAAGAAAGAAATGATTTTTTTTTTTTAATTCCCAACAAAAGGGTGCTAGAAACTCATTCTAGTCCTTGGTTAAACACGCCTAGGATACTGTGTTCCATTCTGGGCATCACGCCAACCTCTAGGACCACCTGGAGTGTGTAAAGAATCAGTGTCCAGGAGGCTGAGGTGGGCCCAGTGAAGTCGTCTCAAGAATAGTGGCAGGAAATTGGGCCATTTAATTGGAAGTAAGAAGTAAAGGTCAGACAAGCTTTGTTCAAGCATTTGGAATCTGTCTTGATCAAAATGGATTAAATTTAATCCGTGTGGTACCAAAAGCTTCACAGGTGGCTCGGCGGTAAGGAATCTACCAGCAATTCAGGAGCCACTGGAGATGTGTGTTTGATCCCTGAATCGGGAAGATCCCCTGGGGAAGGAAATGGCAACCTACTTGCCATTTTTTTTCAGTGTGAAAAATTCCACTGACAGAGAAGCCTGGCAGGTTATCGTCCATGGGGTCACGAGGAGTCAGACACAACTGAGGGACAGAGCATGCATGCACCCCAAAGGCCTTGGAGCTTTGTAATACTTGGGACTATCCAAAAATGACTGGAGAGGCTGGGGGTAGCCTGACTGTCTAAATATGACCACAAGTCCAGAACTCTGTAGCGGGGCTTCATTTATTAGAACCAGAGTCAAATTCCATGTCTTTTAATTAAACTCTTCATTTCCACATTTTGGGCTCTAAATCAGTACATAACCAGAATAATTTAAAAATAACAACCTGTGGCCGTCCATCTGGCATCTTTGTGGGCCAGAAGGAGTTTATGGGCTAAGCGGCCAAAGCTCTGGCCTGTATCATAGGGTCCCGAAATAGTCAGATGCAGACACATGCCAAGAATTCCACCCACTCACTTTTTAAAGTAATGTGACTATTTCAATGTTATCAGTTTAGCCTGACATGTACCTTTTAAATTAATCTGTATTTTCTAATTTGATGATTTTTAAAAAATATTTAATTTTATTTATTTATTTGGCTGCACCAGGTCTTAGCATCAGTGGTTGGATAGCATCACCAACTCAATGGACTTGGATTTGGGCAAAGTTTGGGAGATAGTGAAGGACAGGGAGGCCTGGCATGCTATAGTCCATGGGGTCACAAAGAGTCAGACACAACTTAGTGACTGAACAGTGGAGTCTTAGTTGCAGTATGCAGAATCTTAGTTGCTGCATGTGGGATCTAGTTTCCTAACTAGGAATCGAACTTAAGCCTCCTGCATTGGGAGTGCAGAGTCTTAGCCACTGGACCACCAGGGAAGTCTCCTGTTGATGTTATTTTTAAGCCCTTTCTTGCGGAAGTTAAACTGTACGAATGCCTCCAGAGAGCAACTCAGAAACGTGATGCACACTTTTCACTGTTGGACTTTGGGGAAGCCGTGATAATGGTTCTGAGACCACAAGATGTGTTACATTGTATCCAGCACAGCTTGGGGTTCACAAAGGACGGGGTCAGATCAGTAACTGAGCCCATTCAACGAATGCTTATTTAGGAATGTCTGCGTAGTAGGTGGGGCTTCCCAGGTAGCACTAGTTGTAAAGAACCTGTCTGTCAATGCAGGGGACATAAGAGATGTGGGTTCGATCCCTGGGTTGGGAAGATCCCCTGGAGGTGGGCATAGCAACCCGTTCCAGTATTCTAGCCTGGAAAATCCCATGGTCAGAGGAAGCTGACGGGCTACAGTCCATAGTGTCAAAGAGTTGGACGCGACTGAAACGACTTAGCCTGCACGCATGTAGTAGGTATTAGGCAGGCTATACAGAAATCAAAGAAAAAGTTCCTGCCCTCGTGTGGTTAACTAAGGGGAGACTAGCAGTGAATCACACATGCTCTAATACAAAGAAAGGAACAGAATGGGATAGGAATACACGCAGGGGGCAATTCCAGCTGAAGTAGGAGAGAGGAGTAATGTAAGGAAAGTAGCTGAAAGCTGGAATGAGAAAAGTGATTCTCTATCTGACTGCCCCATCAGAACCTTTTAGGCCTCCCCTTCTAGATCATCAGTCTGTCCTTATGTCAACAGCAGCCTACACTAATGAGTGAATTTCGTATAACGTTTGATACGTGTTCTTTTTCTTCTTCAGTGTTTTCTTGGCTATTCTTGACCCTTTCATTTTCATGTAAATTTCAGACTCTGCTCATCGGTGTCCACAAAAAAACCTGCTGGGATTTGAATGGTTTTGCATGAAATGTAAACACCTGGTTAAGAACAGCTATCTTCACAATACTGTCTTATTAGCCCTTTTTTTTTTCAGGTCGTTTTACTTTCTTTAATATCTTGATTGAATTTCTGTATGTGCGTGCTGACTCTCATCTGACTCTTTGCAACCCTCTGGACTATAGCCCTTCAGACTCCTCCACCCATGGGATTCTCCAGACAAGATCACTGAAGTGGGTTGCTATGCCCTCCTCCAGGGGATGTTCCCGGCCCAGGGATTGAACTCAGGTCTCCTTAATTACTGGCCGATTCTTTACTGTTTGAGCCATTAGGGATGCCCCCCAGTTTCCAAAGGGAAGCTGAAACATTTCGCCACTAACAGTGATGCTGTGGGGTTTTGGTTCTTATTAGATTGTTAGTTTCTATCAGTTTACTTTCTGTATGGCTAAGACTTACTGGTCAGAGGATTAAAAACATGAGGATTCATAAATAGACCAGGTATATAAGGTCCCTTATGACAAAGGCACCACTTCCCTGCAGTGGAAATTTTTTTTTTTAGTAAATTATAATTGATAATTGAATATAAATATGAAACAAATAATCAACCCCCTCTTACACTGTACACAAAAACTATTCAGGGAATATGTACCACACTGTGGAAGATTAAACCACAAAGCTGCCAAAGATGGCTTAGAACATGGCTTCATGTGTTTGGTGTGGACAAAGATTTCCTAAACAGGACACAGAAGATACTAATCATGAAGAACAGCTCTTCACCAAGGTGGGAGAAAAGGCTAGATACCGACTGGAGTAAGATATTTACAAATATCCAACAAAGCACTATACCTAGATACACCAAAAATGCTTCCAAATCTGTTAACGACAACAAAAAATCCAGACAACCCATGTTAAAACATGGTCAACAGATTGAACAGGTTCTTCTCAAAGAAGATATCCCAAAAGGCTAACAGACCTGTGTGTGATCTCACTCTATAACCACAGAACTGAGAAAGGAAAAGAAAAAGAAACCGATGTGCTGTGTGTTGTTGGCAAGGATGGGTAGCGTAGGATTCCGACAGCGTTTGCCCACAGCTCTTCAGGCCCCAGGACTTAGGTGCCTGCTGACCTGACCTCTGAAGCTGGCCACTCTCTCTCTCTCTTTCTCTCTCTGTAAGGCTGTTCTCTGGGCTCTAGAATGGCTCTGCTTGTAAGAGCTGCAGCCCGCACAGAGGTGTCAGGAATGGACAACACCCCCCCCCAACCAAAAGTAGCCCTAGGCCAAGACCAGCTGCGCTAGTGTGTGAATATCCCCTCCCACTTGCTTCTGGTGTGTGTTCCAGACTGTTTAAAGAGGTGTCCAGGACTTGACCTCCCCCCCTACAGGTGGCAAGTGGTAAGGAACTCACCTATCAATGCAGGAGACAAAAGAGATGTGGATTCGATTCCTGGGTCAGGAAGATCCCCTAGAGTAGGAAACGGCCACCCACACCAGTGTTCTTGGCTGGAGAATCCCATGGACAGAGGGGCCTGATGGGCTATAGTCTGGGGTCGCAAAGAGTCAGACATGACTGGGCGACTTAGTAGGCACACATGCCCGCAGTGGCACTTCCTTCATCTCATACCCTGTACGGGCTCTCCTCCCTTTCATGTTTCATTTCCCTGCCATGATTCTGGAGGACATCTCCCAAATAAACCACTGGCACGCAAATCTTCACTTCAGGTCTACATCTGGGGGAACCCCAATGAAGATATGTGTTATAGTCCCATAAAAATGTTTTCTTGCAAGAAAAGGAGACGGGAGGTCGCTCTTACTCTGCAAGGATAACAGGAGTTAATATTTCTTAGCGTCGTTGTCATTGTTATTTAATCACTCAGTCGTGTCCCACTCTTTGAGACTTATGGACTATAGCTCACCAGGCTTCTTTGTCCATGGAATTCTCCAGGCAAGAATACTGGAGTGGTTGTCATTCCCTTCTCCAGGGGCTCGAACCCGTATCTCCTGCATTGGCAGGCAGATTCTTTACCACTGAACCGCCAGGAAAGCTCCATTTCATGGCATAGATTGCTGTATATCAGGACTCACCACCATTCTCCATGTAAAATGTATACTTGCCACCCACTTGGGTGGAAATCTGATCATATATGGTCAGAAATCATGCTGGAAAATTTCCACAGTTTATCTCACCAAATTGTTGCCTCTATTATATTGATGTGGAAGTTGAAAATTGCACGTGAAATAGTTTATTCAAGATTACAGGGACTTCCCTGGTGGTCTGGTGGCTAAGACTGCAAGCTCCCAATGCAGGAGGCTTGGGTTCGATCTCCGGTCAGGGAACTAGATCCCACGTGCCACAACTTAGAGTTTGTAGCAACTAAGACCTGGTGCAGCAAAATTAAAAAAAATCATCACATTACAGTTTTAGGATGAATTAGGATGTCATAGGCTTGACAAGCAACCGTGACGTTGACCAGATTGTGAATCGTCAGGATGAGAATCTGGGAGAAGGCACTTTATCTTCTCAGTGGGAAACCAAGTGCTGTGTAAGCCAGAGGAATGTAATGACCAGAGTTTGTGGGTTCCCCTCTGACGTCAGGATGGAAGGTGGGTCGGGGGAAAGGGTGGCAGGGTGGCCCTTTAGGCAGTTGTTCCACTCATCCAGGGCTGAGATGCCGCTGCTGCTGCTGCTAAGTCAGTTCAGTCGACTCTGTGCGACCCCATAGACAGCAGCCCACCAGGCTGCCCGTCCCTGGGATTCTCCAGGCAAGAACACTGGAGTGGGTTGCCATTTCCTTCTCCAATGCATGAAAGTGAAAAGTGAAAGTGAAGTCGCCCAGTCATGTCTGACTCTTTGCAACCCCATGGACTGCAGTCCACCAGGCTCCTCCACCTGTGGGAGTTTCCAGGCAAGAACACTGGAGTGGTTCGCCAATGCCTTCTCCAAGGGCTGAGATGGAGAGGTCTGAAATCAGGGTCTGCAGCCACAGA
Source organism: Aepyceros melampus (assembly GCA_006408695.1). Classification (NCBI taxonomy): domain Eukaryota; kingdom Metazoa; phylum Chordata; class Mammalia; order Artiodactyla; family Bovidae; genus Aepyceros; species Aepyceros melampus. The sequence continues at coordinate 628,973 of SJXQ01011520.1, read as the reverse complement.
AACGGCAGGCAGGGTGGGGTCACAAGTCTTAGTGACCAACTAGACGTAGGGGCTGAAGGGGAAGGAAGACAGCTTCTCCTTTCAGATGTCTTGGGAATGGGGGTGGTAATTAGAGTGTTTTCACTGAAGGCGCTTCAGCACGTCACTGTTCTTGTCGCAGGGCTCCCCCTGGTGGTGATAATAACCATAAGCAGGGCTCACCCTGGGTGCCTGCCGTGGTGGGAGACACAAGGGGGCCTAGTTACCTGACCCTCTCCTCTTCTCCTGGTGCCCGGGAGCCCCATAAAGAGAAACTGACAGCTGGGGTGAAGCGTCGGGGAGGGTGGTCCAGTTCTGAGATGGGTACGTTTCTGGGCATGTTATCTTCAGCCTGGAGACCACAGTGAATAATTCTGTATCATACACTTGAAAGTTGCTAAGAGACTGATTTTTTTTTTATAATGTGGTTTTACTTGTTTTTATTTGGCTGCATCTGGTCTTAACTGCAGCTCGCAGGCTCAGTGGCCCTGCAGCATGTGGCATCTTAGCTCCCCGACCAGGGATTGAAACTTCATTGAAGAGTTCCCTTCATCGCAAGGCGGGATCTTAACCCCTGGGCCACCGGGAAAGTCTCTAGAGTAAGTCTTAAGAGAGTCTCAAAAGAGTATATCTTCTCGTCTCACACACACACACACACACACACAAGACTGTAACTGTGCTCAGCGATGGATTTGTTAACTATACTTGTGCTGATTCTTTCTCAATTCATGCATATATCAAATTATTACGTTGAACACCTTAACTTATAAAGTATCCTGCATAAACTTGCTGTTTAGCTGCTCAGTCATGTCTCTTTGTGACCCCACAGACTGTAGCCCACCAGACTCCTCGGTCCATGGGATTCTCCAGGCAAGAATACTGGAGTGGCTTGCCATGCCCTCCTCCAGGGGAATCTTCCCGACCCAGGGATCCAACCTGCGGCTCTTACGTCTCCTGCGTTGGCAGGCAGCTTCTTTACCACCATGAGTGAAGTCACTCAGTCGTGTCCGACTCTTTGCGACCCCATGAACTGTAGCCTACCAGGATCCTCCATCCATGGGATTTTCCAGGCAAGAGTACTGGAGTGGGTTGCCATGTCCTTCTCAGGTGGCAATTTAAATCAAAGCAATGTGTTAAACAAAACAAACCTTTGCGTTAGAGAACCCCAAGCCGAGTAGTGGGGCACACCCTGCCCACAGGACAACAGCCCTTACCTTCCGATGGCCCCAGAGCTGGTTCCCCTTCATGCCGTGACAGTCATACAGAGTGACGGGGCTGCTGTGGGACACGGCATCGAAGCAGAACTTCCGAGTGTGCAGGGGCTCGCCTGGTCGGATATCCTCTCTCCAGCCGAAGGTGAAGAGCTGATAGAGAGACGACAGCAGAAAAGCTATGGTAAGTGTAACTCGGAGAGATCCGCAAGTGGGGAGAAGTATGTCTTTCAGCAGCGAAGAACTCCTGGCTCCTGTTTTACAGGAAAATAGCTTGGTGTGGGGGTGACAGAGGTATTGAGAAAGCCAGGATCCTTGCACTCTGTGGCTGCACAGGGAGCAATGTTGGCCCAGGCTGGCCAACAAAACAAGCTTTCAGTTAGAGAGAGAGACACAGAGGGACAGAAGGAGGGGAGAAGCTATTTAATGATGCTCTTTATCATTCTTTTCTGTTAAAATTTTTTTTGTTTGTACCAGGTCTTACTTATAGCATGTTAACTCTTAGTTGCTGCATGCAGGATCTACTTCCCTGACCAGGGATTAAACTCGGTTCCCCTGCATTGGGATTATGGGTCCTAACCACTGGACCACCAGGGACATCCTTTTACATTCCTCATTTACGTGAAAAATTAGTGCATTAAATGTTCCATGTTCATGTGTGCTAAGCCACTTTAGTCGTATCCAGCTCTTTGCAGTCCATGGATGGTAGTCCACAGCTTCTCTGTCTATGGGATTCTCCAGGTAAGAATACTGGAGTGGGTTGCCATTTCATCCTCCAAGGGATATTCCTGGCACAGAGATTGAACCTGAGCCTCTTATGTCTCCTGCATTGGCAGGCAGGTTATCACTAGGGCCACCTGAAAAGCCCCAAATGCTATACATTTAGCCTAACTGAGCAGATTAACTGAAAAAAGACTAGGAGTAGGATTGAGCTGGCTGGATGCTAGCAAGTTGACAATTTTGATTTAGATGAAAGCTAAGTTTGAGGTAGCAAATGATAAGCAAATTGATTTCCTGGGGTTGATAAGAGTAATCCTGCTGGGCAGTGTCAGAAGTTTGGGACTGTGACTCCCAGTAAGAGATACAGTTTACACACACACAGACCGCTCCCCCGACCCTCAACCCCCAGCTGAACAGAAGTTGCGTGGAACATTTATCCTCTTTGCATTTAATAGACTTTGAGATCCCATCCAACCTGTTCCTGTCCTGGTCTGTTCTATTCCATCCATCCTATTATTTTAAATTTTGACTTATGGATTCACTAATTTGATTGTTGTTGTTGTTCTTCAGTCCTTAAATTGTGTGTGACTCTGACCCCATGGACTTCAGCACGCCAGGCTCCTCTGTCCTCCACTGTCTCCTAGAGTATCCTCAAACTCATATCCTTTGAGTCGGTGATGCCATCCAACAGTCTCATCCTCTGTTGCCCCCTTCTCCTGCCCTCAGTCTTTCCCAGCATCAGGGTCTTTTCCAATGAGTTGGCTCTTCATATCAGATGGCCAAAGTGTTAGAGCTCGAGCTTCAGCATCAGTCCTTCCAATGACTATTCAGGGTTGATTTCCTTTAGGATGGACTGGTTTGATCTCCTTGCTGTCAAGGGACTCTCAAGAGTCTTCTCCAGCACCATAATTTGAGAGCATCAGTTCTTCAGTGTTCGGCCCTTTTTATGGTCCAGCTCTCACATCTGGACATGACTACCAGAAAAACCATAGCTTTGACCATACAGACTAAATTGCCTAAAATTTGATTTTACAACGTGGTAGATTGAAAAAGTACAACGTCTGTTTCTATAAGGAAAAGGTATTTTCTTGAGTTTGAGCTGAACAGCCATTCGAGGGGTTCAGTGGGAGAAGTCTGTGAGTAAGCAGGAAGGTGGGCCGGATCAGCCCCTGGGCTTCTTCCAGCTGTGACATCTCAGTGGGCTTGTGTCATTTTTGTGACAGGACTTGCATGGGCCTCACTGTGAGGCCCAGCTGTGAGTCCAAAACGCAGAGCTGTCAGAGGACCCTGTGGCCGTGAAGACAAGCACAGTGCTGAATCACATGCAGGCGGTACACCTGGCTCTGACCAGGCTCTGAGATTATCCCAGTTTGGGGGTCCTACCTGGGTGAGAAACTGCAGAGAATCTGGCAAAACTCCAGGGATGGCACACAGAAACAGTTACATGGTGGGGAAAAGGCAGGTCTCCAGCACAAAGGTCCAGGGTTACAGGTACATCTATTCCTTTTCAGATTCTTTTCCATTATAGGTTATGAAAAAATGCTGAACTTATGTCCTTGTTGGTTAACTATTTTAATTTATAGTAGTGTTTATATGTTAATCCCAAACTCCTAATTTATACCTTCCCCCACATTTAACTATAAGTTTCCTTTTTGTCTGTGAGCCTGTTACCATCTTGTCAGTCAGTCAGTTCAGTCGCTCAGTTGTGTCTGACTCTGTGACTCCATGAACCACAGTACGCCAGGCCTCCCTGTCCATCGCAGCTCCCAGAGTTTATTCAAACTCATGTCCATTCAGTCGGTGATGCCATCCAACCATCTCATCCTCTGTCATCCCCTTCTCCTCCCACCTTCACCTTTCCCAGCATCAGGGTCTTTTCAAATGAATCAGTTCTTTCATCAGGTGGCCAAAATATTGGACTTTGAGCTTTAGCATCAGTCCTTCCAATGAACATCCCAGGACTGATCTCCTTTAGGATGGACTGGTTGGATCTCCTTGCAGTCCCAGGGACTCTCAAGAGTCTTCTCCAACACCACAGTTCAAAAACATCAATTCTTCTGCATTCAGCTTTCTTTATAGTCCAACTGTCACATCCATACATGACTGCTGGAAAAACCATAGCTTTGACTAGATGGACCTTTGTTGGCAAAGTAATGTCTCTGCTTTTTAATATGTTGTCTAGGTTGGGCATAACTTTTCTTCCAAGGAACAAGCATCTTTTAATTTCATGGCTGCAGTCACCATCTGCAGTGATTTTGGAGCCTAAAAATATAAAGTCTGTCACTGTTTCCATTGTTTCTCCATCTATTTGCCATAGAGTGATGGGACCAGATGCCATAATCTTAGTTTTCTGAATGTTGAGCTTTAAGCCAGCTTTTTCACTTTCCTCTTTCTCTGGCATCAAGAGGTTCTTCAGTTCTTCTTCACTTTCTGCCATAAGGGTGGTGTCATCTGCATATCTGAGGTTCTTGATATTTCCCCCAACAATCTTGATTCCAGCTTGTGCTTCTTCCAGCCCAGCATTTCTCATGATGTACTCTGCATGTAAGTTAAATAAGCAAGGTGACAATATACAGCCTTGATGTACTCCTTTCCCTATTGGGAACTAGTCTATTGTTCCATGTCCAGTTCTAAGTGTTTCTTCCTGACCTACATAAAGATTTCTCAAGTGGCAGGTCAGGTCCATCTCTTTAAGAATTTTCCAGAGTTTGTTGTGGCCCACACAGTCAAGGGCTTTGGGATAGTTAATAAAGCAGAAATAGATATTTTTCTGGAACTCTCTTGCTTTTTCGATAATCCAGAGAATGTTGGCAACTTGATCTCTGGTTCCTTTGCCTTTTATAAATCCAGCTTGAATATCTGGAAGTTCATGGTTCACGTACTGTTGAAGCCTGGCTTGGAGAATTTTGAGCATTACTTGCTAGTGTGTGAGATGAGTACAATTGTGCGGTAGTTTGAGCATTCTTTGGCATTGCCTTTCTTTGGGATTGGAATGAAAACTGATCTTTTCCAGTCCTCTGGCCACTGCTGGGTTTTCCAAATTTGCTGGCATATTGAGTGCAGCACTTTCACAGCATCATCTTTTAGGATTTGAAACAGCTCAACTGGAATTCCATCACCTCCACTAGCTTTGTTCCTAGTGATCCTTCCTAAGGCCCACTTGACTTCACATTCCAGGATGTCTGGCTCTAGGTTGGTGATCACACCATAGTGATTATCCGGGTCGTGAAGATCTTTTTTGTACAGTTCTTCTGTGTATTCTTGTCACCTTTCTTAATATCTTCTGCTTCTGTTAGGTCCATACCATTTCTGTCCTTTATTGAGCTCATCTTTGCATGAAATGTTCCCTTGGTATCTCTAATTTTCTTGAAGAGATCTCTAGACTTTCCCATTCTATTGTTTTCCTCTATTTCTTTGCATTGATCTCTGAGGAATGCTTTCTTATCTCTCTCTGCTCTTTTTTGGAACTCTGCATTCAAATGGGTATATCTTTCCTTTTCTCCTTTGCCTTTTGCTTCTCTTCTTTTCTCGACTATTTGTAAGGCCTCCTCAGACAACCATTTTGCCTTTTTGCATTTCTTTTTTTTGGAGGATGGTCTTGATCCCTGTCTCCTGTACAAAGTCACGAATCTCCGATACATCTTCAGGCACTCTGTCTATCAGATCTAATCCCTTGAATCTATTTGTCACTTCTACTGTATAATCGTAAGGGATTTGATATATAATCGTAAGGTCATGTGTGAATGGTCTAGTGGTTTTCCTTACTTTCTTCAACTTAAATCTGAATTTTGCAATAAGGAGTTTATGATCTGAGTCACAGTCAGCTCCTGGTCTTGTTTTTGCTGACTGTATAGAGCTTCTCTATCTTTGACTGCAAAGAATATAATCATTCTGATTTGGGTATTAACCATCTGGTGATGTCCATGTGTAGAGTCTTGTGTGTCAGAAGAGGGTGTTTGCTATGACCAGTGCTTTCTCTTGGCAAAACTCTGTTAGCCTTTGCCCTGCTTCATTCTGTACTCCAAGGCCAAATTTGTCTGTTACTCCAGGCGTTTCTTGACTGCCTACTTTTGCATTACTATCTTGTACATGAGTATATTTGTATCAGGTTTTCAAGATTCCACATACAAGTGACATCATGTGATATTTGTCTTTCTCTGACTTAGTGTGATGAGCTCCAGGTCCATCCATGTTGCTGTAAATGGCATTGTTTCATTCCTTTTTATGGCTGAATAATATTCCATTGTATATATGTACCACTTCTTCTTTATCCATTCCTCTGCCTGTGGACATTTAGCTTGCTTCCATGTCTTGTCTATTATAAAAAGTCTGCTGTGAACATTGGGGTGACTGTATTTTTTTGAATTAGAGTTTTGAAATACCCATATGACCATGTTGGCTCTTAACCTGAAATCTCATATTTTCACATTACCCTTAGAGAATGAAGTTCAAATTCTTTAAAACACAAAGAACTTTCCACCTTCTGACCTTTGCCATGTTTTCCAACTGCATCCCTTCCCTTTTAGTTTATATTCTAGCAATAGTAAAATATTTATAAGTTTCTAAGAGAGTAAATCTTAAAAGTTCTCATCACAAGAAACAATTCAGTAACTATGTTCGGTCCCTTGTACAGCAAGGAGATTAAACCATTCAATCTGAAAGGAAACCTGAATATTCATTGGAAGGACTGATGCTGAAGCTGAAGCTCCAATACTTTGGCCACCTGATGGGAAGAAGTGACTCATTGGAAAAGTCCCTGATGCTTGGAAAGATTGAAGGCAGGCAGAGAGGGGGATGACAGAGGATGAGATAGTTGGATGGCATCACTGACTCAATGAACGTGAGTCTGAGCAAACTCTGGGAGACGGTGATGGACAGGGGGGCCTGGTGTGCCGCAGTCCGTGGGGTCGTAAAGCCTTGGAGACAACTGAGCAACTGAACAAAAACAGCAGCAAACTATGTTGGCGATGAATATTAACTAAACTTACTGGGGTTATCATTTCACAATAGATGCAAATGTTGAGCCAACATGTATAACTGAAACAAATCTTACTGTATGGCAGTTAGACCTCAGTGTAAAAAACTAGTTCCTTGCTCTAATCAGGTTGTATGTATTTTCCCATCTATGGCTTTGTTCCTGAGAGGCCCTCTGGCTGGAAGGCTCACATTCACCAGCCAGCTCACCTAAGAAGCCATCTCTCTGAGCCTCTCCTTCCCTCCCACCCCCACCTTATTTCATCAGGCTTGTCCATTTATGTTTCTGTAACCTTCACTGGTCAGTGAGACCCCAGATGGCAGGAGCCATATATTCATCTTTGTGTTTCCAGCACCCAGAACAATTCATGACATTTAATTCATGTCCAATAAAATTTCTATCGCATAAATAAAAACTTGAACTCATTATATAACAGAAAGTGCACTGGAATAACTGTCAAGAGGAACTAATTATAATTAGTCTTTTTGGTTTCTCAAATAATTTTGTGTCTAATTATTAATACAGCAATATCACCAACAATTCATTTTTTTGAGCTTTCAATTTCAATGATTCTCAGCTCAGTTACCTATTATTAGAATAACAATGTCCTGGCCTATAAACCCGTCATGGATTAAATTTTATGTTATTTAAATTTCACAAATCTTGGTACCGTAAGCAGTGCAGGTACTGGTGGCTGTGACTGGTTGATCCATTTTCCACTTTGTCACCTTTCCTGATTTTACACCTGTAGAAGCCAGAGCTGAAAGGCGCTTTCGTCATTACCTCGTCTTTCATTACCCAGCTGGCCTGCAGAAGTGGGTGGGCTGACCGCTGCCACACTTCGAGTCCAGGCTTGTGTGTGCTTCCATAGACTGGTTTCTTTTTACTTTCTTACTGTTTCCTTTCCTCTCATTGCTGTTTAGTCGCTAAGTCCTGTCGCATTCATTCTGGATCCCATGGACTGTAGCTTGCCAGGCTCCTCCGTCCATGGGATTTTCCAGGCAAGATCCTGAAGTGGGTTGCCATTTCCTTCTCCAGGGTACCTTCCTAGACCAGGGATTGAACCCACATGTCCGGCATTGGCAGGTGGATTCTTAACCACTAGACCACCAGGAAAGCCCTCTCCAGGGTCTTTGAAATGCTCTCTCCTGCCACATAACTTATCCTAATTGTCACGCAGAACCAATCAGACACTGACTGTCTCAGTTCTGAGACCTGCAATCCTGTGCAGTCGTGTCAAAGCGGAAACAGGCACACATCATGCAGCTACCTGCAGGTTTGGAAACTTTTGGGCTGCTCCTCACTGACAAGAAATATTCAGATTTTATTCAGGTTCCCTGCACAGTACCTCCTGAGTTGTTTTCAGCCTCAAAGTCTTCATTCTTGAAGTACATTGATGTTAGTCTCTCTACTTTCTTCTTTGAAGTGATACTTTGAAACAGATTCATAATATATAAGTTATACTTCTTGGTTTTGATGTTAATGTGGTGTGCACAGTGTGGCCTGAGCCTGAACAGCATAAAGTCTGTTCAGTCGCTAAGTCACGTCTGACTCTTGGTGACCGCATGGACTGTAGCCCTCCAGGCTCCTCTGTGCACAGGATGCTCCAGGCAAGAATACTGGAGTGGGCTGCCATTCCCTTCTCCAGGGGATCTTCCTTTGTTGAATAATAAATATATATTGAGTATAAATCGAATAAAATGAAGAGTTAATTACTGGGAAAAAGGCAGTTTGTATTGTTTGAACCTCCACATCAATATACAGTGATACGTGTTTCAAATAAGATTGACTTTCACCTCCTGTCAACCTTGTTTGATTACCTTGTTTTCAGAGACTATGGGGAATGGAAATCTTTTTAAAGAGCTGGGACAATCCTGAGGGATGGGATGGGGAGGGAGGTGGGAGAGGGGTTCAGGATGGGGGACACATGTACACCCATGGCTTATTCATGTCAATCTTTGCCAGAAACCACCACAATATTTTAAAGTAATTAGCCTCCAATTAAAATTTTAAAAAAAGAAAGAGAAAGAGTGTGTGAAGTGGTCTTTTGCGCCTCTTAGATAGCTGTCTGCTTATCTAGTGCTGCCCTCTGGTGACCATTTCTTGAATTACATGCCACAGGTTTTTGCAGCTTTGCCTGGCCCTGGTGGCTCAGCAGTAAAGAATCCACCTGCCAATGCAGGAGACAGGGGTTCCATCCCGGGGTAGGGACGACCCCCTGGAGAAGGAAATGGGAACTCACCCTAGTATTCTTGCCTAGGAAATCCCATGGACAGAGGAGCCTGGTGGGCTACAGTCTATGGGGTCGCAAAAGGGTCAGACATGAGTTAGTGACTAAACGACAAGGGGAGAACTGAGTATGCAATATAGCTGGCTTTATTTATATTTATTTTCACCCATCAGATAAAGTTTGCAGCCCAGAGCATATTTCACTCCAGCACATTCCCTGGGATGGAGATGTTAAACCTGATCCGGTCATTCAGGTATGTCTGCGTCCTTCAGATCAACCAGCTGGACAGGCGTGTCTTCTGGTCGGGCTGAACAGAGTCAGCAGGGAGGAACTGAACTCAGCAGAGACAGACTTTCCTTCTGGCGTCCTCCTTTTCCTTTGTGAAAATGTCCTTTTCTCCTCTAGACACCAGCCTTACCGAGTGGCCGTGAAGCCTTCTCTCTTGCTCCCAGACTGCAGTCAGAATTGCTTCATGGAGGAAATGGGTGGACACTGTCCCCTACCCTGGTCATAGAGGATAAAGATCCCCTAGAGAAGGGAATGGCTACCCACTCCAGCATTCTTGCCTGAAAACTTCGATGGACAGTGGAGCCTGGAGGGCTACAGTCTGTGGGGTCGCCAAGAGTCAGACACGACTGAGCGACTAACACACACAGAGGATAAAGAAGGCAAGTTAGCTTCTACTGATGGTCCACACCCGCCAGTGAGCCTCAAGCTGCAGGGCCTTCCTTAAAACCCATCTGATACTGTCCAAAGATGCAGGGTGTATTTGCGAGCGTGTGTGCTCAGTTGTGTCCAACCCTTTTGCGACCCCATGGACTGTGCCCGCCAGGCTCCTCTGTCCGTGGGATTCTCCAGGCAAAGATGCTGGAGTGGGCAGCCATTCCCTTCCCTGGAGAACCTTCCCCACCCGGGATGGAACCGGGTCTCTGAGTTTCATGCACTGGCAGGTGGATTCTTCACCACCGAGCCCCCCCACCGCCCAGGGAAGCTCCCCTCAGCAAAGTCCCTGCTTTAGGGATTGATGGAGTCGATTCTGAGCTGTGCTCTGGACTTGGCTTAGTGCAACTGTTTTCCTAAATCGGCTGCTCTGTGCTGGGGCGGGGCAGGAGCAGGTGCATGGTGGGGAGAGGGGAAGACCGACACGTCCAGCCTCATCGCACCCAGTGACTCTTGGAGATCCCAGGCTGGGCGAGGTGGGGGCTTCTGCTAACGTAGCGTCCGTTAGTTATGAGACGTACTCCTTCAGTCTGTGTGATGAGTACATGAGGGTGTGCGGTTTAATTTCTTGTAGTTTCCTGTTTGAAAGATTTTATAATTTAAAGCAATAAAAAGGGGGCAGGCACAATTCTTCCCCCGTCTTTCCTCTTTTACAGGTGACTCGGGGTGAGGGAAGCTCCTTACCAGGACTGTCACGTTTCAGAGGTGGTCGGAACCACACCTCACTTAATAAACTGAGTTGCTCTGGAATTTTGTTTTCGAGCATGAGCAGTAAATAGTCTTAAAGCATGGCTTCCCTGCTTGCTTGGTGGATCAGCGATAAGGAATCTGCCTGCCCAAGCAGGAGATGCAGGTGTGACCCTTGGGTCAGGAAGATCCCCTAGAGGAGGAAACGGCAACCCACTCTGGTATTCTTGCCTGGAGACGCCCACGGACAGAGGAGCCTGGCGGGCTACAGTCCATGGAGTTGGGTCAGACACAGCTGAGTGACTAAACAATAACAGCTCTTAAAGCATCCCATGTGGTCCACGCTGGGGTGTTCCTGCCTCTGAGTTACCCTTTGTGTGTAAGATCACAGATTGCTGCTACAGTGACAGATGTATGTAAAGAAAACTTTTCAGGCAGCAGAGGGGAAGAAAAGATTAGAGAAAGTCACAAAAACTGACAGAATCACCAAGAGTTCTTCCGTAAAACCATGAAATTTGCTCAGGAGAGTTGTATAAACACCCTACAAAGTTTTCATGGTTTGAAAGCGATCGTCCTGGGAAAGGAAACAGAAGACTAGGGTCACAACCACCATCTCTTTACCATGCTTTCTAGTCTTTTCCTTTTTTTGACCCCATATGGCATATGGGATCTTAGGTCCTTGACCAGAGATTGCACCTGTACTGGCAGCAGTGGGAGCATGGAGTCTTAATGACTGCACCGCCGTGAACTGCCAACATCCTTTCTTTAAAGCCCATTTTAATACCTGATCTCAATGGATGACCATGACTGCCCTGAGAGGAAGCAGAAGCCAAGAAGGGGTTCCCTTGACTGCAGAGCTAGGTGGTGACCTCCCAGGACCCTCTAGAGACCTATACCCCCACTGTCTCCTGCCTGTACCAGCCCCCCGCCCCCAGTTCCAGGACGCACCTGCTCATGAGACCAGGTCCTTTCAGAACCGTCCTTGACACACACGTCCAACCTTAGCTCGGTCCCCGTGGCTCCGTGCTTGCTGTCCACACAGAGGTTTGCTGCCACATTTCGAAGCTGTGGAGAGAAGGAAGGATAAGGATGGAGCTGTTCCTGGCAATCCTGGTGGAGATTCAGTGTTTTTTTTTTTTTTTTTTTAATTTAATCCCTTGATGATTGGATGATGCCTTAAATTCATATGGAGAGAAACTGGAGAATTAAATATCACATGGACCAATCTACCTGTCAAAGAACATGAGAAGACTGGGCTGCAAAACTGCAGTGAGACTCTGGGTGAAACTGCAGTCTAGGAACAAGGGCAGAGCTCGTGACTTCCGTAAGATGGGAGAGTTTTCCTTTCAGTGGTTCTTTAACTCATAACTGGTCATCTTCCTGCTTTGAAGCATTGTCTCCTATCATCATGTTAGCTAGGTTAGCTAGGAGAGAGCTCCAGTATGAGGCCAGTGTTGCAGTTAGAAGGTGTGAGGAAGAGGTCGCTGACACCCCCTGGTGGCCAGGGATGGCCCTGTCGTCGTGCTTTCAGCATTTCTCCTGGATGATAACCTAAAACGTGCCACCCAGTAGGCCTGAACGGATGTGAGAGTTGGACCAAAAAAAGGCTGAGCACCAAGAAATTGATGCTTTTGAACTGTGGTGCTGGAGAAGACTCTTGAGAGTCCCTTAGATAGCAAGATCAAACTAGTCCATCCTAAAGGAAATTAACCCTGAATATTCATTGGAAGGACTGATGCTAAAGCTGAAGCTCCAGCTCTTTGCTCACCTGATGCAAAGAACTGACTCATTGAAAAGACCCTGATGCTGGGAAAGATTGAAGGCAGGAGGAGAAGGGGGTGACAGAGGATAAGATGGTTGGATGGCATCACCAACTCAGTGGATATGAGTTTGAGCAAACTCTGGGAGACGGTGAAGGCGAGGGAAGCTTGGAGTGCTGCAGTCCACGGGGTCACAGAGTCAGACACAACTGAGTGACTGAACAGCAAGCACAAGAGAGTATTAGGAAGATAGGAAAGACAGTGACTATTGGTGCACTCCTTGACTGGATGAAGATTCTCTACCCCAGGGGTCCCCAGCCTCCAGCGTCTAATGCCTGATGATCGGAGGCGGAGCTAATTTAGTAATAATAGAACTAAAGTGCACAGTAAACGTACTGTCCTTGAATCATCCCCAAACCACCTCCCCACCAGTCTGTGTAAAAACCGTCTTCCGCGAAACTGGTGCCAAAAAGTTTGGGGACTGCTGCTCTACACCATGTAGAGGGACTTTGAAAAGTTATAGCATGAGAAAAAAAATGCCTTAATCATTCTTTGCAAATATTGTAGTAAAGAACTGAATGGACTTTCCTGGTAGCTCAGCTGGTAGAGAATCCGCCTGCCATGCGGGAGACCCTGGGTTGGGAAGATCCGCTGGAGAAGGGATAGGCTACCTGCTCCAGTATTCTTGAGCTTCCCTGGTGGCTCAGACAGTAAGGAATCCACTGCAATGGACTGTCAGGAGGGGATCAAGGTTGTGGATACCAGATTCCTTATTCAGGAAATTTGGCCACGGTTGGGGTTCACCCTCTGCTGCTGGACGAGTGCTTGCGGACAAGGGATGTGAAATCATGGAGGACACGGGGTGAGAGTTCTGAACCTGGTTTGGCCTCCAGACTTCTCCGAGAAGCCCAGGAGAGCTATGGACACTCTTGCAAAATCAAAGGAACTGGAAGTGGACACACACACGCACCTTTGTACACACTTTTCTGCTGCCAGAGACTCCACATTTGAACCCGGATGACGGAAGATGCGTGCCACCTCCACACACGTTCCACAAAGGAATTGCCTCCTTTTTCTTCTTCTTTTTTTTTGGCTGTGCCACACTCACGGTTGGCTTTCCCAGTGGCTCAGTGATTAAGAATCACTTAATCTCCTGCAACACAGGAGACCTGGGTTCCATCCCTGGGTCAGGAAGATCCCCTGGAATGGCAACCCGCTCCAGTGTTCTTGCCTGAAGAATCTCTTGGACAGAGGAGCCTGGCAGGCTGTAGTCCATAGGGTTGAAAAGCGTTGGAAATGACTGAAGTGACTTAGCACACATGCCTGCACACGCAACATGTGGGATCTGAGTTCCCTGGCTGCGGATTGAACCTGAGCCCCTTGCAGTGGAAGCATCGGATCTCCAGCACTGGGCCACCAGGGAAGTCCCTCCTGCTTCCTCTTAGTCTCCTGGGAGATCCGGATGGGCAGGACGCGAACTTGGCCATGTGAGCGAGTGCCCCAGTCACTCCCAATGCCTTCACCTTTTCTCTACCTCCTCAGTCAAGCACCAGGGAGGAATTTCATTGTGGAATCTGGGGAGCCAAGCTTAAAAGAGGCATTTTGGGGGATCAATTCCCAGGTGTGTGAAAGAGAAGTAGCCCGAGGGTTGGAAGTCTGAGGTTGCATCACACTCTGGGGTCTAGCATCCATCAATGCCTGTCTGATCTCAACCAGGACCGGTGTTCAGTTTCTTAAAGCTGCTTGCCAGGGGTTACCAGACAGAACTCTGGGAAGAGCGGTCTCTTTATTCTTGGCCACTGAACTCACAGCCTCTCTGTCCTTAGAGCTCTGCTGTCTGCTCAGTCATGTCCGACTCTTTGCGACCTCAGGGACTGTAGCCCACCAGGCTCCTCTGTCCATGGGGTTCTCTAGGCAGGAATACTGGGGTGAGTTGTCATGCCCTCCTGCAGGGCATCTGCCCACCCTGCGTCTCCTGCACTGTCAGATGGATTCTTTACCCACTGAGCCACTTGGAAAGCCGTGTCAACTGATGGCAAAGGCTCCTTCAGGGCACTCCTGTTCCCACTCCCGAGTCCAGGTGGAGGGAACAGCAGCTGCTGTTGGTTTATGGCCACGTGGCTGTAGAGGGACCAGCTGCACGGGCTCTGCTCATGGAAGAGGAGGACATGAGGCAAAAAAGGACGTGGGCCACCCAGCGAGGCTGGGCAGCCGATCTGCTGGTCCTGCCCAAAGCTGTCAGAGTGCCTGGTTCTCTTTCTAAATGCTGTGAATGTGAAAGGGCTCTGGCAAGGGGTAGAGGAAACCATTTTCGGAACTCTCAAACATTCTAAACTCTCATCCAAATGGCATCTGTGTAGACACTGGGATAAATGGCTTTGGAAACCAGATTTCAAGTTCCAAGGGCATAATTGTCCACATCTGTGTAAATTTCAGCCCCTCGCTGTGCCAGAGAAGAGCCACTGAGAGTCCAGCACAGGACGAGGTGGGCACCTGCACTCCAGCCTGTCCAGCCACTCTGCTCATGCCCACCTCTTCAATTCACACCCCGTCTTCGGCTCACAAACGTGGCTCCGTCACAGTGAGCTGGTGAGTAAAAGCGCAACAGAACAGACCCTAATGCTTGCTTACACTTTTGAATACAGTTTTCTTTCTGAGGGAAAGTAGACAAGAAAATAACACAGATGATTTCAACTTTTTCACCATGGGCTCGTGTATCTGCAGCTAAAGGAAAAGCAGTTCACATGAGCACACACGAACACACGCCATACACACACATCTAGGACGGGGTCACTGACTCATCTGGGACAGAACAGGGCATTTTCCTGCTCTGTTCCTCCAACATCCAGCATGGAGACTCAGCAGGACGAAAGTCACCTCAAAGGACCGAGAGACTTGGAGCAGGATTAGAAAGTGAGGCGGTGCTTGACTAGGAACAGGGAAGAAACAGGAGAAAAATGGGGCCAAAGGGACTCGGGACATGAGACAGGATTGCAGAGATCTCCTGGGGTCGAAGATTAGGAGGTCTGGCGGAGAGTGAAGGCTGTCTTAGGTTGGCAGGAGAATGCCAGCTCAAATGGACCCTGGGCTTTCCCTCCTCGACATGGGAGGTTTTATGAAAGAGGCTCCGGAAAAGGGGCACGGGGAATAAACATCGAGGTGGCTGGCAAGTGGGGACAGATAATTCAGTTGGTGGTCAAAGAAAGACCAGCTCAAAGAATGCAAGAGTGGGGTTTGCTATCTCCCTTCCATAGACTTGGGGTTTTTAAGTAAGAAGTAGTGGGTTCATGATTCATTCAACAAAACATTATTAAATAAGTACCTTGATGTCTCAGGGACTATGCTAGACATTGTATACTGTGGAAAATAGAAAAGGATTAGTGGATGAAATGGCGAAGATGATGAAAAGGTACAAACTTCCAGTTATAAAATGAAAAAGCTTTGGGAATGTGAGCTATATGCACG
This sequence comes from Aepyceros melampus, assembly GCA_006408695.1. Lineage (NCBI taxonomy): Eukaryota > Metazoa > Chordata > Mammalia > Artiodactyla > Bovidae > Aepyceros > Aepyceros melampus. The sequence continues at coordinate 613,187 of SJXQ01011520.1, read as the reverse complement.
GTCACAACAGTTACCCATTCTGTGTTGTATGTACTAAGACAGTGGGTCTTAAATGCTTGCATTGCAAGAAAATTAGTAATTCCACGGTGACAGATGGTAACTAGACTTATTGTGATTGTTTTGTAATAGGTACAAATCTCAAATCATTATGTGGACACCCGGAAGTAAGTAGATTATGTTGTTGTTGTTCAGTTGCTCCGTCATGTCTAAGTCTTTGCGACCCCATGGACTGCAGCACACCAGGCTTCCTTATCCTCCTCTGTCTCCCAGAGTTTGCTCAGACTCATGTCCGTTGAGTCAGTGATGGTATCCAACCATCTTGTCTCTGTTGCTCCCTTCTCCTCCTGCCCTTAATCTTTCCCAGCATCTCTTCTCCAATGAGTCAGCTCTTTGCAACAGCTTCAGCATCATTCCTTCTAATGAATATTAAGGATTGATTTTCTTTAGGATTGACTGGTTTGATCTTCTTGCTGTCCAAGGGACTCTCAAGAGTCTTCTCTAGCACTACAATTTGAAAGCATCAATTCTTCGGCATTCAGCCTTCCTTATGGTCCAATTCTCACATCCATACATGACTACTGAAAAAAACCATAGCCTTGACTATACAGACCTTTGTCGGCAAAGTGATGTCTCTGCTTTTCAGTACACTGACTTGGTTATAGGTCAATTATATCTCAGTTTTAAAAATTCAGAAAAATACATTTGAATTAAACCTCCCCCCATGAAAAGTCTGTCCCCTCCTTTGAAAGCACATCTAGTCCCTTGTCATCCCTAAAGTCCTGATATGCCAAGACCAGTGGTTCCTGAGCCTTTTTCTGGCAGGCTATCCTCACTGGGCTGGGTGAGTCTAGGGGAGATGACCCCTGGGGTCATCCCCAGGTGGGGTGGGGTCAACTGCAGAGACGTCCATAGCTTGACTGATGGGATCCAAAAACTGTTGCTTTGTGATTCTCATTCCTCAGTGATTGACAGCATTTCTTTAAATCCCACGGTCCTGTCTGTGATCATTTATTTTTTTCATTCTCGGAAAGCTGTGATCTTTTTTGGTCCCCAAAGCATGCCATAGCACAGGAAGAATTTTGCAGGCACCTCTGCTGCCAATACACCAGACAGGACCAATTCTCTTTCAGGGTCTTGAAACTTTTTTCAATTTTACTAGAAAAGCGGGGAAAGGATTTCTCTTCTGAGAGCTCATGAAACTTTTTTTTTTTATTCAGCTTTTGTTGAGGTATAATTGACATGTAAAATTAGATATTTACCATATACATTGTGATGAGTTAATATATGTATACTTTGTGAAATGATTTTTCTCATGAATTAACACAGTCATCACCTCATATATTTACTTTTTTTTTTTCCCTGATGAGAGCATTTCAGTTCTCCTTGCTTCTTCTTCTTGTTTAGTTGCTGAGTTGTATCTGACTCTTTGTGACCCTATGGACTGCGGCCCACCAGGCTCCTCTGTCCATCGGATTCTCCAGGCAAGCATATTGGAGTGGGTTGCCATTTCCTTCTCCAGGGGAGCTTCCTGATGCAGGGATTGAACCCATGTCTCCTGCACTGGCAGGTTGATTCTTCACCACTGAACCACATGGGAAGCCTCTCCTTGCTTAGCTGGTGTCAGTTATACAATTCGGTGTCATCAGCTACAGTCAGTATGTTTTACATGAGACCCTCAGACTGGGTTTGTCTTATTCCAGCCTTGAATGTGCGCTTCATTCTACTCACAGTGAAGCCCAGCACACGTTAGGAGTGACCCACAAGTTGAATCAGTGCAGTTCAGTTGAGTCGCTCAGTCGTGTCCGACTCTTTGCGACCCCAGGAATCGCGACACGCCAGGCCTCCCTGTCCATCATCAACTCCCGCAGTTCATTCAGACTCACGTCCATTGAGTCCGTGATGCCATCCAGCCATCTCATCCTCGGTCGTCCCCTTCTCCTCCTGCCCCCAATCCCTCCCAGCATCAGAGTCTTTTCCAATGAGTCAACTCTTCGCATGAGGTGGCCAAAGTACTGGAGTTTTAGCATCATTCCTTCCAAAGAAATCCCAGGGTTGATCTCCTTCAGAATGCACTGGTTGGATCTCCTTGCAGTCCAAGGGACTCTCAAGAGTCTTCTCCAACACCACAGTTCAAAAGCATCAATTCTTCGGCGCTCAGCCGCCTTCACAGTCCAACTCTCCTTTTGAATCTCTGCTACCAGACTCCCATTACTGACCTCCCTACACACCTGCCCCAGATTGTTCTCACGTTGAGATCAGAAATCTCCACCTGGATGGCTCATCAAGGGGCCCTTGAGGGGCGTGGCCATCTGCTGGTTGCCCTGGTAACCCCGGAGCAGACCAGGTGTCAGCCTCCCTGTAAGGGGCGATCTCCC
>SJXQ01011520.1:356648-610633 GCA_006408695.1 Aepyceros melampus | reverse complement strand
CGGATGTCTGTTATCCCGGACCCTGCTTCAGACAGGTAAGCTCCCCCTTCCATGAACCGCTGATGTCTCTGTCACTGACCCCGGCTCTTCCTTCGGTCTTAAAGCTAGGCTTCTGTTGCAGTCCAACAAATGGCGGAGCCCCCAGGGGACTGAGAAAATGCCCACGAGCACCAAATGTTGGGAAATTAGGACGGGGCCTGGCAGATTACCGGTGTAATCCCTCTGTGGTCATCCACTGAGGCGGGTCTTGAAGGCTAGGGGTGAGGGGGGCCCCAGGGTGCCATCCGCTAGTGCTGGGGTCCTGTCGTGGCTGTCCATGAGGGCTGGGCACTGCCCGGAGTGCAGAGGACCCCTAGACACCCTCAGGCTGTCGGGGAGATTCTGGCCGCCATGACAGTGGGGAAAGCCAAGTTAGACGGCAAGGCAGTGGACGCACCTCTGGGCTGGACATGCCTTTTTTTTTTTAATTTTTAAAAACATTTCTTTTAAAACTTTATGTATTTATGGCTGCGCTGGGTCTTCCTTTGCTGCTCGGGCTCTCTCTAGTTGAGACAAGTGTCTAGATGTGGTGCCCAGCTTCTCAGGGCAGCGGCTTCTCTTGTGGCAGAACAGAGGCTCTAGGGCATGTGGGCGTCTGTATTTGCGGCTCCCAGACTCTGGAGAACAGGCTCAGTAGTTCTGGTGCAGCGGCTTACTTGCTCTGCAGCCTGTGGGACCTTCCCAGATCAGGGGTCAAACCTGTGTCTCCTGATGGTGGCAGGCAGATTCTTATCCACTGAGCCACCTGGGAAATCCGATTGCCTTTTTTTTAACTTGCTGTGCCAAGTCTTAGTTGCAACATGCAGGATCTAGTTCCCTGATCAGGGATTGAACCTGGGCTCCCCTGCACTGGGAGTGAGGAGTCTTTGCCATTGGACCACCAGAGAAATCCCTGGCCATTGCTTTTTAAGAACGGCCACAGGTGCTGAGCAAAGGTTAACTTAAATGTGGATTCCTGTTTCTGTGAAAGTGAGGCATATGTATTAATGATGCTGGGAAAGATTGGGGGCAGGAGGAGAAGGGGGTGACAGAGATGTTTGGATGGTATTACGAACTCAATGAACATGAGTTTGAGCAAACTCCAGGAGATGGTGAAGGACAGGGAAGCCTGGCGTGCTGCAGTCCATGGGGTCACAAAGAATCGGACATGATTTAGCAACTGAACCACAACAAATGTTTTAATATACAGTGGATGACATGTATTGTTATTACTGTTATTTGTTTAAACTGAACTGGCTGTTTAGAAAGCAAAAACAGTACCTGCAAATGGCCAAAATAGGAATCTTTTGACATTCTGAAACTGGTTTTTGCATATGCCCTTAGAGGAAGCGGGCTTTCTGGAAAGAATGGGTTTTTCTTCATGTGCCTTTGAGATGTAAATGATCTACCTGTGCTCTAGGTAACTTTAATTCCTGAGAGTGTAGAAGAAGAAAGAAGAAAAAAGAAAATAAAAAAGGCCTCTTAAAACTCTAGCTGGGAAACTGTGAGATGTCTTTGTCTATAAAGATATATGCATGTCTACGTGTATAATTATGAGGTATCTCTGCCTCCAAGTGGCTTGCCAAGATTGCTTTGTGTCTGAGTTCTGTTTATTTGCTTGACAGAAAATGCATGCTTTTTCAGAATCTTGTGATCGGAGAAATACTCAGTACTGAATTGATATCTGGTATCGAAGCTACTTGAGCTTGTTGGTTTGATTAATATAGACATATCTTTTTCTAGTCATCAGTGTTAACACTTTCGTTCAAATGAAGATTTCTCTGTTCAAACTACTGGGATTATTTCTTTCTCCTGGCTGGACTCTGAAAAGCAACCACTTCTGAGTAATAGTTGAAGAAGGACCTGATATCACAGGAGCAAAGAGGATAAGGAGGATTGAGGGTGGAAGTCCCAGGAATGGTTTCTTCTGGAAGCGGTCAAAGGAGAAATAGTCAGGAAAATAAGAGGAAAACCAGAGGGATTTTCCAGAAGTGGACAGGGCCGGGGGTCAGCAGGGTCAAATTCCTTAGCGAGTTCAAGCAGGCAAAAGTCTGAGATGGGCTGTTGAACTTGGCAGCTAGGAAATTTTCAAGATCAGTAAATGAGGAAAAGGGAGGTCAACCAATGGAAGCTTCTCTTCCAAGAAGTTGGACTTTGATGGGAACGAGAAAAAGCAGAATTAAAACAAAACAACCTTTCAAGGTGAGTAGGCTTGAGTATGCTAAGCCATTTCAGTCATGTCCAACTCTGCGACCCCAGAGACCGCAGCCCACCAGGCTCCCCTGTCCCTGGGATTCTCCAGGCAAGAACACTGGAGTGGGGTGCCATTTCCTTCTCCAATGCATGAAAGTGAAAATTGAAAGTGAAGTCGCTTAGTCGTGTCTGACTCCTAGCGACCCCATGGACTGCAGCCTTCCAGGCTCCTCCGTCCATGAGATTTTCCAGGCAAGAGTACCGGAGTGGGTTGCCATTGCCTTCTCTGAGACTTGAGTATAGAAATATATATAAGTCCTGCCCCAGTTCATCTGAGATGGGTTAAAGAAGTGAGGTGCTTTTAGAAATTAAAAGTGGCAGATGGTGGGGAGGGATAAAATAGGATTGGATTAAAATATACACACTGCTTCCTTGGTGGCTCAGACAGTAAAGAATCTGCCTGCAATGTGGGTTCGATCCACGGGCTGGGAAGATCCCCTGGAGAAGGGAATGGCAACCCACTCTTGCCTGGAATATCCCATAGACAGAGGTGCCTGGTAGGCTGCAGTCCATGGGGTCACTAGGAGTCAGACACAATGGGCTACAGTGGGCTGTGGGCTACAATGTGTGGGGTTGCAAAGAGTCAGACATGACTTAGTGACTTTCATTTTGATTTTAGAAATTAAAAATGGCAGATGGGGAGGCATAAAATAAGAGTTTGGGATTAAAATGTACATATTACTATGTATTGAAGAGAGAATCAACAAGGACCAACTGTATAGCACAGGGAAAACTCTACTCAATATCTTATAATATCCTATAATGAAAAGAATCTGAAAGAGTGTGTGTGTGTGTGTGTGTGTGTGTGTATGAGAAGTGGGAATGTGTGTGTGTATATATATCTGAACCACCTTGCTGTACACCTGAAACTAATACAATATTGTCAATAAACTACACTCCAACACAACATTTTAGAAAACAGCTTATCAATTCAAAGCACTGACAACGCCCTCATTATCCTTCTAGGACCTTCACTGTGGAAGGTTCTGCCTTGTGGTCACGACACCATTTATGCTCTTGAAGATCATCCCTCACTAATTGCTTCATGCCAGTGGCATCCAGTGGCTGCTGGCAGAGATGACTCTCGCCTTTCCTGGAAGTTAAGCCCACAGAGATTATCTTCCCATTGCACGCACATTTTCCTCTTTTGAATTCACCATAAATGTAATTGCTTTGGCATCTCTCTCATACCCTGGGACCCACTAGAACCACTCGCTTTGGAAGCCTAGCTTACATTACACAAGGAATTGAAGAGCCCACGGCACAAACACCACCATAGGGCTTTCAGATTTAATGTATGTGCTCTGCTCCGAATAGTCTATTTCTGAAACTGTGTCTTGCCACTTGAAGTGAGGGATTGTTACTATTGTTGTGAAATATACCTAGTGTCAGAGCTTTCAGATGAAGGGTTAGTTGCCAAAAATGATTCGATTTGCACAAATAGATGAGGAAGATTTGTGTAAATAAGTCACTTCTAATTAAGCAACTTTCTCAGATAGAAGGAAAAGAAATGAGAATACCTATAGTTCATACTGGGCTTCCCTGGTGGCTGAGTGGTAAAGAATCAGGAGCCACAGGTTTCATCCCTGATTTGGGAAGATCCCTTGGAGAAGCAAATGGCAACGCACTCCCATGTTCTTGCCTGGAAAATCCCATGGACAGAGGAGCCTAGCGGGCTACAGTCCATGGGATTGCAAAGAGTCAGATATGACTGAAGCAACTTAGCACGCACCAGTGTTCTTGTCTGGAAAATCCCATGGACAGAGGAGCCTAGTGGGTTACAGTCCACGGGATTGCAAAGAGTCAGATATGACTGAAGCAACTTAGCACGCACCAGTGTTCTTGCCTGGAAAGTCCCATGGACAGAGGGGCCTAGCGGGCTACAGTCCACGGGATTGCAAAGAGTCAGATATGACTGAAGCAACTTAGCACGCACCAGTGTTCTTGCCTGGAAAATCCCATGGACAGAGGAGCCTGGTGGGTTACAGTCCATGGAGTCACAAAGAGCTGGACACAACTTTACAACTAAACAACAACAATGCTTCATGCTGAATTGGGAGCTTTCACAACTATCATTTCACTTCTTCATCTGCATCACTGCCATGCAGTGTGTGTTTCCAGTTGCTACTGAGACTCTGGGAAATTACATGGTTTGTCCAAGATGATGCAACAGGTAGATGGCAAGCAGGATTGGTACCCCCATCTCTGATCCCTAGATCCTTGCTCTACACCACGCGATGGGGATGGAGAGAATTAATTCACCAGAACAGTTCAGTTTGGGGTGGTACGTTGGTGGTAAATGCTTTACTGAGCCCAAGGGATGCATGGAGATGAGAGATGGTTGTGAACCCTTGGGTTTAGAAGAGAGCTCCATCCTGGGTGGGGTTGGAGTTGAGCAAGGTAGAGAGGCAGAAGCAGGGTCAGCAATAAGACCCCTGTAGCGATTGCTTGGTTAAAGTGCTGGCAGCCCAGGGATGGACAAGTGACCATTAAATCTAGGCCCAGGGCTGAAGGGGACAGCTGTGGGCCCGTGATGCCTGGACTCTGGGCAGGGGTTGGGGGGCTTCGGGAATCACAAGAGTCACAGATTATGAGGAGGAAGCATTTCCTGACCTCTGCACGAGACTCTAGATGTTGAACCTAGATTCTTAAAATATAACATTTTCCAAAAAGAAAACTTAGGAAGCTGCAGAACTGTGATGGCTATCCTGATCTACACCGTCAATGAGGAAATACCTCCTTTTGTGTCCAGTGAAGCTGGGTGTATCCTTTGTAAAGCAGAGAAGATGGAACAATTTTGACCTTTCGAATAGGCAGAATATAACTTAGAACTCTTAGTAACTGATTTTTTTTTTGTAGGTTGGATTTTTTTTTAGGTTTCGGTATTGTCATTTCACAAAGTCAAGGAAGGAATGAGTTCAGTCCACATCCTCTTGGATGTATTGTTGGTAAGCGAGCGACCTGCTGGCTTGGTTGAGCAAGGGTTTCTGAGAGCTCAGGTGACAATTATTTGCATTTTGATGTGAGTTATGCACACAGGTGTGATTAAACAAAAGCACAGTCCGTGTACGCCAGAAATGTGAAGGCAGACTTTTTGTTAAATCTAAAGAATAGCTTAGGAGACGAAAGGACTCACGTGTGCCCTGGTTTTCTCCCTGCCATATACAAAACTCAGATGAGTAAATTAAAGCTGAACAGAAAGAAGGGAAATGAGACTTGAAGGAAAATTTTTTGGAGAGTTCAAGACTTTCTACAGGAAAACTCAGGCTTCCCAGGTGGCTCAATGATAAAGAATCTGCCTACAGATGCAAGAGCCACAGGCCAATCACTGGGTCAGGAAGATCCCCTGGAAAAGGAAGTGGTACCCCACTCCAGTATTCTTGCCTGGAGAATCCCATGGACACAGGAGCCTGGAGGCTACAATTCATGGGGTCACAAAGTGTTAGATACAGCAACTAAACAACAAGGAGTCACTTAGGAGATGAACAGATTCTCTTGTGCCCCAGTTTTCTCCCTGCAATATACAAAACTCAGAAGAGTAAATTAAAGCTGCAAAGGAGGAGGGGAAGTGAGACCTGAAGGAAAATTTTACAGGGAGAGTTCAAGACTATCGACAGGAAATCTTGCCTAAAGAAGATCTGAAAGCCAGGAGGGAGTAAGAGTATTCTGCAGGGAGACCACTTCCCACGCTGTCAGCCGCACCCTCTATGCCTGTGTTAAGGGGCTTCTGAGCGGAGATGCTGCACTGAAGGCAGTGCCTTCTGGAGAAGGTGGTTTGTGTGTCCTGGAGGCATCGTGGCCCCGTGTCAGCTGAGACTGGGGGGGGAGGGAAACTGCAGACTGGTTATCACCATGCCTGCTGCACCGCCATTCGGAACGCACACAGGGCCATCTCCCCAGACCTAGCCCCGTTGCATGCCTCATCTTTTAACTAATCCCTTGACATTTCACATCCCTGTTGTTTCCCCTGGAGTGGTGTTCTGCTAATAAAAACACTCCCGTCAAGGCTGCTTTCATCTGTGAACTGCCAGTAAATCTCAGATTTGCTTCAACTCTGTTGTAATCTTGAAAATCCACTTTCAACATTATTCTTGAGAATCCAGGTCACTGTAGGCAGTGAAAATAAAACAAGTTTTTAGTGTTTGAGAAATGACTCACGGAGCATGGTATCTAGATAAAACAATTCTTCCTTTGAATTCGGTTCAGATCATGGAAATGTGGACAGGTTTAAAAGCTTGTTTAATAAAGGGATGCTAGGCTTTTGTGTAAATTCAGTACCATTCGTTAATGAAAATCTGCAATCAAGAATCATAAGGCTGATTCTGAGAAGTACGTGTCCTGCTGAATTGGACAGGATTAAAGCAAAGTCCTTGACATGTATGGACATCTGTGGGCTATTAAAGTTCTCCAGGGAAGTAGGTTCTTTTGAACTCATTTTGAGTTTAACAGTCATCCTTCCAAGGAAGGTCGGCAAATTGTCTTTATTTTCAAGTAAGATAATTCAAGGTCTGAGCTTTCTACTGTAAATTTCATCACTGTTAAACACACCGTAGTAAAAGAGGTGACTTGTTGAACTACCATTCGATCCAGCAGTCCTCCTACTGGGCACATACCCAGAGAACACCATAACTCAAGGAGACGCATGTAGACCAGTGTTCATCGCAGCACTGTTTACAGTAGCCAGGACATGGAAGTAATCTGTCCATCAACAGAGGAATGGATAAAGAAGATGTACTATATAAATACAATGGAATCTTATTCTGCCATTAAAAGAAATGAAATTGTGCCACTTGCAGAGACAGGGGTGAACCTGGAAACTGTCATACAGAGTGAAGTAATCAGAAAAAAGCAAATATTGCATATTGACACCTATATGTGGAATGTAGAGAAAAGGTATGTGTGCGTGCTAAGTTGCTACAGTCATATCCAACTCTTTGTGACCCTGTGGACTGTAGCCTGTCAGGCTCCTCTGTCCGTGGGATTCTTCAGGCAAGAGTACTGGAGTGGGTTGCCATGCCATCCTCCAGGGGATCTTCTCGACCCAGGGATTGAATCTGTGTCTCTTAGGTTTCCTGCATTGGCAGGCAGGTTCTTTACCACTAGCCCCACCTAGGAAGCCCAGAAAAATGATACAGATGGTCTTATTTGCAAAGAAGAAATAGACACACAGACATGGAGAATAAACATATGGAAACCAAGCGGGGAAGGAGGGAGTTGGGGCCAATTGAAGGGTTGGGCTTGACACATATTCACTATTGACACTATGTATAAAATGGATAGTTAATGAGAACCTACTGTATAGCACAGGAAACTCCTCCTCCTCCTTAGCTCCTGACACAAAATCAAACAGATGAGGAGCAGAAATAGTGAACTTTGGAGGTCTAGACTTAAAATTTTGTGTCACACTGACCAGAATTCCACCTCTGTGTCCTGTATCAAGAGAAATTCATGCAAAACTATAGGGAAAACTGATTAATATTTCCTAGGAAAAAAGCAAATATTTTCCTTTTAAACCAGTGATACCAGAAATCCGACACTGGACCACCATCTCATGCAACAATCAATGCAGTAACCTCAGAATGCTTGAATGTTCCAGTCAGCTTTCTCAACAATAGTCCCACACTTTTTCCTAATATGATCATTTTGGGTCTACTTCCTCACAATTTTCTTAACTGTGTGTGTATTGTAAGTCGCTTCAGTTGTGTCTGACTCTTTGTGACCCCATGGACTGCAGCCCACCAAGCTCCTCTGTCCATAGAATTCTCCAGACAAGAATACTGGAGTGGGTTGCTACGCCCTCCTCTAAGGGGTCTTCCTGACCCAGGGTTCACAGCTGAGCCTCTTATCTCTGGCATTGGCAGGTAGGTGGGTTCTTTATTACTAGCACCACCTGTGAAGCCCAACTGTGAATGTAGTTAATCACAACAGACTCAATGGAGAGATAGTTCCCAGAAGGAGCTAATCTGAGTTTGATGAGATTATGATTGAACTGATGGGTGTCAAAAGCTGACTGTTATCCTTTCTCTGGAAGAGAGTGAAACTTTATTTCTCCCTGGACATAGAGCAGAACAGAACAACAAAACTATGCAGAACAAAACCGAAAGAGGTCTTAAAGACAGCCTGCAGAAGTCTGGTTCCAGTCTAGTGAGTCTGGGTCCATGTACACCGTAAACAGCTAGTCCAGGCAAGTTCACATGGAAGTTCAGCAAGCCTGCCTAGTTTCAGGTGGCTTTGAGAGATCAAGGGCTAGCTTCTGTGTCTTTCAGGAGCCTGCGGTATTCCCTCAAGCCAGTGACCCTGGCAAGAAGCTATGCATTCATCGTCTCCAACTCAGCATCCGGCATAGTTTTTGGTGTTTAATGAATTCACCAGCCGGGGCTACCATAGCAAAATACCACACACTGGGCAGTTAAAGGGAGTCCCAGGTGACTCAGATGGTAAAGAAGCTGCCTGCAGTGCAGGAGACCTGGGTTCAACCCCGGGTCATGAAGATCCCCCGGGGAAGGGAAAGGCTACCCACGTCAGTATTCTTGCCTGGAGAATTCCAAGGACAGAGGAGGCTGGGGGCTACAGTCCAGGGGGTCGCAAAAAAGTCGGACACATCTGAGCATGCACTCAAGTCCTGACTCCTCTCGTTGCTGGAATTAGGTCACAGGTGAAGCTCCAGCGATGACTTTTTGAGCCACAGGTGGCCCTTCAGCTGAATGGGACACTTACTTGTTTTATATTTTTGAGCCTGGTCTTAATCTTATCATTCAAGGCTGTTAATATCACTTTATGTAAGTGATACTAACCTCTTTTTGGAATCTGATGCAAGCCATGGGCTCTCCAGAAAAACGTACACATACATAAAGTATTCTCACTTTGTATCTCTGTTGGCCCATAAAGACTGTTTCACGTGTTTATTACATACCACCCACCCCGCCCCCGCCTCAACCCCAACACATAGACACATGGATACTTAGACTTTGCTCTCTGGAATTCAGGATCTGAAAATTTCCCTGTACCCATGGGCACTGGTAGACAAGAAAATGACCATGAGACACTCTCTTGAACCACTGCCTTGTATATGACTTAGGTCCTGCATTGCCTCTGCCATCCATTTGTTATGCAAACAGAGTTTCCATTGCAGTAAATAACAGCCAGCATTTCACTAAGAACATGCTGTTGGCCCTAGGCTAGGTGCTTTTTCTGGATTATTTCATTTTATCATCAAAACTACTCTATGGAGGAGGTATGGTTGCATTTCTATTTTGCAATGAGGAAACCAAGCTGTATCAGTTTCCTGCAGCTGCTGTAACAAATTACCACAAACTTGGTAGCTTAAAGCACTGAAATGTGGTCTCAGAGTTTTGGAGGCTAGAAGTTCAAAATCAAGGTGTCAGCTGGGTTGTGCTCCCTTCAAAGGCTTGAGGGGAAATATCATTCCTTGCTTCTCCTAGCTTCTGGTTGCTGCTGCTGCTGCTGCTAAGTTGCTTCAGTCGTGTCTGACTCTGTGCGACGCATAGACGGTAGCCCACCAGGCTCCCCAATCCGTCCCTGGGATTCTCCAGGCAAGAACACTGGAGTGGGTTGACATTTCCTTCTCCAATGCATGAAAGTGAGAAGTAAAAGTGAAGTCGCTCAGTCGTGTCCGACTCTTAGCGACCCCATGGACTGCAGCCTAGCAGGCTCCTCCGCCCATGGGATTTTCCAGGCAAGAGTGCTGGAGTGGGTGCCATTGCCTTCTCTCCCCAGCTTCTGGTAGATCCAGCATTCCTTGGTGTCTGCCTGCTCATCCCATCTCTGCCTCTGTCTTCACATGGCCTTCCCCTCTCTTCTCTTCCCTTCCCCATTCCTCTCTGGGTCTCTTCTAAGGATGCTTGCCGCTGGATTTAGGCTCCACTCAGATAGTCTAGTGGAGAAGGAAATGGCAACCTACTCCAGTATTCTTGCCTGGAGAATCCCATGGGCAAAGGAGCCTGAGAGGGTACAGTCCATGGGGTCACAAGAGTCTGACAAGACTTAGTGACTAAACCAACCAACCAACAGATAGTCTAGAATGATCTCCTCTTGAGATCCTTAACTTAATTCCATCCACAGAGACCCTTTTCCCAAATACTATCATGTTCACAGGCTCAGGAATTAGGATCTGGACATATCTTTCTGCTGGCCAGCATTTACCCTGTTAAACAAGGCATAGCTAGGTTACAGTAAGTCTGAGGTGGACTTGGGATTCCAACTTTGATTTGAGGGCCCTGAGAAGCTGTGAAAGCCTCTCTCCTGCTAGTTGTAGACTTCTGCACCTCCCCTTGGCTTACTCTAGTTCAAGGGACAGTTGCACCATGCACTGATGGCCATTTGGCAGTTCCCCTTTAGGGTATACACACAAAATAATTGATAGCAAAGACTTGAACAGGTATTTGTACACCCATGTTCATAGAAACGTTATTTGAATAGCCAAAATGTGGAAACAACCCAAAGTTGCATTAATGGATGAATGGATAAACAAAATGTGATATATATATACAATGTACAAATGTGAATATATTTATATATACACATAATGGAATAGATCTTGCCTTAAAAAGATGAAATTCTGATATATGCCTCAACATGAATGAATCTTGAAGACATTATACTAAGTGAAAAAAAACCAGTCCCCGAAAGGACAGACACTGTAGGGTTCTTCTGAATTTCTTCTTAGTTACATGGAACAGTCAAATCCATAGAAACAAGGAGCAAAATAGAAGTTACCAGGGGCTGGGGAGGCAGGAATGTGGAGTTGTTTAACGGGGACAGAGTTTCAGGTTGGGATGATGGAAAAGTTCTGGCGATGGTGGTGATTATTATACAACATTGTGAATGTATTTAATGCCACTGACCTGTTTATTTAAAAATACCTATAAAGGTAAATTTTATATGCATATTTCACAGTAATAAAAAAGGACAGTGCTTACTTGATGGTGATTGGGGAATTTGCTTTGGCTGTTTATAAAGCCACGAACGAAAAGAAACCAAGTGCAAAGGGTCTGGACGTAACGGCAGGTCATGTGAGGCAGCACGGCATTCCTTTGCTTTGGGGTGGATATTGGAAGAGATTTGTGCTTAATAGGATGTCTGAATGAATACACTTTTCTCAATGTATTTAGAACTCACTCTATCACGCACCAACAACATATTTCACCTCCACTTTGTTTGTTGTTCAGTTGCTAGGTCATGTCCAGTTCTTTGTGACCGCATGGACTGCAGCATGGCAAGTTTCCCTGTCCTTCACCATCTCCTGGAGCTTGCTCAAACTCATGTCCATGGAGTCGGTGATGCCATCCAACCATCTCATCTTCTGATGCTTCTTTCTCCTGGCCTCAATCTTTCCCAGCATCAGGATCTTTTCCAGTGAGTTGGCTCTTCGAATCAGGTGGTGACAGTATAGGAACTTCAGCATCAGCCCTTCCAATGAATATTCAGGAATGATTTCCTCTAGGACCGACTGATTTGACCTCCTTGAAGTCCAAAGGACTTTTAAGAGTCTTCTCTAGCACCACAATTTGAAAGCATCAATTCTTTGTGCTCAGCCTTCTTTCTGGTCCAACTCTCACATCCATACATGACTACTGGAAAAACCATAGCCTTGACTATATGGACCTTTGTCGGTAAAGAGGTATCTCTGCTTTTTAATACACAATCTAGGTTTGCCATAGCTTTTCATCCAAAGAGCAAGTGATTTTTAATTTCATGGCTGCAGTCACTGTCTGCAGTGACTGCACCTCCATTTATAAGAAAAAAGTTATAAGGAGATATAGCATGATCTCTTCTTATGTGAAGGCACATAATTGTTTCAGGAGAGAGCTGTCTGGAAATCCCCCCAAAGCACCAGGATTCCTTGTGTTTGCAAGGAGAAAACTAAAAACAGCTGAAGGAAGTTGCAAGGGATAAGCATTTTGATTTTTATCTTTCCCTCTCTAATCCTGCTTTATCTGAGACTAATTCTCTTCCAATCCATACTATCATCTTTAGAGACTAACCAAGACTGTTTTCTTAATGAATAGCTCAAGTAGTCATGGCCAAGCTTTTTAGCTCTAGTGCTTGTGTTTTGTAACCAAGCAGGACAACTCAGGGGGTTCCTAAAACCAGAGAAAACATACTAGTAAGCTATAAGAGGGGGGCTTCCTTGGTGGCTCAGATGGTAAAGAATCCACCTGCAATACGGGAGACCCAGGTTCAGTCCCTGGGTCAGGAAGATCCCCTGGAGGAGGAAATGACAACCCACTCCAGCGTTCTTCCATGGGAAATCCCATGAACAGAGGAACCTGGTGGGCTACAGTCTATGGGGTCATATGACTGAGCAACTAACACACATACACAGGCTAGAAGAGGCAAAGTCTGCTTCTAAATTTGTAAGTGATTTTATAATTCATTTGCAGAGAAAGAGGAAATAAAGGAGTCCTTGAACAGTGGAAGACTCTTGCCTTTTTCTGCTCAACGTAACCCAGGTGTAGACTCAGTATGAACTTGAACTTCCCCTCACCATGTACCCATTCAGAATGTCAGGGTTGGGTCTGACACTGTCAAAAGAAACTGCTCTTTCCTATTCAGTTTTCTTTGTTTTATTTAGTTGGCATCTTCTATCCCAAACAATTGTTGACAATTAGATCTTTTAGGGGAGACAAAACTGATTACCTTCAGGAGAAAATATTAGCTCAGTTCACTTTGGCATGAAAGAGAATTAAATGTAATTTTCTCTTTTAGATATGAGAATTAGATGTGTAAGTACCAATAACTAAAGCACATGTAGAATAATTATCTTTGGGTTATTCTGCATTCCTTTGGCTTTGAGATGGCCAGACTGTTAGACTCCTGTTACTGTAACCATAAACTTGGATGTGCAGATACTCTGGGTACCACCGCTACTGCCTGAGCAGACAGGCGGCTTCTGTTGCTCACTTTCTATAGGCCAGACCTTGAGATGAGAGCTTTACATGCATCGTTACAGTTAATACTCAACTCACTCTAGAACGTAGGCACTACTGTTTTCATTTTACTACTGTGGAACCTGAGAGATTAAAGTAACTCGCTGGATTCTAGCATATCCCATAAATGTTGGAGATGGAATTTGAACAGAGGTGCTGGGAGTTCAGCAGGACTCAGGGCGTGTTCTGAACTTTGAGAACAATGATTGTTTGCTCTTATTCTCATATTTGTCACAACTTTGCACATGGAGCTTTTTGTGCGGCAGAGTGAGGCCAGTCGGGTTTGCAGAATAGACACATGGGGAAAGCTGAGGGGTGTTTAGCACTTTGTTAATTCCCGTGTTTTCACTGGGAAGCTGCTGCATTATGGGATTTTCTTGGCTCATTTGTATGCACTTAGGTAGCCTGTGGATCTAAGGGGGTGTGTTGGGTTTGTGATTTTGGGAGGTGCAGAGGCTTGTCCTTGGGAACACTGAGTAGCAACAATTCTGTCATGACCTTTGTGGTTTGGGGAGAAACAGTCTCGTTTGAGGTTGTTCTGAACTGCGAGGAGGATTTCAAGAACTTTAGGATTTAGTCCGTCCGCTTGCTGCGGGTGAGCTGTTTATCCCTCAGAATGATAAAAACAGCTCACCGTCATTCGGTCACTAGTCACTAAGACACATGAGAGCAAACTCAGAACCCTAACTAACTGTCTCGTGTGCTCACAGTCCATCTGCTGTGATGGCTGCGGGGCTTGGCCCATTAATACCACGGAGTGACGCCAGAGGCATGAAAGTGACGCTTGATGGGTCCAGTGACAGCCATGTAAGGGCTCCTGGGAGGCGGGGTGGCCAGCA
This sequence comes from Aepyceros melampus, assembly GCA_006408695.1. Taxonomy (NCBI): domain Eukaryota; kingdom Metazoa; phylum Chordata; class Mammalia; order Artiodactyla; family Bovidae; genus Aepyceros; species Aepyceros melampus. The sequence continues at coordinate 596,574 of SJXQ01011520.1, read as the reverse complement.
GAAGTCCACAGTCACCCACTCGGCGGGTCAGCACAAAAAGAACGTGTTGGTCTCTGTGAGGCCTCTTGCTGTTTTTTAAGTAAGTTCACCTGTATTGTTTCTTTTTAGATTGCACATGTAAGGGAGGTCATATGGTATTTCTTCTTCTCTCTCTGACTTACTTCAAATGAACTTATGGTTGCCAGGAGCAACGTTTCTGGATCTTCAAAGAGGAGGGTCGGTTTAATCCATCTAGCCTTTTCCTTAGGCCGGCACCCTGCAAACCCTTCCCCGAGAAGCAGGCTGATGGTAGGTGCTCATGTGTGGGGAATCAACAGCCTCAGACTGAAGTACAGCATCTTCTTGAAGAATAACTTTCATTTAAGCAACTGTTCTGTATTGTGCATTCTATTCTCTAACAGGCCATTTCATATTGATGCTGTTTTTCATGGTGTTATTTTCCTCCCAGCCTTTAAACCTGATGCTGCGGGAAGACCGTGCGGTGCTTTTCCATGGCTCCGGCTGCCGTGGGCACAGGGCTGAGTCCTGCTGGGTGTGCCCTGGACAAGCCCTGCCTCTGCATCATGGAACGAACATGGGCAGTTACGTGACTTCTGTGTCTCAGTGCTTTTTAGGTCTATCATCTTTATCTCCTTTGTGTGTGTGTGTGAGCGTGTGTGTGTGCCACGCCCGGTCATGCTCGACTCTTTGTGACCCCAGGGACTGTAGCCCGCCAGGCTCCTCTGTCCATGGGATTTCCCAGGCAAGAATACTGGAGTGGGTTGCCTTTCCCTTCTCCAAGGAATCTTCCTGACCTAAGGATTGAACCTGAGTCTCCTGCATTGAGGCAGATTCTTTACCGTCTGAGTCCCCCTCCTTTACTTCCTCTGAATAGGATTATTTTGACCCAGATTGCTACATGGTGATTTTGGTTGTGGAAGCTAGCATCTCCTGTAAACATGGTGACTTTTTCCCCCCTCATTCTTTCTTTTAAAATCAGTGTGGTCTCTGTTGCTAGACTTTATGTCTAGAGTAAGCATTTTGAAAACAGGATCTATTCTTTGAAGTTTACTAATCATAACATGATTTTGAAAGATAATTGTATGTTACTGATAAGAAAGAAGGAAGTTCTCTAGACAACTAATGTAAGTGGTCCAACATTTAGGAATGAGAGAGAGATTTTGGCAGACAAAAAGGTGACATATACCAAGAAAGATCTTTGACTTAGCTATTGAAAGCCTCAATAAAGTTAAAAGATAAAAAACACAGAGAGTGATAATAGAGAAGAAAGCATTTAAATGAGAAATTAGTATCAAAATGAGAAATTAATGTCAAGGGTACTTAAGAAAACCCTATGTATTTGGAAATTAAATGTCCACTTTTAAATGATGGGTGTATCTAAGAAGCCATAACAAGGAAAATCAGAAAATATAATTTTCTAATTATAACAGAATAAAAATGAAAAGAGAATTTATCAGAATTTGTTGCATGCAACTGAAGCTGCTCAGTGAGATTAAATGCAATGTGAAATCGTCAATAAGGTATGAAAACAAGTAATGGACACTAGCATAAAATTTTGTGAAATTTGAACAAATAATGGACACCAGCAAAATCTGTACTTTAGTTAATAATACCATGGGGCTTCCCTGGTGGCTCAGATGGTACAGAATCTGCCTGCAATGAAGGAGACCCAGGTTTGATCCCTGTGTCTATCACATATTAATTTCCTGTTTTTTCTTTTAAACAATGTAGCATTTCTTTATATTCTCAGAACTGGACTAGAAGTTTCAAGCCTCAGGCAAAATTTTTTTTCTGTCTCTTGGTTTATAGTCTATGAGAATTTGAAGGGAATTTGTGTCCTGCTGTTTGTGAAAATTATGTAGATCTTAATTATGATAAGCTAGTTCATAGTGCTTTTCAGGTCAAGTATATCCTTATACTTTTCTGTATATTCATTCTATTAATTTTTAATAGTTTGATATTGAAACTGCAACTAAAAATCTCAATTTATCTACTTAAAAATAATTGTAATATATAGTGGAAGTATATGTAACTTTGTTCTGTATTCTCCAAGTGTTCTGTAAGTGTGCTATCATACCTCCATAAATTAAAAAAAATAAGGGGGTAAAAAACAGTACTTGAGGGGAGGTGGGGGAGAGAAGGACTGGGAGGTTGGGATTAGCAGATGCAAGCTATTATATATAGGATGGATAAACAGCAGGGTCCTGCTGTACAGCACAGGGACCTATGTTCAATTTCCTGTGACAAACCATAATGGAAAAGAGTATATTAAAAAAGAATGTATATATGTGTATAACTGAGTCACTTTGCTGTACAGCGGAGACTGGCACAGCATTGCAAATCAACTATACTTCAAAAATAAACCCTCCTCCCTAAAAAGATGCCATCTGCTCATATATTTATGGTGTCTTCTTTCATGCTAGTCTACACCAGTTCTCAGACAGAGCTAATAAGTATCCTAAATATAAAACCTGAGTAAAATATTACATTATTGAGGCATTATGCCATTCAAACATGAGAGATATGATGATGATTCCAATATAATGATTTCAGCCCCAGGGTACAAATAAAATAAAATGCTGATGACTAGCTGTGACTACGCTGTCACCAGCATGTAGCTATTTCCCTATTGTTACTGTGTTCCCACAACCCTTCAAAGCCAATGCATTAAAAAATCTTATTATGAAAATTTCTATATACCAATCACGGATGTTTGTAAACTGTCGGCATCTTGCCATACTTGTTCATCTTCCCAACCTCCTCCTGCTGTTGCTGAATAATTTTTTATGCATCCTGTCATTTCACCCCTAAGTGGTTTAGCAATCTTCTCTAGGAGAAAAAGAGAGAAAAGAGAGAGAGAGAGAGGGAGGAGGGAGGGAGAGAAACATCTCCCCACATAGCCACAAATTAACAATAATTAGTGTCATCAATGGAGAAGGCAGTGGCACCCCACTCCAGTACTCTTGCCTGTAAAAGCCCATGGACAGAGGAGCCTGGTGGGCTGCAGTCTGTAGGGTTGCTAAGAGTCGGACACGACTGAGCAACTTCATTTTCACTTTCATGCATTGGAGAAGGAAATGGCAACCCACTCGTGTTCTTGCCTGGAGAAACCCAGGGATGGTGGGAGCCTGGTGGGCTGCTGTCTATGGGGTCGCACAGAGTCGGACACGGCTGAAGTGACTTAGCAGCAGCAGCAGCAGTGTCATCAATACATAACCCAGATTCAGATTTCCTTAATTGTCTAAAAATGCCTCTTTTCAGTTAATTATATTCTATTCAGGATCAAGCAAGTTCCATTTCATGATTTGTGGTTCTTAAGCTCTACAAAACTTTTGTGAATATTTCATAATCTAGACCCTACCCCTACCCTGCATAGACTTAGTGAAGAAATTAGATTCTTAAATTCTAGATTTGGTTTCAGATGTCATTTAACTTTCTCTTCTACTCCCTAAGTTTCCTATGGACTGAAGTTTCGTTTAAAAGCTTAATTAAATTCAGATTTGATCTTGGTATTGCTGTTGCTGTTTTTAAAAAATTATATCAGACCTGGTTCTTGATTTTTCAGCTTAGTTTCTCTTTCTCTCACCTCCCTTCCTTTTATGAATTTACAACTTTTTGTTTATTCTTGTTCCGTCAACTCAGTTATGTCTGGCTCTTTGCGACCCCCATGGACTGCGGCATACCAGACTTCCATGTCCTTCACTATCTCCTGGAGTTTGTTCAAGTTTTTAATGCATTAAACACCAACCTATGTCAGCAAAGTGATGTTTCTGCTTTAATATGCTATCTAGGTTTGTCATAGCTTTCTTTCCGAGAACCAAGCATTTTCTGATTTCGTGGCTGCAGTCACCATCTGCAGTGATTTTGGAGCCCGATATATTTAGTGTATTTAATTTACTGGGTCAACTTTTTGGGTATTCATAGTGTCCTGTCTATGGCAAGTGAAAACTGTTAGTTGACTCCTAGGTCCTTTTTTTGTTTTTGTTTTTGACAAGAATGAGACTTTAATCATTTTTATGTGGAGTTTATAATATTAAGAGATAAAGCATTGTTAACCAACACAATAATGACTACACATCTGATTGGTATGAGGCTTTCAAGTCCTAATTAAAACTTATAACAGTATTCATGATTAGTCCGAAATGCATTCTGTAGGTAATCTCTTGAGTTTCTATAGTATTTTCTTAGACTGCAACTGTTTACATGTCTGAAGTTACTTGAAGGCATTACTTTTAGGAAAGCTTACAAGTCTATTCTCTACATCTGCAGCTCCATTCTTTCCCTACAAAGAGTTTCACCAATACTATTTTTCTAGAGTCCATATATATGCATCAATATATGATATTTTTCTCTTCCTGACTTCACTCTGTACAACAGGTTCTTGGTTCATCCACCTCACTACAACAAATTTGTTCCTTTTTATGGCTGAGTAATGGAAGGGATTGGGGGCAGGAGGAGAAGGGGACAACAGAGGAAGAGATGGCTGGATGGCATCACTGACTCGATGGACGTGAGTCTGAGTGAACTCCGGGAGTTGGTGATGGACAGGGAGGCCTGGTGTGCTGCAATTCATGGGGTCGCAAAGAGTCGGAGACGACTGCGCGACTGAACTGAACTGGATAGTCCATTGTGTACATGTAGCACATCTTCTTCATCCATTCCTCTGCTGCTGGACATCTCTGTTAGTAGGGGAAGGAGAGGGTAGGATGAATTACAAAAGTAGCATTGACGTATATATATACACTACCATGTGTGAAACAGATGTGTGCGTGTGTTAGTCACTCAGTCATGTCCGACTCTTTGCGACTCCATGGACTGTAGCCTCCCAGGCTCCTCTGCCCGTGGAATTCTCCAGGCAAGAAAACTGAATTGGGTTGCCAATTCCTTCTCCAGTGTAAGGCAAATAGCTGGTGGAAATCGCTATATAACACAGGAAGCCCAGCCTGGTGCTCTGTGATGACCTAGAGGTGTGGGGTGGGATGGGGGAGGGAGGCTCAAAGACAGATATAATATCTATACATATATAGAACCAAGCATATTGGTTGGTTCTAGAACCAACTAAGCATGTAATATCTATACATATATAAATATTATATCTATCTATATAATTATGACTGATTTGTGCTGTTGTGAGGCAGAAACCAACACAATATTGTAAAACAGTTATCCTCCAATTAAAAATTAAGAAAGCTTACTACTGAGCTTTGTACCATCCTAGGCCCTCTGTAGGTCCTCTTGAACATTTTTGTCATAATTATTAAAGGTTAGTTGGGACTTCCCAGGTGGCGCTAGTGGTAGAGAACCTGCCTGCAATGCTGGAGACATGTAGGAGATACAGGTTTGATCCCTGTGTTGGGAAGATCCCCTGGAGGAGGAAATGGCAACCCACCTCAGTATTCTTGCCTGGAGAATTCCATGGACAGAGGATCCTGGCAGGCTACGGTCCATAGCGTCACAAAAGAACTGGACACGACTGAGAGTCTAAGCAGCAGCAGCAGTTGAATAAACAGCGTCCTGACCTGTGTTCTCTCGATCAGACCCTCATTGCTTCCTTCCATTCCTTACTTTCTGGGGCAAAATGTCCCAGCCCATTTCCCTACATTGCCTGCCCACAACTAGTATCAGTCATTTCTTCAAGGATCCTTAGTTCCACTGAGTAGAGAATCCAGTTTAGAGACCACATTGAGAGTTACATGTGCCTGTGAGATTGGAGTGGAATTGTTTCTAGTCCTTCTCAGTGAACAGAATTGAAAATTTGTATTTTAGAAAACAAGGGAAAAAAAATCCTGATCCACCTTGCCATTTCTAATTCAAATTTAAAATCCTCTAAGTGTTTATTCTGTTAATTTTGTGTTTAGATTTCTTTTTATATGTAGTTCTCTGAGGCAAACCTGGTTCCTTTATAACGGGAACATACATTCAAACTTGTGTACTAAAAATAACGTGAATTTTAAAAAATGTTTCAGAGTTAAAGAGGTCTATTCTGTTTACAGTGCTGATTACATGGTTCATTGTTATTTTTTCCAGGTTTATATTTATTTTTGGCTATGCCACTCGGCTTGCAGGATCCTAGTTCAATCCCCAGGGATTGAACCCAGCCCCTGGCAATGGAAGCTTCAAGTCCTAGCCACTGGACTGTAGGGAATTCCGAATCACATGGTTTCGATTACATGGAATCTTATTACGTTTGGTTTGCCTGGTGTGTCTTGGACTGAGAGATGTTTGTTGTCCCATTTTTGGTATGTTTCAGTCCTTTTCTTCATTCACAACAGTTTCTACCTCATAAAAGTTGCTTCTCTATAGATTGTAGTCTTTGTCATTATAGTGTCTTTTTTGGCTTTCTTTAACTTTTTAGTTTGTTTTCCCCTCATTCTACCATGTTTTATATTAAAATATGAACTTGTGCTTTCTTACTAAAGTTTCCCTGGTGTATCTGTGCTTCCTTTTTAATCCTTAATCTTTGTGTCTTTTTGACTGTGGTATATATCATATCACAGAGAGTTAGATTGGCTTCATTAGTTGATCTGAATTTTCTTCTTTTAACAGATTTCTTTATTGTTTGATCTCAGCTATGACATGCTGGTTTATTATTTATTTACTGTATCTAGTAAATCAGTGTGTGATTCATTTTCTCTTTGTAATCTTTGGCATTTCATATTGTTTGTGGGTTTTTTTGTTGTTGTTCTACTAGTTACCTTTACTCTAATATTGTATATAATATCTGAAGGTTCTTTTTTTGGTTAATGCCGAATTCTGCTCTTTTCTCAGCAGTACTAATTATCTATAATCGTTTCCTTTTTATTCCCTCTCCTCAGTGTCTAAATATAGATGAAAGTGAAAGTGTTAGTTGCTCAGTCCTGTCTGACTCTTCTCCAAGTAAGAATACTGGAGTGGGTAGCTATTCCCTTCTCTAGGGGAATTGTTCCAACCCGGGGAACAAACCCAGGTCTCCCAAATGCAGGCAGATTCTTTACCTTCTAAGCCATCTTTTCAAATGCAGGTGGTATTGTTTTAATCCTAGTTAATGCCTGAGGGAATTTATTCTGCTTTCTGCTTACTTTCTGTATTTGTTTGTTGTGTTATTTCTGTTGTGTTGTGTTGTGTTATTTCTGTTACGCATTGCCTGACCATATGACATTTACATATCCTTTTATCCTTATAGCCAGTCTCTGCCAGACTGCAGGCCAAGCTAATCTAAACATGTCTTGGTTTTCCGAAGCTCATTCTCTAGTAGGGTTCCTCAGGAAGACTCTTGGGAAAATTAATCTCTGAGTTCTAGAATGTTTATAACCTTTCTTTTAATTTGAAAGCCTTCATACTTGAAGCACAGCTTGGTTGGATATAAAATCTTTTTCTCATGTTTTAATTTCTAATGGATCTTTACACTGTTCTTCTATTGTTTTCTGGCACAAAACGTTTGTGATTCAAAGTGTAACTTAGGTTTCTTTGCTTTTCGTTTGCATGCACTGTTGTTGTTTTTCATTTACTAAGTCGTGTCCAACTCCTTGCGACCCCATGAACTGCAGCGCACCAGGCTTCCCTGTCCTTCATTATCTCCCAGAGTATGCTCAAACTCATGTCCATTGAGTCAGTGATGCCAGCCAACCATCTCATTCTCTTTCACCTCCTCCTCCTGGCTTCAATCTTTCCCAGGATCAGGGTCTTTTCCAATGAGTTGCCTGTTTGCGTCAGGTGGCCAAAGTATTGGAGCTTCAGCTTTAGCATCAGTCCTTCCAATGAATATTCAGGGTTGATTTCCTTTAGGATTGACTGGTTTGATCTCCTTGCTGTCCAAGGGTCTCTCAAGAGTCTTCTCCAGCACCACAGTTTGAAAGCATCAATTGTTGGGCACTCAGCCTTCTTTATGGTCCATCTCTCATATCCATACATGACTGCTGGAAAACCATAGCTTTGATTATACAGACCTTGGTTGGCAAAGTGATGTTGCTTTTCATCATTTAAAAACTACAGCTATTTTATAGATATGTTCCAGTCTTAATGGTCCTCGGTTGATTTTCTGAGCTTATTGTTGTTCAGTTGCTCAGTCATGTCTGACTCTTTGCGACCCCATGGACTTCAGCCTGCCAGACTTTCACTATCTCCCAGAGCTTGCTCAAACTCATGTCCATTGAGTTGGTGATGCCATCCAACCATCTTGTCCTCTGTCGTCTCCTTCTCTTCCTGCCTTCAGTCTTTCCCAGCATCAGTCTTTTCTAATGAGTCAGATCTTTGTTGCCAAAGTAATGTCGCTGCTTTTTAACATGCTGTCTAGGTTTGTCACAGCTTTTCTTCCAAGGAGCAAGCATCTTTTAATTTCATTGGCTGCAGTCACCATCTGCAGTGATTTTGGAGCCCCCAAAATAAAGTCTGTCACTGTTTCCATTGTTCCCCATCTATTTGCCATGAAGTAATTGGACTGGATGCCATGTTCTTAGTTTTCTGAATATTGAGTTTTAAGCCAGCTTTTCCACTCTCCTCTTTCACTTTCATCAAGAGGCTCTTTAGTTCCTCTTCACTTTCTGCCAGAAGGGTGGTGTCATCTGCATATCTAAGGTTATTGATATTTCTTCTGGCAGTCTTGATTCCAGTTTGTGCTTCATCCAGCCTGGTATTTTGCATGATGTACTCTGCATAGAAGTTAATTAAGCAGGGTGACAATATATAGCCTTGTCGTACTCCTTTCCCAATTTGGAACCAGTCCATTGTTTCATGTCTGGTTCTAATTGTTGCTTCTTGACCTGCACACAGATTTCTCAAGAGGCAGGTAAGGTGGTCTGGTATTTCCATCTCATTAAGAATTTTCCACAGTTTATTGTGATCCACACAGTCAAAGGCTTTGGCATAGTCACTGAAGCAGAAGTAGATGTTTTTCTGGAACTCTCTTCCTTTTTTGATGATCCGATGGATGTTGGCAATTTGATCTCTGGTTCCTCTTCCTTTTCTAAATCCAGTTTGAACATCTTTAAGTTCTCAGTTCACGTACTGTTGAAGCCTGGCTTGGAATTTTGAGCATTACTTTGCTAGCATGTGAGATGAGTGCAATTGTGCAGTAGTTTGAGCATTCTTTGGTATTGCCTTTTTTTGGAATTGGAATGAAAACTGACCTTTTCCAGTCCTGTGGCCACCACCGAGTTTTCCAGATTTGCTGGCATATTGAGTGCAGCACTTTCACAGCATCATCATTTAGGATGTGAAAGAGCTTAACTGGAATTCCATCATCTCCACTAGCTTTGTTCATAGCTAGCGATGCTTCCTAAGGCCCACTTAACTTCACACTCCAGGATGGAGTCTGGCTCTAGATGGGTGATCATACCATCATGTTTATCTGGGTCATTAAGATCTTTTTGTACAGTTCTTCTGTGATTTCTTGCCACCTTGTCTTAATATCTTCTGCTTCTGTTAGGTCCATACCATTTCTGTCCTTTGTTGTGCCCATCATTGCATGAAATGTTCCCTTGGTATATCTAATTTTCTCGAAGAGATCTGTAGTTCTTAGCTACAGTCCCTTTAATATGTAGATTCAGGTATCTTTATGAAGATTTTCTTGAATATAGCTTTATGTGTTTGGTGTCTTTCATTTTTTGGAGGTTTGGCGTTCTTCTTTCAGAATTGATGTTAAATCTTCATTAAATTCCTGTTGTTTCATATCTTTGGTAGAATCTTCCATCTATTCTTTATTTCTGCTATGAATTTCACTCTCCTCCCTTCCAGCCTCGGTTTCTCTTACTGGATCTCCCATGTCTCTATTTGTTTCTTTGTTTCTTCTAATTCTGTCTTTGTTTCTGAGATATTTTTTCTTCTTTCATTTTCTTCTCTTTTCATTCTGGAGTTTTCAGCTCTGTTTTTAATCTCATCACATTTCACATCAATCCAACTGTCTTCTTTTTATAACTTTTAAATTTTTTTGGAGTATAGTTAATTTACAATGTTGTGTTAGTTTCTGGTATAGCAGTGTGATTCAGTTTTATATATAAATACATACACACATACATTATGCATATGCACACACACACACACACACAACACATATATAGATATAAAACATTTTTTTTTTTTTTACCAGTGCACCACCTGGGAAGCCCAGAGTGTTAGTCATTCAGTTGTGTCCAACTCTTTGTGACCCTATGGACTATAGCCCGCTAGGTTCGTCTGTCCATGGGATTCATGAGGCAAGAATACTAGAGTGAGTTTCCATTTCCTTCTCCAAGGGATCTTCCCAACCCAGGGATTGAACCTGGGTCTCCTGTATTGCAGGTGGACTCTATACCGCCTGAGCAACCAGGGTAGCCCGTGTGTGTGTGTGTGTAAATCCTTTCTCACATTGTTTTCCACTATGGTTTATCATAAGATATTGAATATAGTTCTCTGTGCTCTACAGTAGGACTTCATTGTTCAGCTGTTTCCTTTCTGAGCTGTTTTACTTCTAACCTGTATGATTCTTTCAAGTGTAGATTGTTCTTATGTTTCTTTCAGCTCATTTAGGAATCTGTTGCACTTGTTATCCTCTTTGTGGCCACATTTGTGGGATGTTGTCATCATCTCTGGGAACTTTATTTGGTTCATTTAAATCTTTGTATGGGGTTTTATTGTAATCTGGTTTTATTTTCCACATACAAATTAGCCATTCTCTTGGGAAGTTCCTCTGTAGGGTTCTCTTCTGTGTCATTACTGTGATGGATTAAAACATACCTCTTTATATCTATGATGACTTCTTTATCAGGGAGAGCCTGATTCATAGGAACTTGTGCTTCTAACTCTGTGTCATCTCGAGTCTGAGGGTCTTTCCCTCCAGAAAAGTGAGGCCACCTTTCTAGGTGCTTGTCCAGCATGTCCTGAGGTCCAGCTCAGACACCCCCTTCTCTGGTGTTAGAAGCTTTTGTCTTCCTGGGATCTACAGTGTTTCTTTTTGGATCCCACTAGCAGCAGGTTCTTTTCTTTCCCTTTTTTTTTTTTTTTAGCACGATGAGGGAAAGGGAACTGGGAAGACTGAGTCTCTGTCTTTCCAAGAGGGCATATTTCAGAGCACTTCCGAGACCCTGCAGAGGAGATCTAGGGCAGAGGACTGCCTCAGCTCCTTTGAATTCTGGGGCCCCTTACTAGTTTCCTCTGGTTTCCTTGCTCTTGTCCTCAGCGTGGAGCCTTTGAGGGAATCTTTGACTTTCACAGGCCCGTTTGCAGAGTTGAGGGTTTTGTTCCTGTTTCGTAAAGGATGGGTTCCTTTTGGGGGTGAATACTTGCTGGTTTCTGAGTTGCAGCTCAGCACCGTCCACACTCTCCTTCTTCCCTACCATCATTCCTGCTGATCCCATACCTTCTGCCGCCTGATGTAGTTTCCACTAACTCTGCTCTGGGGCTCCTGGTCACCAGTTTTATGTAAGACGACATCCATGTTGTGTATGGTTTTTCTTTTGTGATCCTATATATTTTGTCTGGGCTGTGATTTAACAAAAGCATGCTGTTCCCCATGTTTTTAGCGTCAGAAATCCCAGTATATTTTAAAACAAGAATATAGTAGAAATGTTAGCTTTCTGACATCACATCCTATGGCTTTTCATTATTTCCAGCAGAATAGCGGTATTTGATATTAGTTAGGATCTGGAACCAAACTGCTGCCAACTGGTATGCAATTCTGGCTTTAAAAAAAAAAAAGCGTGGGCAAAGACCTTGAATATGTGTAACCAGTTCTACATGATTTGGGTCTAGAACAAGGCTAAGAAAAGCTGACTTGTCCTTCCTGTTTTAGGGATTATCTAGAAAGTTAAGCTACTCTTGAGATTACCTTGTTAGTTTCTCTTTGCAACGTACCTAACAGATGGCTCATTGTGTCTAGACACTGACCAGCTAACAGACGCCACATTGGCAACAGAAGCTCAAGAGAAGGGCCTTTCATGTCACCATAGGTGGGGAAGATCTAAGACTTTGTTGTTGATAGGATAAAAAGGGAGTTTTAGAAATCTAAAGGTGGTCAAAGTCAATTCCTTGGAATCTAATCAAGGGGATAAAAACCCATAAAGAGATAGTTGTGAGAAAACCAAATGTGGAGAAAGAATGGAGGTTTCAGGGGAGCCACACACGCTGATTTTCCCACCTCTCAACCCAAGACATAGATAGTTATGTTTCAGGCCACTCACAAAATCTCAGACTGACTGATGACCTTTAAGCTGCAAATGGAAGGATGACTTACGTCTAAGCAGAGCGGTAACTGCACGTCCTGGAGTTTGGAACAGGGCCAGCCAAGACCTACTGCTAATAGACAGCTCAGTTCATAGCAAGCCACTTGGAGGAATATTTGCTCTTGTTCTTAACTACTGTCTGCCTGCAAGTGATAAAACCAGTTCTAAGCCCAGTGGCATCTGTCTGCATCTCTTAGCATGACACTCAGTATTTTCTCAGTGTTCTTCCAGGACCCCAAGAATCTTTCTCAGTGTTTGCCTGTTTTTTTTTTTTGTTTGTTTGTTTGTTTGTTTTCCATCAATGTGTGGAAGGTCACTGGACTTTTAAGGCAAGTTAAGGACAGTTGTTCCCCCAGGGGCCACTCTGAGTTCTCTCCCAGAAGCCAGCTGGGCTTTCTGTGAAAGAATGGGAAGGGGTGTTCTTATGTCCCTGGCTGGAGAAATTATAGTGAATTTTTCCATCTGTGCCAATCTCCTGAGGCTGTGGATTGGAAATTCTGCTATAATAATTGAGTGATCCTCAAATTCTGTTAATTTTCTATCATTCTTGAAATGAGAAAGATACCAATCATTGATAATTCAACACTAAAATGAATTCACAATTAGGCTAACGTACACTTAAAATTGCATATACTCTCTTTTCCGGTTATCGCGGCGTAGGGGACCATGAGCAGCAAAGTCTCCCGCGACACCCTGTACGAGGCGGTGCGGGAAGTCCTGCACGGGAACCAGCGCAAGCGCAGAAAGTTTTTGGAGACGGTGGAGCTTCAGATCAGCCTGAAGAACTATGACCCTCAGAAGGACAAACGTTTCTCGGGCACCGTCAGGCTTAAGTCCACTCCCCGCCCCAAGTTCTCCGTGTGTGTGTTGGGGGACCAGCAGCATTGTGATGAGGCCAAGGCTGTGGATATCCCCACATGGACATCGAGGCGCTGAAAAAACTCAACAAGAATAAGAAACTGGTCAAGAAGCTGGCCAAGAAATATGATGCCTTTTTGGCTTCAGAGTCTCTGATCAAGCAGATCCCCCGAATCCTGGGCCCAGGCCTGAACAAGGCTGGCAAGTTCCCTTCCTTGCTGACCCACAATGAGAACATGGTGGCCAAAGTTGATGAAGTGAAGTCCACGATCAAGTTCCAGATGAAGAAGGTGCTGTGTCTGGCAGTGGCCATTGGCCACGTGAAGATGACAGATGATGAGCTTGTGTACAACATCCACTTAGCTGTCAACTTCCTGGTATCATTGCTCAAGAAAAATTGGCAGAACGTCAGGGCCTTGTACATTAAGAGCACCATGGGCAAGCCCCAGCGTCTGTACTAAGGCACAGCTTAATAAACCATACCAAACCAAAAAAAAAAAAAAAAAATTGCATATACTCCTGTCACATGGCCCTAAATAGAAAAAACAAAGTTTTGTTTGGCGTATTTATAGAAAAGAAGAAAAAAACCTTTCAGCTCTGAAACACCTCTGATTCTATTAGGACGTGGATCATATTGCTAATGTGGAGACATTAAGACAATTTGCTCAGCAGGTGATATGAAACTGAAATCACATTGATTGTGCTTCCCCGATGCTTCAGTGGTAGAGAATCTGCCTGCCAGTGGAGGAGACACAGGTTCAATCCCTGATCTGGAAAGATCCCACATGAATGCAGAGCAATTAGGCCTGTGCTCTACAGCCCAGGAGCCACCACTACTGAAGCCAGAGCATCCCTGAGCCTTTGCTCCACAACAAGAGAAACCACCACTGTGAGAAGCCCACACACCACAACCAGAGGACGGTCCCGGCTTGCTGCAACTCGAGAAAAGACTGTGTAGCCCCAAAGAGCCAGCTCAGCCAAAAACGAAGCATTAAAAATGAACACGTTTATCCTGAAGCACCAAGTTTTTCTTCATCTGTGGAGAACTCAGAACGCACACAGTAGATTCTGAAAGGATATGTACTTCTTTACGTAGCCTTGCAGTTTTCTCAGCCTGGGTGCAGAGCCCCAGAGAGATGAACCAGCACACTATGCTGGGATTGTCTCTGCCTGAGAAAATAAATGACAGCCCAAGTTTCATACACTCAGAGAAGGACACATCATCTCTGAACAGCTGCTCAATTTACAGATCTGCTTTAGACAGAAAGCAGTTGAATGGTAGGGATTGCCAAGAAAGTAGTAAGGCCAGTCCTCTGCAGATTACTCTGCTGCCAGTGGAGGTTGTGGAGGTGAGAATACTGGCCATTACTCTCCTCAGAGAAGGAGCCAGTCCCCGGCTTTCCCCTCTGTCTCAGCAGCCAAGCTTGCATAGAATTTGTTTGAAAGAGACAGCATCATATTATCAGCTAATGCACCCCCTAGTGTCAAGCTTCCTTTCCTGGAAGCTGATACGGAGAAATCTAAAGACCTCATGTACCATGAGAGTATCAGAGAGAGAGTGAAAGGAAGCCAAGAGCAGCTGGAGCTGAGCGGGAGAGCTGGAATGATTCCGGGGGCCTGTGTGTGAAGATGCCACCATTCAGGGTGACTTGAATCTTGAGCGAGGAGTTTAAATAGCAGCAGAAGGAGTTTAACATTGAAATAAATTTTTAAAATAAAGGTTTTTTAAAAAAAGTTTTGCACAATGGTGAGATGACAAACAGCTGTGCCAAGACTGGCACATTGAGGACAGCTAGAAGACACCTGAGTGGGAGAGATGCGCCTGTTTTACGTTTTTTAGTCCTTCATGCATGTGAAGATGTGAGATTCTGCACAACTCCTTTTTTTTTTTTTAAATAGTGAAGGAGTACTATAAATGGCTATAGCGAATTCATGAATTCTAAGGAGGGGAAGGAATAAGAAGGTGAAAAATAATAGGAAATTCTGTTTTGTCCATTTAGCATCTTGACACAAAAAAGAGACACTCACTTCCTCTGTGCCTGGTTTAAGAACAGCTTTCTGATTTAAACCCATTCTCATCCAGGTTTCTTCTCTGGCACAAATCATGGAAAGTGCATTGCTTCTATCTGAAGAGCACCAAGGGATGCTCAACTTATTACATGACTCAAAATCCCATTTATTTTCTCAGGGCGTGTCACCTCCTCACTCCACCCACTACCCTGGTGACCGGAGGGCAGAATGATGCCTCCATCAGAGGTGACTTTAATCTCTTCTTGCCCTTGGAGTAGGAAGCTGGCAGGGGGAATTTGGAAATTGTTCATACAGAGAATTTTTGCATTTGGAGGTTTTTCTTCTCCTTAGGATGTCAGAGGAGAAGGCAATGGCAACCCACTCCAATACTCTTGCCTGGAAAATCCCATGGGCGGAGGAGCCTGGTAGGCTGCAGTCCCATGGGGTCGCTAAGAGTCGGACCTGACTGAGCGACTTCACTTTCACTTTTCACTTTGATGCATTGGAGAAGGAAATGGCACCCCACTCCAGTGTTCTTGCCTGGAGAATCCCAGGGACTGGGGAGCCTGGTGGGCTACAGTCAATGGGGTCACACAGAGTCGGACACGACTGAAGCGACTTAGCAGTAGCAGTAGCAGTAGGATGTCAGAAGAGAAGGTTTCATATCTCGTTGAACTATGGTTTGGAATGTGGACCTGTCAGTCCATCGGAATCAGTCACCTGAGATTCATCACTCATACCATCTCTTCCTGGGCAGGCTTCCCAGAGAGGCAGACTCTGCAGACTGGCCAGGGGGTGGTGTGGAGACCCTTCCCATGTGGTGAGGTGGGTCAGAGTCTGGCTTCCTGTGGGGGCCTGTAAACAACTGTGCATGTGGAGGTGACAAGGTGTCAAGATCCTCCATTCCTTTGTTGTTTATTCACTTAGTAAGCATTTTTGTGGAGAAGGCAATGGCGACCCACTCCAATACTCTTGCCTTGAGAATCCCATGGATGGAGAAGCCTGCTGGGCTATAGGCCATGGGGTCGCTAAGAGTCGGACACGACTAGGTGACTTCACTTTCACTTTTCACTTTCATGTATTGGAGAAGGAAATGGCAAACCACTCCAGTGTGTTGCCTTGAGAATCCCGGGGACAGAGAAGCCTGTTGGGCTGCTTTCTATGGGGTCACGCAGAGTCGGACACAGCTGACATGATTTAGCAGCAGCAGCAGCAAGCATTTATTGAGCATGTACTATATATGAACTGTGGTGTTGGAAAAGAATCTTGAGAGTCCCTTGGACTGCAAGGAGATCAAACCAGTCAATCCTAAAGGAAATCAACCTGAATATTCATTGGAAGGACTGAAGCTGAAGCCCCAGTCCTTTGGCCACCTGATGTGAAGAGCCAACTCATTGGAAAAGACCCTGATGCTGGGAAAGATTGAAGGTGGGAAGAGACGGGGAAAACAGAGGAAGAAATGGTTGGATGGCATCACCGACTCAGTGGACATGAGTTTGAGCAACTCTAGGAGATAGTGAAGGACAGGGAAGCCTGGTGTGCTGCAGTCCATGGGGTCGCAAAGACTCAGATACGTCTTAGTGACTGAACAACAAAATATGCCAAACCTGCTTCTAGCTGCCGAAGGGCAGTCATAATTTAACAAATCAACAGAATCCCTCTGCCCTGGAACTGGCTCTCTAGATAGACGAGAAACACAAGAAATAGGTAGATGGCAGAGCTTGCTGCATAGCGAGGGATGCTGATGAGAAGGAGAGAGCAGGGCAGGGGGTTAGGAGAAGATGAGGTGGGCAACCCCGTGTGCATTGCTGCATCATGATGGGGGACAGTGGGGAGGGCCCCCTGAGAAGACAGTGCTTTTCAGGAAGTGCCTGAAGGAAGTGAGGGAAGCACCTTGGGGTCTAAGGTGGGGAAACAGTAGATGGCAGGGCCTTAAGGTGGGCTTGTGCCCAGCCTGATGGGGAGCAGCACTGAGGTCCTGGAGAAAGGAAGCTAGGGGCCACCAGGAAGGGCTGAGGTTGGAGGGGCACAACAGGGGCCAGGTCGTTCAGGTACAGTGAAGACTTTGACCCCGAGAGAGCTGCTAGAAGGTCCTGAGCGAGGTGGTGGCTTGATCTCCCGTCTCAGTGGAGAATAGCCTCAGGTGGAAGCAGACGGATGAGCTTGGGGACACACGTGACAACCGGTGGAGTCTGTCAGGGAAACGAGTAGCAGTTTATATGCTGTTTATGGTCTGTAATGCACACTCTTTTCCGAGCTGGGTTCCAACGACCGGAGCCTGAAACTGCCTTGGCACTTCACTGTTTACCTGGAGTTGTGCTGGCACAGACAAGCAGGTGGAAGCTGTTCCAAGTACAAGCGAATAAGACAGCAAGCTACCTGCTTCATCCCACAGGGTGCCCACCAGGGATTCTGTGTTTTCGTTGCTGGAGCTTTGTGATTCCTTGCTACCATTGCTTTAAAACACACACACACACACACACACACACACACACACACAGTGTGTTTCCCTTTTCACTTTCTTGTCAAAACAGCAAGTGACCTGTTACATTTATGTAGGAGTGTGGCCCATGCAGAAAATTAAAGTTTATATGGAATAAAATAGCCTTTTCATATACTGGATTGGGCCCTGCAACAGAAAAGGGACATTGGTGAAAAGTAAAACTGGGGAAATCTGAATAAAGTCTGCACTTGAGTTCATTTGTACTGATACTAATTGTGTACTCTGTGTTCTGTGCTAAGTCACTTCAGTCGTGTCTGACTCTTTGTGATTGCATGGACTGCAGCTCTGCCAGGCTCCTCTGTCATGGGATGCTCCAGGCAAAAATACTGGAGTAGGTTGCCATGCCTTCCTCCAGGGGATCTTCCCTACTCAGGGATCGAACCTGCGTCTCTTAACATCTCCAGCACTGGCAGGTAATGCTTAAACACTAGTGCCACCTGGGAAGCCCACCAGTACTAATTACTGGGTTTAAATGTGCCATGGTTAACGTCACAAACATATGATGCTAACATTAGGAGCGGGTGAAAGATGTACGTCAGCCTTCTGTACCTTCTCTGGCAAATTTTCTGTACATTTAAAATCATTCCAAAATAAAGTAATAAACAAAAGCACCCCTCTTAGAGGGAAAAGAAGAACATGAGTAAAAACTTTGAATTCTGTCAGAGATGAAATGGGTTCACAGATATGTTCTGCACATTTAGAATTTTTATCTACCATTAAGAAGTAGGTCACTGTTATGCAATATAGAGCTAGACAATGGTCTTTCCTGTTCATCACTTCATTTTGATCAAGCTCCGTTGCAAATATTGGGTTTTCCATGTTATGGAAAAACCTAAACAAACTTCTTGGCCGACTGTGTCCTTGCCCCCTGCATTAAATGTCCAGGCATGACTCTTACTCTCCTCTGCTTGGGAAATGGGTGTTTTTCAGTATGATTTACATCCCACACCCTGTCATTTGTTGATTTTCCTTCCCTCTGCCTTCCTCCCATCTTGAGTCTTCATCCTTGCTCTGTGTCACCCCTTCACTGAATAAATGTCTCTAAATGTAATTGATCCTAGAACTACTTTGCCACCTTCTTCTTTTCCTAAACCTTTCTTGGTTTGCTGTTCTGAAGCTTTGGGGAAAGAAACTTGCCATTATATTAAAAAAAAAATCTGACCTTCTCCATGTCTGATTGTATAGACCAAGAATGATGATCCCAAACGTCTCTAAGTTAAGTTAAGCCGCTCAGTTGTGTTCGACTCTTTGCGACCCCATGGACTGTAGCCCACCAGGCTCCTCCGTCCATGGAATTCTCCAGGCAAGAATACTGGAGTGGGTTGCCATTTCCTTCTCCAGGGGATCTTCCCAACCCAGGGATCGAACCCAGGTCTCCCGTATTAGAGGCAGATGCTTTAACCTCTGAGCCACCGGGGAAGTCTCTAGGGCCCAGGCAAACCATGCGGCGATATGAGACAGTTGAGACTAACCAGATACCTGAGATAACCAGCGGGAATTTGCCGTGTGATGCGGGGAGCTCAAACCTGGTGCTCTGTGACAGCCTAGAGGGGTGGGAGGGAGGTTCTTGAGGGAGGGGACATGTATATACCTATGGCTGATTCATGTTGATGTGTGGCAGAAACTAACACAATACTGTAAAGCGATTAACCTCCAATTAAAAATAAAATTTAAAAACACCTCAAGACAAAGAGTAATAGATTCAGAAAGTGGCTTCGCCTACCTGGTTGTAAGATGGTTCTCATTTGATTATTCTTCTAAAGTTGTACCTTTTCTAGAACCTCAGGGAAATTTCAAATCTGTTTCCAAGCAAGATGCTTTTTTTCCCCCCAAGGTGCTTTATAAATGCAAGTTATTATTTAGTCAGGCAATGTGGGAAAATGTGATCAGTTGCAGTTTAGGTAGTAACGGGAAGGAATAAAAAATTATGACTCCACAGAGGTAGAAGATGGATGAGATTTTAACCCAGCTGTGAATGAACACAGCGATACTGGGAGGTCTTAGAGGATGTTCTTAGTCACTAAGGCAGGACCGTTTTTAGATCATTATAGAAAGATGACAGACATAACCTCAACCAAAAAAAAAAAAAAAAAAAAACTCGAAGAAACTTACCTACTTATTGGGTAACAAATTCTTACGTCTTACAGTGGGTTAAACATTGCTCTCTCTGGAGTATACCTTAAGTTTCTGTGGCTGTAAATTAAGCCCCTGATAGATAACAAAAAGAATACTAGCAGCATAATATTATTAATATCCCAGGGATGCATTAATGAAATGTTTAAGATGCACTGGAAAGAAAGTGAAAGTGTTAGTCGCTCAGTTATATCTGACTCTTTGCGACCTCATGTACTATAGCTCCTCTGTCCATGGAATTATCCAGGCAAGAATACTGGGTTGCCATTCCTTTCTCCAAAGGATCTTCCCAACCCCAGAATCAAACCTAGGTCTCCCGCATTGCAGGCAGATTCTTTACCATCTGAGCCACTGGAAAGCCCCAAGATGCACTGGATTAAAGACCAAAGTACTCACTGACTTAAGCATCCATGGTCAGGACCACCTGATGTAGAAAAAAACATTAGGAGATGGAGCGTGTGGTTCTGGCCTTGGCTCCATCCTTCTTGTCGGTGGTATCCCAGGTCTATAGGTAAGGACATCTCTTTGGGCCTCTCAGCAAAACAAGCAGCACACAGGTGACTCCTGAAGGAGTTTCCCCAGGGAACCTGGAGTCACCCCAGGACACTCCCCCCGCCCCCCCACCCCTCCTTGCCACATGCAGGCCTCCCCTGTTTTCAGAGCTCTGCTAACTCACAGACACTAAGTAGGCAAAGACACGTTCTCTCCACACCACAAAGCCAAGGACAACAGTAGGAAGGCTCCTCCATGAGGCGAGACAGTCCACACCTGGCTTCCGAAAGCCCAGAACCTTGGAATGGCGAGGACATCCTGCCCAGTCCCCTGCCGTGAGCAGATGAGACCATGGGCTTAGTCCACACCATTCCATTTGAATCCCTGCTCTAGCATGCTCTTTCCTAAGGGAACAAGCAGGGCTGAATGGAACTGAACCCATCACAAGAATCCTTTACATGCCCAAAGATACATGGTTTGAATTTGCCAAGGGAGGCTTTCCAGCTCTTTCCATTTTAGATCACGAAATAAAATTAAAAAGCAACACTCAGAGGTGGGAAGGCTAGTCCTCATTTAAGGAGCCAATGGGGCTTCCCCGGTGACTCAGCTGGTAAAGAACCCACCTGGCAATGCAGGAGACACAAGAGAGGCTGGTTCAGGCCCTCAGTCAGGAAGATCCTCTGGAGAAGGAAATGACAACCCACTCTAGTATTTTTGCCTGGGAAATCCTATGGACAGAGCAGCCTGGCAGGCTAGTCTAGACGATCGCAAGAAGTTGGACACGACTGAGCAACCAAACCACCACCAAGGAACTGATGAAGTTCCACACGTGCCTCTGTGCCGGGTATTCTGGAAAAGTTTCCTTGTGATTCTGCCTGGCACACCTGGCTAGGAAAGCTGCCTCGCCCCTGGACCCCTTACCCTTGCTCTGACAAGTAGCAACCAAGCTGTGTGGGGAGGAGGGAGGGATTTTACCGTGGACATCACGGCATGTTTATGTACACAACAGCACCAGAGACATTTTCATTCTCTGCCAGCTCTTATGGCAGTTTCACTAATCTCAAATCAAAATATTTTCCAGGTGCATTAAAAAAAATCAATTTTCAGAGTCAACAGTGGCCAAGGGCCCCAAGAGTGAGCTCACTGCCCTTCCCCAGCAGCTCCTAGAGAGGCCGAACTCACGCTTATCAGAGATGGTTTCAGCCGATCTTTACTGACCGCTGGGTAAGGGAGCAGAGGGCTTCAGCAGCCTCCATCCCACCCCTGCTGGGGCCGGGCCGGGGGGATAAATTCTTTGTTTCTTATGGGGGTGCTGCAGAGCCAGGCGCCTCACCTCGCCCCAGGCCGCGGGCGGGGGCTCCACCGGAGGGTAGTACTTGGGCACGTCCCAGGCCACAGCTGCCATGAACCACTTGAAGTCCTTGCACTTGAGCTGTCTGCGCAGCTCCTTCTGCGCCGAGAGGTCCCCGGTGGACAGGTGCCGGTACTCCGGGCGCCGCTGGTAAATGTACTCGGCGAACTCGTCCATCCAGGTCTCTGCCACCCGCTTCAGGTTCTGCACAGGACAGAAGAGCGTCAGTGATTGGCCCGTGTCCACCACGGTGCATCTCAGTTGCCCTCGAAATGGAAGAAAAACAGAAGGATTTAGCTGCCTCAGGCAGCTCTGGTGGTGAGTTTTCCTCACTGCCAGAGGTGTGTGACAGTTAGCCTGAGGCCACGCATGCATTTCTGCTTCTGGCATGGGGTTCGACTGCCAATTAGAGAGCTCAAATAAATGAGACAGAGACAGTGAAACACCCCGCGGACAAGCTGATCAACTTTCTCATTCCTGCTGTTACTGCCCAATGGTGAATTCTTTGTTTTTCACCCAGAGTTACAGGAGTTGGAGCTGGAGGTAACAGTGTTGCTCTTAGGCATCTGATTGCTTAAACTGGTTCAGGGGACAATGAGGGATCTTGGCAAGAGTGAGGAGGAACCAGCTGCTGTTTTCCCAGTCACAGTGAGAGAGCCCAGCAGGACTGAAACAAAGGCCTTGTGTTTGGATGGTGTTTTGTGCCACATGGAAGCCCGGGAGAACTAGTAATTCACAGCACAGTGAGGTCGGCTAAGGAGGCACCAGGGGCCTCTGCAGGTGGAGCCATGGGGCAGAGAGCAGGGAGGTCGGCCCCTTAGAGGAAGGAGCGTGGAGGCTCAGGGAGGAGGCTAGGCGTGTTTGCCAGTTTTGAGGTTCAGCAGGTAACTTCTGTGCCCTGGGTCTCA
Source organism: Aepyceros melampus (assembly GCA_006408695.1). NCBI lineage: Eukaryota > Metazoa > Chordata > Mammalia > Artiodactyla > Bovidae > Aepyceros > Aepyceros melampus. Next base: position 574,146 of record SJXQ01011520.1, on the reverse strand, counting down.
GATTCCTCGCCTGAAAAAGGGACATAGAGTCATCTGTCCCTCCATCATGGGAGGGATTGCAGGATTAAGTAACACCTGGGTTTCAGTATTCTCCCCTGGGAAATCCCATGGACAGAGGAGCCTGGTGGGCTGCAGTCCATGGGTTCACAGAAGAGTCTGAGTGAGTAACACTTTTGCTTTTCACTTGCCTTATTTTAAACACCTAACTGGTGTAAATATTGACCCTTTCCAGCTTCTCATTTGCACTGAGAAGATAAAAGGAGCAGAAAGGCTGGGAACTCCACTAAGACCCAGAGACAAGTGACTCAAGTAACTAGGAATGTTTAGGAAAATTGTTTATCTTAAAAATTGCTGCACTGTCCTAAATGAGACTATTCCTGATGGAATTGTACCCTTTTTTTTTTGTTTGTTTTCCCTATGCACACCTCCAGCCTCCCTGGAGGGCCTCTCTCCTATCTGACCTCGTTCCCAGCACTTGCCGCCTCGTCCTCCCTGGTCTCCTTGGTTAGCATGGGAGGGCTCAGTTAGTCAGCAAGAGACAGAGAAGACATGGTGGCGTAAAGACTACTCTGATTTTTTCTTTTTTAAGGTTTTTTTTTGATATGGACCATTTTTAAAGTCTTGATTGAATTTGTTACAATATTGCTCGTTTTATGCTTTTTGTTCATGAGGCATGTGTGCTCTTAACTTCCTGAAAGAAGTCACTGTTAGTTGCTCAGTCTTGTCTGACTCTTTGCCACCCCGTGGACTAGGTAGCCCATCAGGCTCTTCTGTCCATGGGATTCTCCAGGCAAGAAAACTGAGATGGGTAGCCAATTCCCTTCTGCAGGGGATCTTCCTGACCCAGGGATCGAACCAGGATCTCCTGCATTGCAGGCGGTTCTTTATCACTGAGCCACCAGGGAAGCCCCTTCACTCCCTGACCAGGGATCAAACCTTCACCTCCTGCCTTGGAAGGTGACGTCTTAACCACTGGACCGCCAGGGAAGTCCCAGGACCACTTTGATTTCTTGGTTGCCTCTGTGTTCCTTTCTAAGATTCCTGGCATGGAGGGCTGAAGAATTTCTCTCTGAGGAGTTATTATGTGCTATCATTGTGCTGCCTGCTGCCTCATCAGCATTGCCTGGCTGAGAACACTTTCTTCTCCTCTGACTTCAGTTTATTTTGACAAATGATCAGAGTTGACATTATTTTGTAATAGTCTAACCCACTCCAGTATTCTTGCCTAGAAAATCCCATGGACAGAAGAGCCCAGCAGGCTACAGTCTGTGGGCTCACAAAGTGTCAGACACGACTGAACATGCACGCACACACACACACACACACACACATGCACACAGCCCTCGCCATGGACTCTGAGCTGCCTGATTTGTGTGGAGGCTCCTGCTCTGTTCTGGGACCGGGAAGCAGAGGCACACGTGATACCCAAGTACGAGTCTTCAGTGTCACCTTGCCATTTACCACTCATTCTGACAAATGTTCTGCCTGAAATGCATTCTATTTTCATTTGTCCTTGGACAAGCAATTTTTATGATTAGCAACAAAGGCTCACAGATAGGATGGAAAAAAAATCAGTTGGTAATATTAAAACTTTATTTGTATTCGACTTAGATTTTTGGCTGTAATTTCAATCTTTCTCCTAAACTTCCATTATTATGTAAAGTGGAAATATTTAATTTTTACCTACTTTGTGCTTCTCAGATAACAAGTATGAATAAAGGCAAGAAAATAGCAAAGAGCAGAGATGAAGAGGTAAATTACCAGGAGTAACAAGGAAATGATTTATTTAATGGTGCATATGCCTATGTGCTCAGTTGTGGTCAACTGTTTGCAACCCTATAGCCTGCAGCCTGTCAATAGCCTGCAGCCTGTCAGGCTCCTCTGTCTACGGGATTTTTCCAGCAAGAATACTGGAGAGGGTTGCCATTTCCTCCTCCAGGGGATCTTCCCAACCCAGTAATCAAACACCTGTCTCCTGTGTCTCCTGCATTGCTGGTGGATTCTTTACCACTGAGCCACCTAGGAAGCCCTTTTATTAAGTGGATGCATGCCTTCGAAATTCTGATAGCTTGCAAGGAAGATATGTCACTAAGAAATCAGTTTGCCTTGGGTAAATAAACCCTTTAGACTATAAATTCTGTGAAGTTAGGGGTAGATGGTGTTTTTGTTTTAAATTAAAAGGCCCTAGTACATGTGTGTGCTCATCTCAGCTTGTTAACTGTGGAGTTAAAAGACCAGTTATAAAATGAACATAACTAAACTCCTAGCTCATGCATGTATCTGTTGATAAAGGCACTGATATAGAAACAGTGGTTTAAAAAGCACTACTGCTGAAGGGTAGATAGATATTTGCTGCTTTGGGTTTTTGAAATAGAAATAGGAATTTTTGTGAAAACTCAGAGAGGAATTGACCAGCTCAGGTGTGTTCAATTGGGAATGGCTGTAAGGGTCAGGACGAACGTTTTGCAAGAAACAGCGGCACAAATAAGTGAAAGAGGCAGGTGATGGTAGGTTGGAAGGTGGTTGGCAACGTCAGGGAGGCTGCAGGGTCATTGACCTGGGAACCGGACAGGTTGCTTTTGCATTATCACATCCTTTTCAAATGGAAATACTTGGTTGCAGGTTAGGTTTGCTGCTTTCCCAAACACTCCAAAGAAAGCCAGAAGATCGTGGACTTACTCCAGGGATAAGGTCAAATCATTGAGCCCTTTTGGGTTACCTTTTCAGGAGATGGGAAAAGAGGACCATCACAATAATTGCAAAAACTGATTGCCAGTGTCTCTCTAGCAATGAGTGTTATGTAACCATTGAGACAAACATATGAATCCTGACTGTTCTCTAATGTTCTAATGACTCATCAGACAGCCTCCACTGGAGACACTCTGTTCTGTGTCCAGTTTCCCATCAGGAGGAACCTTTCTGAATGTCAACTATTGTAGTCAAGGAACAGTCTAGAACAGTCCAGGTGACGGGTGAAATCATGTCGTTCTGAAGGCATCATTCTGAAAATAACAAGACTCCATCTGACTATTACACTGTCATTTTGAATTTGTAGTTAGTTTTGGGGAAAACATTGGACCCTCAGCTGAGGAATATTTTAAGCAGTTGCAAGAAGCATTTCATTGGCCTTTCATAGATTGTGGGATAAGTTTACCCACTGTAGAAAACGGAATAATCACATACACATTTGAGCTCATCAGAATATTTGCATAGAAGCACATGTATTTAGGGGCTTCCCTGGTGGTGGCGCAGTGGTAAAGAATCCACCTGCCAATGTAGGAGATGCAAGAGACAGGGGTTCAGTCCCTGGGTAGGGAAGATGCCTTGGAGGAGGGCATGGCAACCCATGTTAGTATTCTTGCCTTTGGAGAACCCCATAGACTGAGGAGCCTGGTAGACTATAGTCCATGGAGTCCCACGAGTCAGACACAAGTGGGTGCACACACACACACACACACACACCTACTTTCAAACACATGGAGGTGATGGAGTAGAAGCAGAGCGGTATTTCTCACTTAACACTGCTGGGAACACATGGACGGAATGGTGAAATTGACATCCCAAAGTACGTCTTGCCCGAGATGGTAATGAAGAGAATAGGGAATCAATCTGAGTGGGCCCATCTGTCCTGAGATTACATAAGCATTGGTGATGGTGCCAAGATGTTAAAAATTAGTTATGAACAGGAAGAAGGACAGTATGGACACTGGGTGATCTATGCATGCCATCATTCTTTCCCAAACTATCAGGAGTTGGATGTAAAGGTTGCTTATATATGTGAAGCCACAGTGATGTTGGGAAAGATTGAGGGCAGGAGGAGAAGGGGGCCACAGAAGTTGAGATGGTTGGATGGCATCACGGACTCAATGGAAATAAGCCTGAGCAAATTCTGGGAGATAGTGAAGGACCGGGAAACCTGGTTGCAAAGAGTCAGACTGAACAACAACAAGGTGTTAGGTGAGATTCCTGGTTTTTGAGATGTAAGTGAAATGGCGTTAATGTATTCCTGTCTTAGAAATTTGCATGGCTCCCCAGGTAAGCCAGTTTACGCGTTCGTCCTTCACTTTGATGTTCTGTTCCGGGATCCCTCCTTCCTTTCCTGTTGGCATCCTGCCCAGGCTTGCTCTCTGCCCTGGCCGTGTGAGCTTCGTGGGTCACACACGCACTGTTCCTCACCTCTCAGACATGTATCTGAGAGATAGCGGTTCTAGACTTGGGGGATGTGAGGGAGAGGCAGAAACGTAGCCGCCAATAGTAGGATGGAAGCTTGGACTTGTTTCGTATTCTTTTTATTGTTTTTTAAAATATACATATTTGTTTATTTGGCTGGAATTGGTCTTAGTTGCTGCATGTGGGATCTAGTTCCCTGACCAGAGGTTGAAGTCAGATCCCCTTCATTGGGAATGTGGAGTCTTAGCCACCGGGCCCCCAGGGAAGTCCCTTCCTCCATATGCTTTAGCTCCTATAGCGAATTTCGTCCCGGACAAGATTTCCTCCCTGTCCTTTGCCCTCCTGCCATGTGCTGTTTTTAAAACTTCCCTCATGTCTCCTTTGCAGACAGAGTATGGCATTTCTTCCTATTTTTATTACTGAGCACGTCAGCTTTCTTACTGTCTTTGTTTATTCTGGCCTGATGCTGAGGTTTCCCTTTCCAGAACCAACACGTCCTTTCTAGGTGTTTTGTCTAACAAAGGTCCTTCCCCAACAAGAAGTCACACAGCCAGCTCTTGAATTACGCCCCCCTTACTTTTGGTTGTGTAAAGAGTTGGCTGCCCATCATCGAAGACATTCCACAGCAGGCCCCTAACTGTCCTCCCCAGTTTTATTCTCCTGCATGGAACTCTGCTCAGGAAAGCTGCTCTGGCCCTTGCCCCTGTCTTTAATTAAACAAGGAGGCCCTTGGACAGAGGTGGCTCTGATGCCTCGGTGGTCTGTGTGAGCCAACTGAAATGCGGCCTGTAAACGCCTCCAGTTTAGAATCAACCCCCGATCGACACACCACCAACAACCAACCAGCTTTCAGCTATCACCCATCAGTTTCTTTCCTCTGCTTACGCTGTTTCTCTGCCGCGTTTAGGTCTTTCTGCAGCTCCTGTGGGTGGACCCCTCCTAATCCCTTCCCATCTGGCGCTGCTTGATTGGAACTGATTTTTGCTCAGCTAAACTCTTTAAAAATTATTGTTAATATTTTGGCTATGCTGGGTCTTTGTTGCTGCGTGGACTTTTCCCTAGTTGCAGTGGCTTCTCATTGCAGTGGCTTCTGTCGTCGCGGAAGACAGGCTGTAGGGCACACAGGGGTTCAGCAGTTGCAGCTCCCGGGCCCTAGGGCACGGGTTCAGTGGTTTGGCTCATGGGCTTATTTGCTTCTCTGCGTGTGAAATCTTCCCGGATCAGGTATCAATCCTGTGTCTCCTGCATTGGCAGGCAGATGGTTTACCCCTGATCCACCAGGGAAGCCCTCAGATAAACTCTTACACATTTTAATTTATCTCAGTTGGTCTTTTTACACACAGAAAGGGCTAATGCTAAAAAAATATGTCCGGAATTCAGATTTCACCGGGTGCTTTGTGTTTTTGTTGACAACCCTCCTCCCGATACTCATAATCTGCATACTGTGTGCTCTGTGAATGTTTTTAAGTTGATTATGTGGTGGTGTCTGCAGAGTCTGGCATGTCTTGATGCTGTTGCCAGTATGGAGTGAATGCTTTGCTTCCGTGGAAGTTATTCTGGAGAGACTCCGAGTTCTCTGCAAGAGAAACCTGCCATCGCACAGCAGTGATCTGAATGTGCTTCCCAGTCCCACTGCTTTTCTAATGGGGGTTGGGTGGGCTCGTGCTGGCCCTCTGTCAGCGGCTTCAGATAACAGCAGTGGGCTAGGAGGGTCCCCTGGAGAAGGGAACAGCTACCCACTCCATGCAAACCTCTGGGACCCACCTTGAATGGGTTGGGCCCCTTCCCCCATTGTCCCCTTGTCCACAGCACACTCAGAGCTGGAGTGGAGCCCAACCCTGAGGTCCAGAGACAGAGATCTCCACCTACTTATTTTTCAGACTCAAGTTAACCAACAAGTTAATTCAACTTAGCCATGTGTTGCCCTCACCTCTCGCTGCCAGTTAGTACTTCCATTATCTGAAAGCAAAAGTCGCTCAGTTGTGTCCCATGCTTTGTGACCCTGTGGACTGTAATCTGCATGTGGTTTGCCACAATCCCATCCTCTGTCCATGGGTTTCTCTAGACCAGAATACTGGAGTGGGTTGCCATTTCCTTCTCATACTTGTTGAATGCCATGTGAAATAAAAGCTGTTATTTTGAGCACCTTTTGTGCATATGACATTGAGATTCTGCACATTTTTTATGTCACCCCAATGGTTCCTTGTATGACAACATGCCCCCCCCCATTCAACACAAAGTGCTGTTCATCTCTTCCTTCTCTGTGTTGCTCAAATATTTATTTTTAGAAATATTTATTTGGTTATACTGGGTCTTTTGGGGCTCTGATGGCTCAGATGGTAAAAAAAATCTGCCTGCAATGTAGGAGACCCGGGTTTGATCCCTGGGTTGAGAAGATCCTTTGGACAAGGGAATGGTAATCCACTCCAGTATTCTTGCCTGGGGAATCCTTTGGAGTCCATGGGATCACAAGGTGTTGGACATGACTGAGAGACTAACACTTTTCACTTTCAGTGGGCATTTAGTTGTGGCATATGGGATCTCGTTCCCTGACCAAGGTTCAAACCTGGGCCCCCTGCACTGGGAACATGGGGTTTTAGCCACTGGACTGCCAGGGAGGTCCCTGTTCAAATATTTATTAACTCACAACACAGTCAGCCCTGTATGAGAGGTCTTTAGAGTTCAAGTCTTGGTTTTGGTGTGCTCTCCAGGACTACATCTTTCCTTAATTCTAATGCTCATCAGGTCTTGGAATTGATATTTTCACAGGAACACTTAATCACGTTGCAATCTCAGTTCGTAAGAATGGATTTCAGCTTTGACTGATCATTTTCATCGTGAAGCATGAGGAAAGTAGATATTTCTGTTACACTTGCTGCTTCACCAAATGCCATAAGTCTATCCACTAATAATTGTTATTTTTTTGCCAGCAACAGTTTAGACCCTATGGCTCCCTCATCCTGAAAACTCGATCCCTATTCAGTTTCTGAACTTACTTTGTGGGGGCTGACTATTTCCCTGGCTGAGAAGCTGTCCCACATGTGTGAATTCCTGGGCCGCCTCACTGCAGCTGCGAGTTTATGGCAGGTGCAATCCTGTGTGCCCACTGGTGGGACTCCCGATGCACAGGCTGTGCTAGAGTCCGTATTAATCTATTGCGTTGTGGTGGGTTTAGTAATAGGTTTCTCTATCACTTGTTATTTTTTCCCAGTGATTTTTCCCAGAAACTGCTGGGTAGCCAGCAAAGCCAGCCTCACCCAGAGTTTATTTGTCACAGTCACTCCTCCAGCAAGGAACCGCATCACTCTCCCAGAATGTTAAAAATTCTGCTTAGATTTAAAGGCTTTTTTTCCCTCCCCTTTGAAGCCTAAGAGCACTTCAGAAGCTTCCTCGTCCCGCCCCAAAACCCTCTTATCATTGATGATGTGATAAATGTTATCACGGCTGCAGCTCAGAAGAGGATCTCTTTATGAGAGCCTCAACTCACTGCAATTATTTAGCGCAGTGCTATTTTTCCTCTGATCTAAAGACTTCTTTGAAGTCGGTGGGATGCCTCCAGCATAAGGAGAGGATGGTTAATCCAGTCCTCAAAAAGAGACTTCTCCGACAGGCAGTTTCCTCTCTCTTCTTTACTAAGCCTGCGTGAGCTGTTTGCAAGTGATTGCCTTCTCTTGAATGTTTTGACATAATTTAATTATACCTCTATTGTGATTTTGGCTGAATATTTTGGATTATATGTTTCAGATAGCATTTAATATGGCCTTTAGATATAGAACAAACAACTCTCCAAATTGTTTAGTGGCCTACCTTATTAAAAATGCATGTAAACCTAATTGAAAATAGTTTTATTGAGGAATAATTGATAGGCAATACGTTACTCATAATTTAAATTTTATTATTTTTTAAATAATATTTCTTGGCTGTGCTGGGTCTCTGTTGCTAGGTGGACTTTTCTCTAGTGTTGAGTGGTGGCTCCTCTCTGGTTGTGGTGCGTGGGCTTCTCATTGAGCTGGTTTCTCTTGTTGTGGTTCAGGGGCTCTGGAGCACAGGCTCAGCAGGTGTGTGGTACACGACTTAGTTGCTCAGTGGAATGTGGGATCTTCCTGGACCAGGGGTTGAACCTATGTCTCTTGCATTGACAAGTAAATACTTTACTGTTGAGTCACCAGAGAAGCCCTAACTTTATTATTATTTTAAAAATTTATTTATTTATTTTGGCCACACCAGACAGGGATGCTAGTTCCCCGATCAGGGATTGAACCCATGCCCCCTGCAGTGGAAGCGGGGGGTCTTAACCACTGCACCTCCAGGGACATCCCAACTACTCGTATTTAAAGTGTACACTTTGGTACACTTTGATATGTGTGTTCCTGAAACCACCATTGCAAGCAAGATAATGAACAAACCCATCACCTTCAGTCATTGCCATATGTCACTTTAAAATCTCTCTCCCCATCTCCTCAGGTGCTTTGTCCATCCCCAGGCAACCACCGATCTATCTGAAAATTTTAAATTAAGCCTTCATATCTGTAAAACAGTTTTAGGTTCACAGCAAAGCTGGGGGGCAGGGACAAAGATTTCCCACTTATCCCTGCCGCTCCCATGCACAGCCTCCACCGCTATCCACACTCCCACAGAGCAGGTTGTGTGTGACAGTGACACCTGGTAATCATGCGAAGCCCACAGCTTACGTTATGGTGGTGCACACTGGTCTACTTTTTGTCACCATAATTTAATTTGCATTTTCTAAGCTTTTAAATATAATGGTAAAATATGTGCTCTTTTGGTCTGGCGTCTTTCACCATGTGTAATTATTTTGAGGTTTACCCACATAATTGCATGCACTGCTTTTTATTATATTTCATAGAGCATGTATGGCTAGACCAAAATTTGTTTACCCATTTATGTACTAGCAGACAACATAGAAATGCAAAAGATCAGAAGAGACTGCATGAATAATTATTGTTGTTGTTCAGTTGCTAAATCATGTCTGACTCTTTCTGACCCCATGGACTGTAGCACACCAGGCTTCCCTGTCCCATTTATGAATAATTATATACCAACAAGTTGGATAACCTAGAATAAATATATAAGTTCTAGAAATGTAAAATCTACAAAGACTGAATCAAGATGAAATAGAAAATATGTAGACTGATTACTAATAAGGAGATTGAATCAATAATCAAAAACATTCCAACAAGCAAGACATTCCTATAGCCAGGGCCAGTGTCTTCACTGGTGAATTCCACCAAATAAATATTCAAAAAATAATTGGTACTGATTATTCTGAAATTTACCCCAAAATAGAAGAGAAGGGAACTCCTCCAAACTCATTTTACAAGGCCAGCATTACCCTGATAACCAAAACTAGACAAGGAAGCCACAGGAAAAGAAAATTACAGGCCAATATCCCTGATGAACGTAGATGCAAAATTCCTCAACAGAATATCAGCAAACAAAATTCAGCAATACATTAAAAGGATTGTATACTGTGATCAAATGGGATCCTTTCTAGAAGTGCAGGTATGATTCAGCATTCGCAGATTAGTCAGTTTGATACACCACATAGCAAAATAAAGAATAAAAACCTTATGATCATCTCAATAGATGCAGAAAAAGCATTTGATAAATTTAACATCCATTTATAACATTAGATCAGTGCCAAAGTAATCGAGGTTAGTGCAAAAGTCAACCACAATTACTTTTGAACTTCAATTACTTTTGCATCAACTGCAGTTACTTTTGCACCAACCACAATTACTATTACTTTCCCATCAATATAAACCCTAAAGACTCAATAAAAAACTGTTCAAACTATTAAAAAAATTCAGTAAAGTTGCAGGATACAGAATCAATATACAAAAATCTGTTGCATTTCTATACACTAATAATGACCTATAAGAAAGAGAAATTTAAATAGAATCTCATTTATGATTGCAACAAAAGAATACAACACCTAGGAATAAATTAAACCAAGAAGATGAAAGACCTGTATTTTGAAAACTGTAAGATATTAACAAAAGGAAACAAAGATGACACAAATAAATGGACTAATATTCCATCTCTTGATAGGAAGAATTTAACGGGCATACTTCTGAAATGTTGCAGGTTTGGCTCAGACCACCACAGTAAAGCAATGATCACAATGAAATAAGTCACATGAATTTTTGGTTTCCCAGTGCATATAAAAGTTATGTTTATATAATAATATATTATTTAAATTATACTATAGTTTATTAACTGTACAATACATACCTTAAGTAAAAATATTTTATTGCTAAAAATTACTAGCTACTTTCTGAGACTTCAGAGAGTCATAGACTTTTTGCTGGAGGAAGGTCTTGCCTCGCTGCTGGTGGCTGCTGACCGGTCAGGATGGTGGTTGCTGAGGGTTAAGAGTGGCTATGGCAATTTCTTAGGGGCTTCCCTGGTGGCTCAGAGGTTAAACCGTCTGCCTGGAATATAGGAGACCCAGGTTCGATCCCTGGGTCAGGAAGATCCCCTGGAGAAGGAAATGGCAACCCACTCCAGTACTCTTGCCTGGAGAATCCCATGGAGGGAGGATCCTGGTAGGCTACCGTCCATGGGGTCACAAAGAGTCAGACACGACTGAGTGACTTCACTTCACTTCACTTCCATGGCAATTTCTTAGGCTAAGACCACAGTGAAGTTTGCCAGGTTGATTGACTTTCCTTTCACAAATGATTTCTCTGTGGCATGCAGTGCTATTGGATAACATTGGTAAAACTTCACCTCAGAACCTTAAAATTGGAGTCAGTCTTCTCAAAACCTGCCACTACTTTATCAACTGAGTTTTATAAATCCTTTTATAAATCCTTTGTTGTCATTTCCCACGTGGTGCTAGTGGTAAAGAACTTGTCTGCCAGTGCGGGAGACATAAGGGATGTGGGTTTGATCCCAGGGTCCAGAAAATCCCCTGGAGAAGGAAATGGCAGCCCACTTGAGTATATTCTTGCCTGGAAAATTCCATGGACAGAGGAGCCTGGTTTGTTCGCAAAGAGTCAAACCTGACTGAAGCTGACAGCGTGCACAGCATGCATTGGCGGGAGGACTCGGTTTCCTCTCTGGGGGCCTCTCTACAGGGCTGCTTGAGTTTCCTTGTCCTGACACGGCAGCCAGATTTCCCCCAAACCACCCATCCAAGAGAGCAAGGTGGAAGCTAAACTAAGTGCCTTTTATGACCTAGCTGCAGAATCTTCCCAGGTGCGCAGGGGTAAAGAATCCCCTTGCCAGTGCAGGAGGTGCAAGAGATGGCGGGTTTAATCCCTGGGAATTCTTGCCTGGAAAATTCCATGGACAGAGGAGCCTGGTGGGTTCGCAAAGAGTCAAACCTGACTGAAGCTGACTTAGCGTGCACAGCATGCATTGGCGGGAGGACTCGGTTTCCTCTCTGGGGGCCTCTCTACAGGGCTGCTTGAGTTTCCTTGTCCTGACATGGCAGCCAGATTTCCCCCAAACCACCCATCCAAGAGAGCAAGGTGGAAGCTAAACTAAGTGCCTTTTATGACCTAGCTGCAGAATCTTCCCAGGTGCGCAGGGGTAAAGAATCCCCTTGCCAGTGCAGGAGGTGCAAGAGATGGCGGGTTTAATCCCTGGGTTGGGAAGATCCCCTGGAGTGGGAAGTGGCAGCCCACTCCAGTAGTCTTGGCTGGAGAATCCCATGGACACAGGAGCCTGGTGAGCTACAGTCCCTGGGGTCACAGAAGAGTCAAACACGATTGAGGACACTTGGAAGCAAAAAATAGATAATAGGACAAAAGAGTATGCTGTCTGTTTTGCTTTATTTGTTTCATCCCTTAAGACCATATTAGGCTAAGACTGAAGTTCAGAATACGATGGAGTTATTATTTTTTTATTTTTTAATTGAAAGATAATTGCTTTACAGAATTTTGTGGTTTTCTGTCATACATCAACAAGAATCAGTCATAGGCACACCCATGTTTGATGGAGTTATTTTTCATGACTTGGTATGAAAATTGTTGAAGGGAGTCCAAAAGAAACAGATGTTTCTGTGTCCCAGTGAGGACCCACAGTGTGTATGGCCCACAGCCAGACGATGGCTGTGCTGTCCAGGTCTCTCCAGCATCCAGACGAGTTCTGGCACTCTGAGCACGGAAGTGCTGCTTTCTCCAGGTACAGCAGCACTAGCTGGAAGCTAATGCTCTTACTGTGAATGATGGTGGTGGGGTGGCTTCCCCAGTGACTCCACAGGCAGGGACCGAGGCAGGTGGGGGTACAAGGCAAGGGGCAAGTCTGGAGGGGTGCAGAGTGGACCACTTCTGTCCACATATGTGAGCATGCAGAGGAAGCCTTTGGGGATTACTAGAGACACCTGATGGAGAAGACAATGGCACCCCACTCCAGTACTCTCGCCTGGAGAATCCCATGGATGGAGGAGCCTGGTGGGCTGCAGTCCATGGGGTTGCTGAGGGTCGGACATGACTAAGCGACTTCATTTTCACTTGTCACTTTCTTGCATTGGAGAAGGAAATGGCAACCCACTCCAGTGTTCTTGCCTGGAGAATCCCAGGGATGGGGGAGCCTGGTGGGCTGCCGTCTGTGGGGTCGCACAGAGTCGGACATGACTGAGCGAGTTAGCAGCAGTAGCAGTAGAGACACCTGAAATTGGCTGGAAGGGCATTCGTCTGGCAATAAGCAAATGGTGTCTCTGTCACAAAGGGAGTACAAAGAGCAGTGTGATCTCATTTGTGGATGAGGACTATTAATGCACACACACACATACTTATATATAAATCACAACCAGCATTTTCTAACCATCAGTCAAGGAGAGTATCAAGTGTCTTGTTCCCCCACAGCAAGCATTCCAACAAACTGTGGTTGAACTAAATGGTGCTAAACCATTGTTCCATCTGATATTAGAAGACTTTGTTTTATTTTCTATACTACTTTCAAAAAAGGCAAAAAAAAAAAATCCTTTTACTTTTAATAGCTCACACAGTGTTCTTAGGTTGAAAATGATATCTGTTTCAAAGTTTAGGCAACCTGTAAAATCTTATTTTTATAAACTGTTTTCAAAATTAGAATACCAAGGGCATACCACAAAGCCATCCATTGGTTTGTGACCATTTCTCAGTTTACAGACTAGCAAGTGGAGTTGTTTTCTCCACCTGAAATGACATCACAAAGTAAACGTGAGACTTCCCTGTGGTTTGGTGGTTGGGAAGCAGCCCCCCAATGCAGCGAGTGCAGGTTTGATCCCTGGTCAGGGGACTGAGGCCCATGTGCCTTGTGGCCAAAAAACCACAATCGTGGGCTGGAGGCAGTGTTGTGACAAATTAGTTCATTGGATTTAAAAAAATGGTCCACATTTAAAAAAGAATCTTTGAAAAAAAGAAGATGTGCTTGGGCTGAAATTTTAGTCAGAGATGAGATTCTTGCCATGAACTAATAAACAATTAGAAACAAGGGAGATTAGAATGGAAAGGACACAGCAGAGACCTCCAGCAGAGTGTCACTTTGCATTTACACATCTCAGGGTAAGAAGTTAATTTCTCCCAATGAATCCCCTCCCAGCCAGGTGCTCTCGTAGCTTTATAGTCCACCTGAGGTCCCAAAAGGCAGAATCTGAGAGCTCCAGTGCTGCTCCCTCTTGTGAGAGTTGCATTTTTTTGGGGGGAAGTTATGTAGACTGTGGTATGCTGAAATATTTTAATGTGCTTAAGTTTCAGCAGCTTAATTTTCTAGCAGCAGGGACCTATTTGTCTAGGCAAGCTTTCTCCTTTCCGAAGCTCCAGTGGAGTTGTGAATGCAGGAAAATGTTCAGTTCTAATGGGAATAATGATGAGAATGCAATTATGAATTCCCCAGCCCGCAGACAGAGCTCGCCATGTTTCTCAAGTGCTTTGAAAAAAGAAGCGTAACTGAATGCTAACTAACAAGGGTGCCGAGGTGCTCTAGGTAGAAGAAAGAGAAACCAAAAGCAGAGTGGGTAAGTTTGCATTAGAAAGTAAAAATAATACCCAACTTAATTTTATTAAAAATGACAAGGTAAAAATGATTAATCCTGATGGCCAATTGTCATGTAAATCCCTACTTAAAGGATCCCTACTTAAAGATTATGCATGCATGCTCAGTCACTGAGCCATGTCAGACTCTTTGCAACCCATGGATTTCAGTCTGCCAGGCTCCTTTGTCCATGGGATTCTCAAGGCAAGAATACTGGAGTGGGTTGTCATGCCCTCCTCCAGTGGATCTTCCTGACCCAGGAATTGAACCCAGGTCTCCTGTGTCTTCTGCATGACAGGCTAATTCTTAACCACCGAACCACTTGTCTCTAAAAAATCTTCCAATAGGGTGAGCAAAAAACTGATGTGAAATGTTGAGTCTCACTCACTAGATAGACCAAGAAATTCTGAATATCATCTCTAAAGCTTGGAGATTGCTTGTCTTAACTACAGCCTGTGTTTTACATCCGTGCAAACAGCAGATAATTGACTCACAAGTCAGCTGAGTGAGAACCTGGGGAGAAAGAACTGAGAAATATCTGGAATGATTAAATGGAGCAAAATAATGTTGGGAAGAAGATTGCATCTGTGGGAGTTTTGGGGGGAAAATATGTAGAGAAAATAAACAAGAAGACCAGAAAAAGTTAGTTTTGAGCAGTTTGGTGGGGAGTGGCTGAGTTTTTAAGTAATATTGTCTTCACCTTGCATGTTTTGTTCATGAAACTTCCAAATGGCAAGAGACTGTACCCATCAACAGTTTTCTACTTCTATCTCTCTTTTAAAAAATATTTATTTGGCTGCACCGGGTCTCAGTTGCAGCATTCAAACTTAGTTGTGGTATTCAGGATCGAGCTCCCTGCCCAGGGATTGAACCCATCCCCCTGCACTGGGAGCCTTAGCTACTGGACCACCAGGGAAGTCCCCCTCTTTCTTTTCTGGTGTCTCTGTTTGGTAAGAAAGTTCTACGGTTTACCTCAATATTGTTTAAATATTTTCAGGGCAAAGTGTGATTCTGCCGTTTTTCTTTTTCTTTTTTTGGTTTTTGTTGAAAGAATAGATAAAAACATGGATACATAAAAAAAATTCTGAGACTACTAGAGTTGGAATTAGGGAGTGAGTGAGTGTCAAGTTATAGGGAATACACTTGTGTTTCACATTTTCCCATCTCTTCTTCTGTGGTCCTTGGCAGATGGAATAGTTGTACTTTTTCTCATAATCCTCATATGCAAAATAAGTGCTCAAAAAAGAAGCATCATTGAAGGGCTAGTACAATGCTGTGCTGGCAGAAGCTTATTTCTGGTAGGAAGTGTCCTTGGTGAGGTGACATTCTTTTACAAAGCAGGGGCTTGATTTAATTAAAAGGTCCAATGCTCTTGGTTTAGGATATGGGGCAAGCTGTATGCATTCTGCCTGGCACTTGGTAGGCACATGATAAATATTTATTGAAGAATTTCTGCGGCCTGAGCCTTATTTGTGGCTGGAGGTGACATTTATCTTCATAGCATGCTACAGACTCATCAAATCTTAATGATTTATTGAATCATTATTGTCATGTAATAAAGTTATGATTGATTTTTAGGAAGGCTATTAGGAAACGATGAAATATTATTTATGAAAAATGATTGGAATAAAAATTCAATGTAGAGATTCCTCAAAAAATTAAAAATTGAACTACTCTAGGATCCACCTATCCCACTTCTGAGTATTTATCTGAAGAATATGAAAATGCTAATTTGAAAAAATATATGCACCCTCATGTTCAACAAAGCATTATTTACAATAGCTAAGATATGGAACAACCTAAGTGGCCATCAACAAATGAAGAAATAAAACATGCACTATATATACACAATAGAATATTACCCAGCCATAAAAAGATGAAATCTTGCCATTTGTAACCTGGGTGGACCTTAAGGGTATTATACTAAGTGAAATAAGTCCGATGGAGAAAGACAAATACCACTTGATTCCACTTAGGTGTGGAATATAAAAGCAAACACACAAAAAGACCCGGAATAAATGAACACATTAAACTCAGCCAAACAAACGTGTAGATTCAGAGAACAGAGCAGGGTCACGGAGGGGATGGCCAAGATGACTCAAGAGGACCAAGTGTATGGTGATCGATGAAAACTGAATTTTCGGTGCTGAGACTGCAGTGACTACAAAAATAGATATATAATGCTGTACACATGAAACTTACATAATGTTATATCAGTTTTACCTCAATGTAAAATAAATGTTGAGGGCTTCCCTGGTGGCTCAGTGGTAAACAATTCACCTCCCAGTGCAGAAGACACAGTTTGCAGTCCCTGGTCTGGGAGGATTCCACATGCCTGGACCTACTAAGCCCACAACTTCTTGGCCTGTGCTTCAGAGCCTGGGGGCCGCAGCTATGAAGCCTGCACGCCCTAGAGCCCGTGCTCTGCAACAGGAGAAGCCGCCACAATCAGAAGCCTGTGTACTGCAACTGGAGAGTAGCCCCCGCTCGCTGAAGCTAGAGAAAAGCCTGAGAAGCAATGAAGACCCAGTACAGCCAGTGAATACAGTTAGAAAAAATAAATAAAATTTTAAAGTTGCGCCTAAATAGGCAATATTATATTTTGAAATATGTCGGGAAGGGAGAGACATACATAATAACAGTAGGTAAATGGCACCGCACTCCAGTACTCTTGCCTGGAAAATCCCATGGGCGGAGGAGCCTGGTGGGCTGCAGGCCATGGGGTCGCACAGAGTCGGACACGACCGAGCGACTTGACTTTCACTTTTCACTTTCATGCACTGGAGAAGGAAATGGCAACCCACTCCAGTGTTCTTGCCTGGAGAATCCCAGGGGCGGGGGAGCCTGGTGGGCTGCCGCCTATGGGGTCGCACAGAGTCGGACACGACTGAGTTGACTTAGCAGCGGCAGCAGCAGCAGCAGCAAACCGTCTTTAATTTTTGCCAAGAGTGCCGATTAGCCTTATTGCTCTTTTGGTTATACTGTAAGGAAGAATTAGAAGTAGTTACTGATTTGAGAGGAAGTGCTTCTGCACAGAAGTCCTAGCCATTTATGAAGACCGTCTTTGGGGAAGAATTCATCGTCGTCTTCTCCTTGGGGAGGGGGAAGCCCACGATAGGTCACTGTGTCCCTGAACTTGAGGACAGTTCCGGATGGTGCATCTGGACTCCGAGGCTGGCTGCTGTTGGGGGCCAAGGCGGTGGCGTCACTGCTCATACCTGCAGGGCATCTTCATGAGAGTCCACAGCTGGACCGTCATCTGGGAGAAGGGCCGCTTTGTGGGGAGTGGGGGGTCGATTTCCCACTCCTCACCGTGCTGGATGCTTTCTTAACAACTTTATTTTCTGATATCAAACTAGCCTTTTGGTCTTGTTCATGCTTTTTCTCAGCTGATACATTCTTCTGAGATAAACAAAGGAACGTGTCTGCACATGTCAGCTACTGCTTGCTATTTTTAGCTGCTCTGGCGAGGTAGCTCACGCCACGGCACATGGTAAAGTGCTCGCTGATGGACTTGGGGTGATCTTGCTTTGACACTGAAGCCCCCCTCCTCCCCTTCCCTTCCCTCTTCTTGTTGGTCAACTGCTAAGTTGTGTCCTAGTCTTTGAGACCCCGTGGACTATACCCGCCAGGCTCCTCTATCCATGGGATTTCCCAGGCAAGAATCCTGGAGTGGGTTGCTGTTACCTTCTCCAGGGGATCTTTCCAACCTAGGGATTGAACTTGTGTCTCCTGTGTTGACAAGTGGATTCTTTACCACTGAGCCACCAGGGAAGCCACCTCCATCAATTCAAGGGTCTGAGATGACCTATGGGATCAGTGGGGCTGGATGTCCCCAGGGATGTGGCACCAGGAGAAAGTCACCCCAGGAAACACATCAGAAAGTCACTCACAGCTGACAAAGGCAAGACAGCTCTGTCCACCACACAAACAAAGCATAATAAACCGCAGGAAATAGTCACACCTCACCGAATCCTGCTAAGAAACCCTAAGTAAATATATGAAATAAAAATACCTGTAATATCCTTGTGGATCACAGTGTAGCCTACAGGATCATTAAATGGATAATTTGTTATTATAGAACATATATCACTATATACTAATAGATGAAATTATGCTCAATATTACTTAGGAGACCTACTTTCTCTTCTGTTAAATCATAATGCCCGCCATACCATTGTAAACCCTATACAAATGTTTATCTGTAAGTAAATGATGTAAGACACCAATTTCATTCCACTGTGAGTCTGATGGTTTTACTCAACCCTTCTGACGTTGGGGTTGTCACATGCAGGGTGTGGGACTGCATGGATTTCTTGGCCCTGTTGGGGCTTCTAGTTATGAAAAGTGAAAGTTTGTGCTCATCTGGTTCATCATTTATCTTCCAGGGCCTAGCACAGTGCCTGGCTTGACAAGCTTTTTTTTTTAATGAAAATTTCTTTCTTTCCTTTTTTTAATGAAAATTTATTGGTGAAGAAAATCTGGCAAATATATATATATATATATTTATATTTTGGTGGGCTCTGAGAATTGTGGTCGGGAAGTCTGTGCACATCTCCCAGGTCTGGTTCTTCCTGAGCAGTGGTTACTTATAAGCCAGCTTGTCTAAATCTAGCCTCAGACCCATCCCTTTCTTTGGCCCCTGTGTCTGTGTGGGTATCATCATTCCTTCGTCTCGTCCCTGTGTCTATTTATGCACAGTGTGGTAAAGCCATGAAAATCTCTTAGAAGTTTTCTTTAGAGATGCTTCTTGCATTCAAAATGCTACCTTCTTTAGTCTTTCTCTCCTTTAATGTTGACCTGCTGGTTGATCTCTCCATTTTACCCCTTCTCTTTTTATCCAGGCACTTCCTGTTCAAGAATCGAAAGTGCCGCCTGAAGTCTGTAGGGAGAAGGCACACCCCTTGGTCTGCATTCTAGGGGACCTAGTTTCACTGCAGCAGCTCAGGCTCACTTGCTTGTCCCTCTCTGTGTACCTGGCCCTCTGCGCCTGCCAAGCCTACCCACGACTCCCAGCCGTTCCTGTTTGCTGTGAGCCCTGGACAGACAGTCCCCGCTCTGCTCACTGGACATTTAATCTCTGTCCCCTTTAATGTGAGTTACATTTTCAAGTGTCAGAGGTCATCCTGCACAATAAATTATTATGGGGATTTGACTTTGGCTTCATAGCTCTTATCCTGAAATTTGGACAATGGTTGCCTTAAAATGCAGGATGAAATTTAAAAGGGAAAAATTATCCATCTTATGTTGATGGTAAAACACAAACAGATATAGAACCCCAATTTGGGTATCCCTTAGACACTTAGAGTGAGAGCTGCTGACTTAAAAAATAGTCACAGCCTAAACGTTGAGAGTTATGTTTACTTTAATGTGAGTTACATTTTCAAGTGTCAGAGGTCATCCTGCACAATAAATTATTATGGGGATTTGACTTTGGCTTCATAGCTCTTATCCTGAAATTTGGACAATGGTTGCCTTAAAATGCAGGATGAAATTTAAAAGGGAAAAATTATCCATCTTATGTTGATGGTAAAACACAAACAGATATAGAACCCCAATTTGGGTATCCCTTAGACACTTAGAGTGAGAGCTGCTGACTTAAAAAATAGTCACAGCCTAAACGTTGAGAGTTATGTTTTATTCTGTGGAAATTTTTAGGACTTAAGCCCAAGAGGCAGCATCTCAAGTAACCCTGAGAGAACTGCTCCAAGGAGGTGGCAAGGAGGAGACTCAGAATAGATAGGAGTTTTGCAACAGAGGGCAGGTAGTCTGAATATCAAGAGATTATTGTTGATGTCTTAAGGAATTTAGTGCTTTGCTGTATATGGGATGATGCAAGAGTCTGGGCTCACTGAAGTCTGTCCTTTCATACGCACCTCATATCTGGGGCCAGCATCCCGTGATTTGCACGTCCTGAGCCCCTCAGTGCTCTCTGTAGGGAGTGGCAGCAGCCTGGCAGCTGTTGATGGCAGGTATTTTTCTCCTCCCTGAGTTCCCTGCAGGGCTGGGATCACTGATGAGTGTGGCATCCTTGTTTATAGACATGGCAAGAAGTATTCCGGTGCTCAGGGTGGTGTCTACTTTGTCTCCCATGTGGCCGTGTGAACCCAGGGGGCCCCCTGGGGACGTGCCCTGGCCATGTGCTCTGCGGGGACCACGTTGTGCTTGCATCAGCTGGCATGTCTAGCCCTGGAATGGTGGTCCTGCTCCTGTCATGTTGCCTGCCCCAAGTCCAAGGGCATGACGGCCCCAAACACACCAGCACACTGAGGCGCCTGTGATGGGTTCTGAAGAGCGTGTGGCTCATGTCACAGCCTGTCACGGGGGAGGGTCTTCTCGGAGGGTGACCACCCTCTGCCACTCAGTCACTTGGCTGTGCCATCCAGCTGCTCTCGCCTCCATGTGTAGGACAGTCGGTGCCATCCCAAGGAGGGGATGCCTGTCACCTCGGCCCTGGGGACCCCCTGATCCCCCTGCAGCACTAGGGGTGGGCAGCCCTTCCCGCAGGGACTGGCTGTTTGTTCCTGGTGAGATGGTGCTGCAACTGTGCCTGGCGTACTGACCCTCGACCCTGAGCCAGGGCGGGAGAACATCTGGCTTTATTCATGACATGTGAATATGGTTACCAGAGGAAGCGACATTGTAGGGCATGATGTCCCAGCTTTTTGCTTTGTGTGGGAACTGACATAGGCAGGTTCTAATTTTTAATTTTGCCAAATAAGGGCATTAATGAAAATCTACTCATCTCATATTCTGTCATAAGAGGAAAAAAAAAGCCTAAAATTACTGCATGAGATGTTATTAAATGGAATAGATTTAGCTTTGTGATTCTTATTTTTCTCCATTTACTGAGACTGGGTGAAAACTGGTCCAGGAACGGGTCCCCTGGTCCTAACTTTGGGAACTATGGTTCTGTGACCCATGTGACTTCATTTAGTGAGGTTTTAGGTCCTCTTTTAGTTTGGTGACTAGGACACCCTCTCCCCCTCCTTCCTTCCCTTACCACACACGTCTCTGCAACACCCTCAAACTACTGGCTATGACGGCTTGTCCTCTAGTGATTTCCTGTGTGGAGATCTTGTCCCTTCCAGCCAGACTGTGATGCTAGGTAGATAGAAGGCACTGAATAGCTAATCATTTGAATTTATTTCTGTAACATATGCTGGTCTGCTGTTTGGAGGACTGCAGGCTACTGATGTGTGTGTTGTGGGTCTGTGTGTGTGTGGTTGGAAGTCAGCTGGAGTCCTCTATACGCATAGGAACATAAATGGACGATGCACATTTTTGGAGAATGAGGGGCTTGTCAGGTGGCACTGGTGGTAAAGTTAACATATGCTGGTCTGCTGTTTGGAGGACTGCAGGCTACTGATGTGTGTGTTGTGGGTCTGTGTGTGTGTGGTTGGAAGTCAGCTGGAGTCCTCTATACGCATAGGAACATAAATGGAGGATGCACATTTTTGGAGAATGAGGGGCTTGTCAGGTGGCACTCGTGGTAAAGAACCCACCCGCCAGTGCTCGAGGTGGAAGAGACGTGTGTTCAATCCCTGAGTCGGAAATATCCCCTGGGAGGAGGCCGTGGCTACCCACTCAGTATTCTTGCCCAGAGAATCCCATGGACAGAGCAGCCTGGAGAGTTGCAAAGAGTCAGACATGACGGAAGCGACTTAGCACGAAGCACAGAAAAAGCTCGGCCATAAGAAAACCAGCCTGTGTAGCTTTGTCCGTCTCTCCGTTTCCTGCAAAGCTCCAGGATGGACTCCCTGTTTCGTGGGTGTGGCCCTACATCCGAGCCTCTTCAAGCTCTCCTCATTTTTCATGATTTAGTGATTCTGCAGGGTGTAGCCAGTAGCTGACTTGCCCGGAGAATCCCATGGACAGAGCAGCCTGGAGAGTTGCAGAGTCAGACACGACGGAAGCAACTCAGCACGAAGCACAGAAAAAGCTCGGCCATAAAACCAGCCTGTGGAGCTTTGTCCATCTCTCTGTTTCCTGCAAAGCTCCAGGATGGACTCCCTGTTTCGTGGGCGTGGCCCTACATCCGAGCCTCTTCAAGCTCTCCTCATTTTTCATGATTTAGTGATTCTGCAGGGTGTAGCCAGTAGCTGAGATTCTCCCACAAAATATCAGAATTGTTTTTCATTTTAATGTTTTTTATTTTTAAAACATCATAAAATATTTCTCAGAGTGACAGCTGAGTTTCAATATTTATGACTTTCTGATTGCTCTAGCAGTTTAGAAAAAAAATTTAAAAATGAGCCCTCAAGTAAAATTTAAGTGGAAAAGATTAAAATTCAGAATTATGGACTTTTAAACATTTGAATAAATACTCTTGGCTGGGAAATTTTATGTGCCAGTCCTAGTTTCTTTACACTTGACAGTCCTTGAAAAAGGACTTAAATTCTTTCTTGAAAATATATAGACAGTGTTATTTTTGGAAGATAAACTTTTCTGTATCAGCACAACTCCCCCTACCCCCAAAGCTGTCCGCCTGCTCACCCCCAGCTTCTAGACTTCTACTTTTGGCTAAAAACCAAGCACAAGTGGGAAGCATGTGAGTGGGTGAAATGGGTAAAGGACAGAACATCACTATCTTTGGGATATTTTAAACTGACACCCACACGGCTGACTTATCGGTATGTGCTTAACACTGTTCAGTCACTTCCGTTTTGGGGCATTCTCATTGTTTTCCTGAATGAGTTTTCAGGTTCAAACCTATTAAGTCTTATGACTAAATTAGATTCTGTTTCCTTACCTCAAATGCAGCTGTTTAATTGCTTTGCGATTTTGTGATTGGTTTCTCTTCTTCAAATAATATATTTCTCTAATGATTTAATAGATTATGTTATTCATGCCTGATTAATCTTTTGGGAGGGAAGAATAACCTGTCTCCCTCCCTTCAAGGTGTATGTAGTGTGACTTTATCACTATCAATTTAAACTGCCATAAGAGAGGTTATGGATATGTCTGAGAAAATAGATACCGTTGAGACAAATAATCTCAGAAAGGGAATAAAGCAGGATCCTCTCTCCCCAAAGGAGACTCACTATACATGAGAATTTTATTAAACTTCATTAAAATGTTTACATCTTAATAAGACCCGAGACCTGTGGCATTTTATTGTCTTAGTTTTTTTCTTATTCATTCATTGTTTCAACACATCTTTGTGACTGACCCTGTTCTAGGTGCTGGGAGAATAGTAGCAAATAACTCCAAGAAAAGTTCTGGTTTTGTGAATTCTAATGAACTTTTTTTTTTGTTTGTTTTGATAAAAAGCTTATTGTGTGAGCTTACTGAAGTTTATATAAAAGACTTGATTATATATTGCAGGCTTATTATTAAAGAAGCCAATGTGACTCATCTGGGATTAGATTCTCAGGGGAACATAGTGCAGAGGGTGGTGGTAAAACACCCCTTTTCTAGACCTGGGGTCCGAGCAGTAGTGGGTATACGTTGTGGAGCCTGGAAGTGACCAAGGAGCGAAGAGAAAGGACATGGGAAACAGGAAATGTCAGTATTGTTGACAGTAGATATTGTGACCACATTCTCCCAAACATTCTAAACAGCAGAGAAGAAAATCATCCTTGTGTTTGGTCCACGAAAAAGCTTTTACTCAAAACAATATCTAAAAAAAATGCTGGAGTTGGCCAATTTTGGGGTTTTGCAGATGAGGCAAAACCTTAGGCAGAGCCGACCTTGTGTGCATGCATGCTACAGTTCTGAATGAGAAGAAGGCAGAGTTGGGGAATACCTCTCTTATCTCCCATTTACTCTTTTCTGCCTCTGACTTACTTATCCTTACCCCCAGCCCTCATGGCAGGGTTTAGACCTGGGATTAAACCCCTACTTAGAAATGAGACACTTAGCTAAGCTTCAGTTTCCTCATCTAGGAAATAAAAATAAGAATATTAACTTCAGAAGGTGTAAGTAAAGATTAGTTATAATCATACTGGTGCTTTGTACTCAGTCGGGTCCAACTGTTTGCGACTCCATGGACTGTAGCCCACCAGGCTCCTCTATCCATGGAATTCTCCAGGTAAGACTGCTGGAGTGGGTTGCCATTCCCTTCTGTAGGGGATCTTCCTGACCCAGGGATTGAACCCAGGTCTCCTGCATTGCAGGCAGATTCTTTACCATCTGAGTCACCATATATAAATATAAATATGATGTATGTGAAAGTGCTTTGATACAATTAATAAGACAGCATCATAACTACTACTTCCTTAAGGAATGAAAGTAAAACTCGGAGAAACACAGGAAGCTCTACATTAAAAGCCTGCCACATGGAATGGCCATGGGGTGAGTTTGTTTGTTGATCAGATGGTGCCTTTAATTAGATCATGTGTGAGGTTTCACATTCTGCCCATGGAAAGCCTTATCAAACTCGGCTCATTCTGATCCCCAGTTACTCACTCTCGCCAGGCTGGTCCCAGATGGAACTTTATAAGGGACGTACTTCCTGTAGATATGACCGACCCTGGAACATGGAACGTCAAACATTTCTCCGCCACACATCCAGACCTACAGAGGGGAAATTGGAAGTGCAATAAAAGAGAATAGTACATTTCATTCAAAAGCCCCCAAAGTATTAGTAAGAGTTACATAAAATCTTAAAATCTCTTAAAGTCTTTGTATCAGTAATTTCTACTTATTATCAGTAGTTAGCCAGGAAAATAAACCCACATTTTCATTTTTTTTTAATTTATTTTTTAACTGGTGGGAAATCGCTTTGCAATTTTGTGTTGGTTTCTGCCTACAGCAAGGCAAATCAGTCATATAATATATATATATATATGTATATCACTTTCCTCCTGAGCCTCCTTCCATGCCCCCATTCCACCCTTCTAGGTCATCGCAGAGCGCCAGGCTGCGCTCCCTGTGCTAGTTAGCAACTTCCTACTATTTTACCCGATAGTGTATACATGTCAGTGCTACTTTCTCAATTTGTCCCACCCTCACCTTGTCCTACTGTGCCCACAAGTCCATTCTATATGAGGTTCATCAGTACCAGTTTTCTAGATTCCATATATATGTGTTAGTTTTTCTCTTTCTGACTTACGTCACTCTATGCAAGGGACACTAGGTTCATCCACTTCACTACGACTGACACAGATTCATTCTTTTTCTGGCTGAGTGATATTCCATTGTGTATATGTACCAGAAACTCTTTATCCATTTACCTGTCAGTGGACATCTAGGTTTCTTCCATGTCCTGGAGATTGTAGTATAGCTGCAATGAACATTGGGGTACCTGTATCTTTTAGAATTGTGGTTTTCTCAGGGTATATGTCCAGTGGTGGGATGGTTGCGTCATTTGGTATTTTTATTCCTAGTTTTTTAAGGAGTCTCCATACCATCTTCCATAGTGGCTGTATCAGTTTACATTCCCACCAACAGTGCAAGTGGGTTCCTTTTCTCCACATACTCTCCAGAATTTATTGTTTGTAGATTTTTTGATGATGGCCATTCTGATGGGTGTGAGGTGATAGATACCTCATTGCAGTTTTGATTTGCATTTATGTAATAATGAGTGATGTTGAACACATTTTCATGTGTTTATTGGCCATCTGTATGTCTTTGGAGAAATGTCTGTTTAAGCTCTCTGTTCATTTTTTGATTGGATTGTTTGTTTTTCTGATATTGAGCTGTATGAGTTGCTTATATATTTTGGAGATTAACCTTTGTCAGTTGCTTTGTTTGCAATTATTTTCTCCCATTCTAAGGGTTGTCTGTTCATCTTGTTTATAGTTTCCTTTGCTGTGCCAAAAGCTTTTATATTCTATTAGATCCTATTTATTTATTTTTCTTTTTATTTCCATTCATCTAGGAGGTAACCCCACATTTTTAAAAGCTCAGATTCATAAAAGTATACAACCAGAATATTAGTTCACTAAATCCAATTTCCATAGACATGTTGACATTTTAAAAAGTTGTAGTAGAATTTTATTACAGCTATTGCATTACGTTGGGGTTTAATGGTTGGGTGTCTTATTTATATAGTATTTGTTTTGACAGTCTTGTGGAATAATTTGAGGCAATAACATTGGAATTTAAGTGTCAGTTAAAAATTTAAAGTGTAAACATGAAATTTCTAAAACTGGTGAATGAATTAAAGAACATAAGTATATCCATACTTTACATCTAGATTCTGAAACTTTCAGTAGAGCTTACTTAAAAAATCTGAATTGTGTTATAATTTCTCCCCACCCCTGATCTTTTTTTAGGTACAGAAAATAATTGGTTAGCAATATGAACTCAAGACATGGAAAACTCAGGATATCTGTTAAGATGCTGTACTTAAATTTAGTAACAAAAATTAATTGGTTGTATTTTACCATGACTACCCACTTGAACCATTAATCATGGTTTTATATAACAGGCTACTTACTGTAAAATAAATAATCATCAACACATACATTCAGGCTTCATATATACTAGATTTTTTAAACTGCTTTCATTGCAAGAAAACAATCTAAAAGAGAGTTAGATAATGTAACAGTTTTTTTACATTTATGTTTAATTGGAGGATAGTTATAATATTGTGTCGGCTTCTGTCATATGTCAACATGACTCAGCCACAGGTGCACACATGTCCTCCTTGCTGGACCTCCCACCCCATCCCACCCCTCTAGGTTATCACAGAGTTGATTGGGTTGACCTGCCAGTGTCATACAGCAAATCCTCACTGGCTATCTGTTTTGCATATGGTAGTGCATAAAAAACTGCTTTCATTGCAAGAAAACAATCTAAAAGAGAGTTAGATAATGTAACAGTTTTTTTACATTTATGTTTAATTGGAGGATAGTTATAATATTGTGTCGGCTTCTGTCATATGTCAACATGACTCAGCCACAGGTGCACACATGTCCTCCTTGCTGGACCTCCCACCCCATCCCACCCCTCTAGGTTATCACAGAGTTGATTGGGTTGACCTGCCAGTGTCATACAGCAAATCCTCACTGGCTATCTGTTTTGCATATGGTAGTGCATAAATTTCAATGCTATTCTCTCTATCCATCTCACCCACT
This sequence comes from Aepyceros melampus, assembly GCA_006408695.1. Classification (NCBI taxonomy): domain Eukaryota; kingdom Metazoa; phylum Chordata; class Mammalia; order Artiodactyla; family Bovidae; genus Aepyceros; species Aepyceros melampus. The sequence goes on along the minus strand of SJXQ01011520.1, from coordinate 546,964 downwards.
GTGTCTGGGGGACAGGTCTAGGGACAGGTCTTTGTTTTCCCCCTTTCACGTTTAATCTTATATTGCTCCAGCCTCTTGGGATCTTTCCAGATGCCTGTACTATATAGTTCAGAAGGTTCACTGACCCTGCCAGCTTTACATGATCTGTGCAGAGTTCTTGATCCAGAACCAAGTAGAAATTGATACCATGAGTAATCCTGAATGCATTTAGAGTAACTGAGTATTATTTTAATAATCCACCTCCCTTCCCCTTGGGGTTCCATCAGCATTTGTTCACTAGTCTTACTTAGAGTGATATTCCTCGTAGTGAAAGAAGCTGGAACTGTCGACTGAAAAAATACATGCAACCTAAAAGTTCAGAGTTATATTTTATTTGATGGGAATTTTTAGGACTTCAAGGCTGGAAGACAGCATCTCCCGGGAAAAGATGACAGAGACAACCCTGAGAGAACTGCTTTGAAGAAGCGAGGGGAGCATTCAAGGTTATACAGAAGTTTTGTAACAAAGGACAGGTAGTCTGAACATCAAAAGTATTTCTGGGAGTTAGAGAAAACCAGATATCTCAGGTTAAGGAATTTAGCACTTTTCTGTGTATGGGAAGATACAAGAGTCTGGGTTCACTGAAGTCATTCCTTTCACATGCACCTCAGCTGTCTGAGGCCAGTGTCCCGTGTTTTCATCCCTGAGTTCCTCAGTGCTCACCGTGGGGAGTGGCTGAAGTCTGATCGGTGCCAGATCAGGGTATTCTTTTCCTTCTTGAGTGCTCTTGGGGCTCAGAAATTCTCATTTGGAGGGCTGGAATTGATGATGACTGTGACATGCTTTTTTACTGATAATGGCAGGATATACTTCAATTCTCAGAACCACATGTGAGACATAAACATTTCTCTTTCCCTCTTCCAATATTTTGCTTTAAAAGACGTTGTGTATCTGTGTCAGGGTTCTCCAGAGAAACAGAACCAACAGGGTGTACATGGAGACATTTATTTAAAGGAAGTGGCTCATGCAATTGAGGAGGCTTGGGGAATTCATCTGCAAGGTAGACCAGCAGGCTAAAGATGCAGGAAGAGCTGCAATTCAAGTCTAAAGGCAGGAAGTCTGCAGGTGGAATCCCCTCCTGCTTGAGAATGGTCAGTCTTTGTTCTACTGGGCCCTTTCAGTGACTGGATAAGCCCTCCCTCACAATGGACAGAAACTGCTTTTCTCAAAATCCAATTTAAATGTTAATCTCTTTCAAAAAACATCCTCCTAGAAGCATCCAGAATAATATCTGGACATGCTCAGGCAGCCTTTGACACATGAAACTAACCATTATGCAGCACTATTTACAATAGCTAGAACATGAAAGCATTCTAGATATCCATCAACAGATGAATGGATGAAGAAGTTGTTGTACACATATATAATACAATGGAATATTACTCAGCCATAAAGTGGAATGCATTTGAGTCAGTTCTAATGAGGTGGATGAACCTACAGCTTATTATACAAAGTGAAGTAAGTCAGAAAGAGGAAATCAAATATTGTATATTTATACCTGACCTGGCTCTTGAGAAACCTATATGCATGTCAGGAAGCAACAGTTAGAACTAGGCATGAAACAACCGGCTGGTTCCAAATAGGAAAAGGAGTACGCCAAGGCTGTATATTTTTACCCTTCTTATTTAACTTATATGCAGAGTACATCATGAGACACTCTGGGCTGGAGGAAGCACAAGCTGGAATCAAGATTGCTGGGAGACATATCAACAACCTCACATATGCAGATGACACCACCCTTATGGCAGAAAGTGAAGAGGAACTAAGAAGCCTCTTGATGAAAGTGAAAGAGGAGAGTGAAAAAGTTGGCTTAAAGCTCAACATTCAGAAAAGTAAGATCATAGCATCTGGTCCCATCTTCATGGGAAATAGATGGGAAAACAGTAGAAACAGTGTCAGACTTTGTTTTTTTGGGCTCCCAAATCACTGCTGATGGTGATTGCAGCCATGAAATTAAAAGACACTTACTCCTTGGAAGGAAAGTTATGACCAACCTGGATAGCATATTAAAAATGGACCTTGCCAACAAAGGTCCATCTAGTCAAGGCTTTGGTTTTTCCAGTGGTCATATATGGATGTGATAGTTGGACTGTGAAGAAAGCTGAGTGCCGAAGAATTGATGCTTTTGAACTGTGGTGTTGGAGAAGACTCTTGAGAGTCCCTTGGACTGCAAGGAGATGCAACCAGTCCATCCTAAAGGAGATCAGTCCTGGGTGTTCATTGGAAGGACTGGTGCTAAAGCTGAAATTCCAATACTTTGGCCACCTCATGTGAAGAGTTGACTCATTGGAAAAGACCCTGATGCTGGGAGGGATTGGGGGCAGGAGGAGAAGGGGACGACAGAGGATGAGATGGCTGGATGGCATCACTGACTCGATGGACGTGAGTCTGAGTGAACTCCGGGAGTTGGTGATGGACAGGGAGGCCTGGTGTGCTGCAATTCACGGGGTCGCAAAGAGTCAGACACGACTGAGCAATTGAACTGAACTGAACTGATGCCTGTATGGAATCTAGAAACATGGTACTGATGAATCTGTTTGCAGGGCAGCAATGGAGATGCAGACAGAGAGAACAGACTTGTGGACGCAGTCAATGACACTTTGTAGATAAATGTGTAACTCTGGATGGACAGTTGATCTAGCTGATATTTTACGAGTGGATTAACAAGACTTTTACATCATTGTGCTCTTTTTCATTTAATGCCCACAACTCCATGACCAGCTTTACTCTTTCTCCAATTATATAGGTGGAAACATGGCAGTCTAGAGGCTCCCTTGCCCGGAGTCACATAATGGGCCACATTCAGAACAGAGATATGAGTCCTCATGGTCTAATTTCAAGGTGGCCCAGCGGTAAAGAATCTGGCTGCCAAGCAGGAGATGCAGGTTTGATCCCTGGGTTGGGAAGATTCCCTGGAGTAAGAAATGGCAACCCACTCCAGTATTCTTGCCTAGGAAATGCCATGGACAAAGGATCCAGGTAGGCTACAGTCTATGGAGTGGCACAACGTTGGACACAACTTAGTGACTAAATGACAACCACAAAAGTACAGACTTTAGGCTTTGCTGATCATGTCGTCTTGCAACTACAAAACTTTGCTAGGAAGAACAGGCATGTATGCTAAGTCACTTCAGGCGTGTCCTACTCTTTGCAACCGTATGGACGATAGCCCACCAGGCTCCCTGTCCATGGGATTCTCCAGGCAAGAACACTGGAGTGGGTTGACATGCTCTCCTCCAGGGGATCTTCTTGACCCAGGGATGGAACTCAGTGTCTCTTACGCCTCCCACATTGGCTGGCAGATTCTTTAGCACTAGCGCCATCTGGGAAGCCCTGCTAAGATGAAACATGACTATTTCAATAAAACGTTGATGACAAAGATAGGCAGTGGATCATAGTTTGCTGGCCCCAGTTCTGTAAAAACACAGTACTTTCAAACACTGAAATTCAGTGATTCTAAGATAATACATATGGGAGGTTGAACTTTCCCCAGTTCGTTGCCATAATGTCTCCTCTGCCATGTGACCTTGGTAGCCACCACTGAGATGTGGGACTGTGTCCCCTGTCCTTGGATTTGGATGTGCTTGTGAAGTCTTAGACCCATGGAATACAGCTAGCAGAAATGACCGAGGTCATAACAGGCAGCAAAGTTTCTACCTGGCCACTGAGACCTTTGTTTTTGCAGATCTGAGCTGCCAGCTAAAGAATCTGACTCCGTGAGTTGACTCCACTGTAGAAAGTCACACTCAAGTCAGCAGCCTCAATTGTTTTCACCAATGCCAACATCAATCGCTGGGAATGTCAATGAAGGTTCCTTTAAGTCAGGGGTTTCCAACTTCTGGGATCTAATGCCAGATGGTCTGAGGTGGAGCTGATGTAGTAATAATAGAGATAAAGTGCACAGTAAATGTAACGTGCTTGAATCATACCAAACTCCCCTCCCCCACATCCATGGAGAAATTGTCTTCCATGAAACTAGTCCCTAATAGCAAAAAAGTTGGGGAACACAGTTCTAAATGACTTCAGCCCCTAGCTATCGAACCACCCCCACCTGCAACCCCAGGTATTGTGCAGCAGAAACGAGCTCTTTCCTTTGTACCTTTCATAAATTTGGGACCCAGAGAATCCATGAATTTGACACAATGCTTGTTTTATGCTGTAGGCTCTGGATGCTTCATTATGCAGTAATAACTTGACTGTAGCCCACCAGGATCCTTGGTCCATGGGATTCTCCAGTCAAGAATACCAAAGTGGGTTGTCACGTTCTTCTCCAGGGGACCTTTCAGGCCCAGGGATGGAACCTGGAACCAGTACATTTCCTATACTGGCAGGCTGGTTCTTTACCACTAATGCCACCCGGGAAGCGGGTGAACTCTAACACATGATGAAAGATTATGGGTCACCCACAGATTTTATCTTCTCCCACTGCGGGAGGCGCAGGGAAGGACTGGGTGCACTGCCAGGCTATAATCCCTGGTTCCTTTGTTTCAGAAGGGGCTCTATGCCTGTTTCTTGCCAGTGGAATATAAGAGAAGTGAATGTGTGTCAGCTCTGAGCCCAAGTCAGTGAGTGTGGACATTGTTTCCCCCCTTCTTTACAGTTCTCTTTGTTCCAAGAGCCTGACTAATTGCAGAAGATCCAGAGGAGGACTAATCCCCTAGAAGGTGGTAGAATCACTAAATGGATGGGGTCTGGGTATCTGGAAACTTGGGTGGATCAGAGCACACGGCTCGCTTCCCAGCCAGGGTCAAAGTGTTGCAGCAGCCTGACTGACGCTAAGTTCCTAAGATCTGGGGAGTATTACAGCAGTTGGTCCACTCTAGTGACCTTATTTCATTTTGTTCTGTTTTTGGTCTCTTCTGACATTTTAAATCAAGTATGAAGGGATTTTTAATATAATTTTATCAAAAACTTCATCGAAAAACTGAATCAAATAGCCAGAATGTTTGAGAGATTATTTTCTTTTATTAACTGTGCATTTTAAAGAGAGAAAATTTGAAAGTAATTAGACAACAGATGCAGGAGTGGGAACTGGGAGGGCAGCGAATGTTGGGGAGTCCTGTGTGTGTAATGACATATCAGAGGTAGGCAGGTACCAAGGAAAAGAAGCCTGCCTACCACCCACATCTGGGAGAGAGAGAGTTGGTGGCACAAGTGTTTAGTTTTCATAATAAGGGATCAAAGTGCTCCTAGCACTTGGTGAGGTGGCCAGTCTCTCCTGCAAGACAAGGGGGTGGTGATGAAGGGGGACAAGATGCAGCCAAGCCCTGGGGCAATGCCTCAGCTTCTTTGACCATGGCACCCCACTCCAGTACTCTTGCCTGGAAAATCCCATGGGCGGAGGAGCCTGCTAGGCTGCAGTCCACGGGGTCGCTAAGAGTCGGACACGACTGAGTGACTTCACTTTTACTTCTCACTTTCATGCATTGGAGAAGGACATGGCAACCCACTCCAGTGTTCTTGCCTGGAGAATCCCAGGGACAGGGGAGCCTGGTGGACTGCCGTCTATGGGGTCGCACAGAGTCGGACACGACTGAAGCAACTTAGCAGTAGCAGCAAGCTATGTTTTGGATGATGTGGTTCTTGCAGACTACTCAGCTGGCCGAAGCAGACTAAATACTTCTTTTTTTAAAAAATTAATTAACTAATTACATGTTGGGTCTTCCTTGCTGCGTGGGCTTTTTCTGTAGTTGTGATGAGCAGGGCTGTTCTCTAGTTGTAGGGTGAAGGCTTCTCATCGCTGAGGCTGCTCTTGTGGGGAAGCACAGGCTCCAGGGCATGTGGGCTTCAGCAGTTGCAGCCCCTGGGCTCAGTAGTTGCGGTTCCCGGGCTTTAGAGCACAGGCCTCAATGGTTGTGGCAAAAGGGCTTAGTTGCCTTGAGGTACATGGGCTCTAGCTCCCTGATCAGGGACGGAACCCCTGTCTCCTGCATTGGCACGTGGGTTCTTAACCACTGAGCCACCAGGGAAGTCTCAGAAGCAGACTAAATACTTCTTATGAGAGTCTGCCAGAGTAAGCATGGCCATGATTGGAAGTTAAATAAATCATTGTCGCCTTTTTTTCCAAGGTAGGGCAAAATAACTTCACAGACACCCAAAAAGGAAATTCTAATTCTCTTTGGAGGTCCTCCAATCCAGTTTTTAAAGATCTTTCTCTGGATGTGTAACAAATCACCACCACCTTAGTGGCTCCCGTCAGCACACATTTTTTTATGATCTCATGGTTCTGTGGGTCAGAGGTCATGTAGGCTCTGGGGAGTCCCCTGCTTGGAGTCTCACGAGATTGAAGTCTGGGTGGTCGCTGGGCTGAGCACTCCTCTGGAGCCTCCAGGGAAGAATCTGCCTTTGGGCTCATTGAGTTTTTGGCAGACGCCAGTTCCTGCAGCAGTAGGATAGGGGCCCTGTTTCCTTTGATGCTCAGGGCTGCTCCCAGACCAATCTCAGTTCCTTGTTCCATGAACTCTTCATCTTAGCCATGGCCAAAGTGAAAGTGAAGTTGCTGAGTCGTGCCCGACTCTCTGCGACTCCATGGACATAGCCTGCACCAAGCTCCTCCGTCCATGGGATTTTCAAGGCAAGAGTACTGGAGTGGGTTGCCATTTCCTTCTCCAGAGAATCTTCCCAACCCAGGAATCGAACACCAGTCTCTCGCACTGTAGACAGACGCTTTACCGTCTGAGCCACCAGGGAATCCCTCACGTAGAACCCTTCTCAGACCATAAATCTCTCTGACTTGTTCTCCCTGCTGGGGAAAATGCCATGCTTTACAGGGGCTCCTGTGACAAGGCCAGGCCCACCAGGATCATCATCCTAGCTTAGTGTGAACTGATTAGAGATGACATTTGCCAAATCTCTGGTGCCCTGGAATGTAACATACTCGTAGGAGAAACTCAAGGAAGACAGGCACCTCAATATCCTGCCACCACCATCTCCAATGAGTGCAATTTTGTCTTCTAGTGATAACACTCCTAATTCTTAGAATCTTCCCCTCAGAAATTTTTCTTTATAGCTAAGTCAAATTCAGAAAATTTCCAGAGTTTTGAAAAATACTAACATGAGTGTTGGAAAGAAGTACAGAATCCCATACTTTTTTCCCCCCATGTTGCCACTGTGATCATTTAATTAAAAGCATGAATCTGAGGCTGCTGCTGCTGCTGCTGCTAAGTCGCTTCAGTCGTGTCCGACTCTGTGCGACCCCAGAGACGGCAGCCCACCAGGCTCCCCTGTCCCTGGGATTCTCCAGGCAAGAACACTGGAGTGGGTTGCCATGTCCTTCTCCAATGCAGGAAAGAGAAAAGTGAAAGTGAAGTTGCTCAGTTGTGTCCGACTCTTAGCAACCCCATGGACTGCAGCCTACCAGGCTCCTCCATCCATGGGATTTTCCAGGCAAGGGTACTGGAGTGGGGTGCCATTGCCTTCTCCGGGATCTGAGGCTATTGTGCTTTTATTTAAAATCCGTGAGTGGTTTTCTATTGCTGCCAGGGTAGTGTTACAACTCCTGCATAAAAATTTCAAAGGTTCTGTTATCTGGTTTTTGCCTAATTGTCCTTGATGACTTCTCCTGTTTCCCCCTCTCCCTCCCCACCTGTTCTGTTTTTCATTCTCTGGAAAGGACCTCGTTCCCCTCCTCAGGGCTTGCTGCCATGCGTTGCTCTCTTGAAAGAAACTGTCCCCTCCCTGTTTCCTATCTCTTGACTTGTGTTGTTGTTTAGTCGCTAAGCTGTATCCAACTCTTTGTGACCAGATGGACTGCAGCCCACCAGGCTCCTCCTGGCAAGGATCCTGGGGTGAGTTGCCATTTCCTTCTCCAGGGAATCTTCCTGACCCAGGGATCAAACCCACATCTCCTCATCTGCATTGGCAGGTGGATTCGTTACCACTGAGCCACCTGAGAAGCTCCTGAATATGAATATAGCTGCATAAGTCTTCTGTTGGGGATATACCCAGGGAACTGTCTTTCAAGTGGAGATAGTGCTTATGACAACTGGAAGCAAGTGACTTATTTGTGTGCCCATAATAGTTTGCTTAATGTTTAGATAAGAACTGCTTGCTGAGTAGGATCATCTTCTGTTCAATTATACTCCTACTTACATAGGGACCCTAAGACTGTCCCCATTTAGTCCCGCCTCTTACGACCTCAGGGCCAACTCGCTTTCACTGTAAATACACCAACTTGATTGTCCCCACTCTTAGAGTTCTTTTGTTTTTATACCATGGATATCACCATGTACTTATTAATTTTTTTCAGTCTTCTTGTAGCAATGCCTGTTTCAGTAGAGGGATCCATATCCTGACATGCTAGAGAGGAGTGTTTGGGTAATATTATGGGAACACAGTTCATCAGGGAACACAATTGTTCTGGCATTTCTCAAACCCCATATTTGTTCTGAAAGATGTGGTTTACATTTTTAAAAGACATGTCCTGGTGGTATGATATGCTGATATTCCTTTAAAAATTATGGCGTTGTCATACTTCAGTACCTAATTCTCAGAGAAAAGTTTTACATTTACAAATAACATGTCTTCTTGTTGATAACATAAATATTTTAAAGCAGTGTTATTTTATCCATGAATGAGCAAGTGTGTTATTTTCATCATGTAGTTCGAATTGACTGAATAATTGAATGCTTGCCTTATTTTTTAATCACTTTTCAATATCAGCGGCAAATTGGAATTTAGACATGAAGAATGTTAAATTGAATGGAATTGCACAATTGCAGTGATCACACAGAATATGAAATTAGTTTCAGTAAGAGACTGATAGGAGGATAATAAGGGAGCATTATCAGGTATAAGATGAAGCGTGATATACTATAGTGAAATGGTGATCTAAATGTTAAGAAAAACATTTGTTAGCACATTCAGTTCCGTTCCGAAGCCTGCTCTCTCTCTAGTCTTACCTCCTCCTCTTCCCACCCACTCTGCACATCCCCCTACCCCTGCCTGCTGCTCTCATAGTTCCGGCCTCTTTTCTGTTCCTTCAACATGCCAGACACCCTCCCATCTTAGGGTGTCTGTCCTGGCTAGTCCCTCCAGCTGGAATTCTCTCCCAGAACTCCCAATGGCTAACTCCCCATCTCTGTCAGATCTTCCCTCCAAGTGCTCTGGTCCCAAACACTGTCTCACCCTACACTGTTTATTTAGTGAGAGCCCTCATCATCCCGCTCTGCTTCTGCTCTGCAGCACTTAACAGCTTCTAACTCAGCACGTATCTCACTTCTTCACTGTTGTTGTTCAGTCGCCAAGTCACGTCCACCTCTTTGAGACCCCATGGACTGCAGCACACCAGGCTCCCCTGTCCTTCACTGTCTCCTGGAATTTGCTCAGATTCATGTCCATTGAGTTGGTGGTGCCATCCAACAATCTCATCCTCTGTTGCCCTTTTCTCCTCCTGCCCTCAATTTTTTCCAGCATTCGGGGTCTTTTCCAGTGAGTTGGCTCTTTGCCTCAGGTAGCCAAAGTATCACAGCCTCGGCTTCAGCGTCTGTGCTTCCAATGAATATTCAGGATTAATTTCCTTTGGGATTGACTGGTTGGATCTCCTCGCAGTCCAAGGGACTCTCAAGAGTCTTCTCCAGCACCACAGTTCAAAAGCATCAGTCTTCAGCGCTCAGCCTTCTATATGGTCCAGTTCTCACATCCATACATGACTACTGGAAAAACCATAGCTTTGACTATTATATGGACCTTTGTTGGCAAAGTGATGTTGCTGTTTTTTAATATGCTGTCTAGGTTTGATTTTTCTGTCTCTCTCCCTAACAACAGCAAGAATCTTTGTGTCTTTTATTGAGTGATGTATCTTAAGTACTAAGGGCACTGCTTGACACATTGTGATGCTCTATAAGTATCTGTTGAATGAGTACATGAAATACTGGCTTATTGATATAAAGTAGGGTTAATTCCAAACAATTGAGTTATTTAATGATAATCCACCATTTAGCTGCCACTGAAGATATAAGCTGTGCTCTCTAGTATCCTTAAATATAAGTTTCAAAGTAATCGAGAAAGAAGCATGCAGCCCAGTGTTCATTGTAGCACTGTTTACCATAGCCAAGATGTGGAAACAACCTAAATGTCCATCGACAGGTGAATAGATAAAGATGTGTACAAATGTACAATTGAATATTTGGTTTTATTGTTGATGTTCAGTTGCCAAGTCATGCTGGACTCTTCATGAACCCATGGACTGCAGCACGCCAGGCTTCCCTATCCCTCACTGTCTCCTGGAGTTTACCCAAGTTCGTGTCTGTTGAATCTGTGATGCCATCCAACCATCTCATCCTCTGTCATCCTCTTCTCCTTTTGCCTTCAGTCTTTCCCAGCATCAGGGTCTTTTCCAAATGAGTCAGCTTTTTCCTTTTGGTGGTCAAAGTATTGGAGCTTCAGCTTCAGCATCAGTCCTTCCAAAGAGTATTCTCTTTAGGATTGACTGGTTTGATTTCCTTGCTTTCCAAGGGACTCTCAAGAGTCTTTACCAGCACCACAGTTTGAAAGCATCAATTCTTCTGCACTCTGTTCTGCTCTCACATCCGGACATGACTATTGGAGAGATCATAGCCTTGACTATATGGACCTTTGTTAGCCAAGTGTTGTCTTTGCTTTTTAATACACTGTCTAGGTTTGTATAGCTTTCATCCCAAGAAGCAATCATCTTCTAATATCATGGTTGCAGTCACCATCTGCAATGATTTTAGAGCCCAAGAAGAGGGGATCTATCATGCTTCCACTTTAGCTCCTTCCAGTTTAGCCTCTTTAGTTCCTCTTGGCTTTCTGCCATTAGAGTGGTATCATCTGCATATCTGAGCTTGTTGATATTTCTCCTGGCAATCTTGTTTCCAGCTCGTAACTCATCCAGCCTGGCATTTCGCATAATGTGCTCTGTGTGTAAGTTAAATAAACAGGGTGACAATAAACAACCTTGTCATACTCCTTTCTCAATTTTGAACCAGTCAGTTGTTCTATATGGGGATCTAACTGTTGCTTTTTGACCTGCATACAGGTTTCTCAGAAGACAAGATGGTCTGGTATTCCCAACTCTTTAAGGGTTTTCCACAGATTGTTATGATCCACACAGTCAAACACTTGAGTGTAGACAATGAAACAGAGGTAAATAATTTTCTGGAATTCCCTTGCTTTCTCTATGATCCAGTGAATGTTGGCAATTTGATCTCTGGTTCCTCTGTCTTTCCTAAACCCAGCTTGTACATCTGGAAGTTCTCAGTTCATGTACTACTGAAGTCTAGCTTGGAAGATTTTGAGCATAACTTTACTAGCATAGGAGATGAGTGCAATTGTCCGATGGTTTGAACATTGCTTAGTACTGTCCTTTTTGGGAATTGGGATGAGGATTGATCTTTTCCAGTCCTGTGGCCACTGCTGTGTTTCCCAAATTTGCTAACATACTGAATAGCATTATCTTTTAGGATTTTAAGTATCTCTGCTTGAATTCCATCACCTTTACTAGCTTTACTGGCTTCCTTCTGCTGCTGCTGCTAAGTCACTTCAGTTGTGTCCAACTCTGTGCGACCCCATAGATGGCAGCCAACCAGGCTTCTCCATCCATGGGATTTTCCAGGCAAGAACACTGGAGTGGGGTGCCATTGCCTTCTCCGATTGGCTTCCTTAGGCCCCCCTTAACTTCACACCCAGAGTGTCTGGCTCTGGGTGAGTGACTACCCCATCATGGCTCTCTGGGTTGTTAAGATCTTTTTTGTACAGTTCTTCTGTGTATTCTTTTCATCTTTTTTTTTTTTATCTCTTCTGCTTCTATTAGATCTTTACCATTTCTGTCCTTTATTGTGCTCATCTTTGGATGAAATGTTTCTTTGATATTTCCAGTTTTCTTGAAGATACCTCTAGTCTTACCTATTCTGTTGTTTTCCTCTACTTCTTTGCACTGTTCATTGAATATTGCTAAATCATACAAAATAATGAATTAATGCAATTTGCATCAACATGGGTGGACCTAGAGATTATCATGCTAAATGAAGTATATCAGACAGAGAAAGACAAACGTCATATGATATCACTCATATGTGGAATCTAGTTTTAAAAAAATGATAGAAATGAACTTATTTGCAAAACTGAAACAGGCTTACAGATATTGAAAACAAATTTCCCGTTACGAAATGGGAAACGTGGGAAAGAGGGGGTAAATCAGAAACATAGGATGAGCATGTACACACCACTATATATAAAACAGATAATCGAGAAGGACCTACTATATATAGCACAGGGAACTCTACTCAATATCCTGTGATAATCTATAAGAGAAAATAATCAAAATGAATATATGTATATCTATAACTGAATCACTTTGTTGTACGCCTGAAACTAACACAACATTGTTAATCAATGATACTCCCAGGTGGCACTAGTGGGAAGGAACCTGCTTGCCAATGCGGGGGACAGAAGAGATGTGGGTTGGATCCCTGGGTCAGGGAGATCCCTGGAGGAGGGCATGGCAGCCCACTCCAGTATTCTTGCCTGGAGAATCCCATGGACAGAGGGGCCTGGTGGGCTACAGTCCATGGAGTTGCAGAGAGTCAGGCATGACTGAAGTGACTTAGCCCACACACACATACTTCAATAAAATTAAAATTAAAAAAGGTAATAAGCTATCTTGAGCTTATTTTCATTTATAACTAGTTTATTAAGATGTGAAGAATGGTTGACATTAAAACTATAGCACATTTTAAATAAATAATAAGTATCTGGGTCTGGAAAATAGCTTTCTAATTGTGTGGTGTGACTTGGATGGGTTAAGTTTGAAAAACTTCTTAAGATTGGCTAATCAACCGCTTTACCATTTATCTGGAAATTAGGGTTGTTAACCTAAAAAGCTTTATTTTTAGTGCGTAGATATTGAAAAGGACATTTCTGTTATTAAACTACTTTTTCAGGCTGGATGTTATAAAAGCTGCACTTTTTGACCTACCTTGATCTAAAAAGGGCAACAGTGGAAAGGTACATGTACACCATTGCTCTGCTTTATTCTTAGAAACCTAGACTTTGAGGTTGTCCTTTGAGATTGAGAGAAAAAAAAGGATAGTTTATTTTGACCTTGCCTGACTCTCTTTTTCAATTTGTTGATCGGAATATAATAAAAGCAGAAATGGGGTAATGTATCCACAGTCTTTACTGAGGATATGGTGGTTTCTAGGCTCAAGAGGTGAGCTCTTGTTTTTGAGCCATCTGCTTAAGCTTTTTCAAAGTAAGAAATGCTCTGTTATGTCAGTACAAAAAAAATCATGCCCTAACTATCTGCATTTAATGAGCTTCAAGAGGTCTGGGTGGGATGGTGGGGTTTCAGAGGATATGCTGTTCAAAAGCTCACTGTTTTTAAGACGTGATGTTTGTGTTTTCTGTAACAGTACATTCTTAAAAACGGTGATTGAGATGGGACATAAAAACAGATATATTACCTTTTTGGTTTATTTGAAACATTAATTCTTGGGGAAGAAAGAATGGATTAGAATACAAGAGTGCTTCTTTAGGTAAAAATATTGAGTTAGCCAAAAAGTTCATTTCCATAAGATGTTATGGAAAAGCTCAAATGAAGCTTTTGGCCAACTCAACACTATGGTTTAAAGACACAATCCCTGATTTCTCTTAACTCATTATTCTATAACTTAGAAGGTGCAGTAGAAGCAAAGTGTTTGCTTTTTACCATTGTTTATATATGCCTCTGGAAGGAATGATGCTAAAGCTGAAACTCTGTGAAGAGTTGACTCATTGGAAATGACTCTGATGCTGGGAGGGATTGGGGGCAGGAGGAGAAGGGGACGACCGAGGATGAGATGGCTGGATGGCATCACTGACTCGATGGACATGAGTCTGAATGAACTCCGGGAGTTGGTGATGGACAGGGAGGCCTGGCGTGCTGCGATTCATGGGTTCGCAGAGTCAGACACGACTGAGTGACTGAACTGAACTGAACAGATATATGCCTCTGGATTTTAAGTCTATTGCTTTAATTTTCTGGCTTTACCATCTGCTAAAAACAAATAAAAGTTCCATTAAAGCTCTTTAAGATTGGCTTTCTGTAGTGGAACAGCTTCTTTTCTTTAGGGAAATACTCAAATATTACAGTATAGTACTATATAGCCAATTGTGTTAGTTGTCTACCTAGACCAACTTTGTTGGGTTTATAAACAAATTGGACTTACATGCAAAAAGATAAAATGGATGTCTGAGGAGATCTTACAAATAGCTGAGAAAAGAAGAGACACTAAAGGCAAAGGAGAAAAGGAAAGATACACCCATTTGAATGCAGAGTTCTAAAAAATAGCAAAGACAGATAAGAAAGACTTTGTCAGTGATCAATGCAAAGAAATAGAGGAAAACAATAGAATGGGAAATACTAGAGATCTCTTCAAGAAAATTAGAGATACCAAGGGAACATTAGGGAACATTTCATGCAAAGATGGGCATGATACAGGTCAGAAGTGGTGTGGACCTAACAGAAGCAGAAGGTATTCAGAAGAGGTGGCAAGAATACACAGAACTATACAAAAAAAGATCTTCATGACCCAGATAACCATGATGATGTGATCACTCACCTAGGTCAGACATCCTGGAGTGAAAAATCAAGTAGGCCTTAGGAAGCATCACTGCAAACAAAGCTAGTGGAGGTGATAGAATTCCAGTTGAGCTCTTTCAAATCCTAAAAGGTGATGCTGTGAAAGTGCTGCACTCAATATGCCAGCAAATTGGAAAACTCAGCAGTGGCCACAGGATGGGGAAATACCAGTTTTCATTCCAATCCCAAAGAAAGGCAATACCAAAGAATGCTCAAACTTCCTCACAGTTGCGCTCATCTCACATGCTAGTAAAGTAATGCTCAAAATTCTCCAAGCCAGGCTTCAACAGTATGTGAACCATGAACTTTCAGATGTTCAAGATGGATTTAGAAAAGGCAGAGGAACCAGAGCTCAAATTGTCAATATCCGCTGGATCATCGAAAAAGCAAGAGAGCTCCGGAAAAAAACATCTGCATGGAAAACTCAGCAGTGGCCACAGGATGGGGAAATACCAGTTTTCATTCCAATCCCAAAGAAAGGCAATACCAAAGAATGCTCAAACTTCCTCACAGTTGCGCTCATCTCACATGCTAGTAAAGTAATGCTCAAAATTCTCCAAGCCAGGCTTCAACAGTATGTGAACCATGAACTTTCAGATGTTCAAGATGGATTTAGAAAAGGCAGAGGAACCAGAGCTCAAATTGTCAATATCCGCTGGATCATCGAAAAAGCAAGAGAGCTCCGGAAAAAAACATCTGCTTTATTGACTATGCTAAAGCCTTTGACTGTGTGGATCACAACAAACTATGGAAAATTCTTCAAGAGATGGGAATAACAGACCACATTACCTGCCTCCTGAGGAATCTGTATGCAGGTCAGGAAGCAAGAATTAGTACCAGACATGGAACAACAGACTGGTTCTGAATCAGAAAAGGAGTACATCAAGGCTGTCTATTGTCACCCTGTTTATTTAACTTCTATGCAGAGTACATCATGAGAAATGCTGGGCTGGAAGAAGCANGTGGAAAATTCTTCAAGAGATGGGAATACCAGACCACCTGACCTGCTCTTGAGAAATCTGTATACAGGTAAAGAAGCAACAGTTAGAACTGGACATGGAACAACAGACTGGTTCCAAATAGGAAAAGGAGTACGTCAAGGCTGTATATTGTCACCCTGCTTATTTAACTTCTATGCAGAGTACATCATGAGAAATGCTGGGCTGGAAGAAGCACAAGCTGGAATCAAGATTGCTGGGAGAAATATCAATAACCTCAGATATGCAGATGACACCACCCTTATGGCAGAAAGTGAAGAGGAACTAAAAAGCCTCTTGATGAAAATGAAAGAGGAGAATGAAAAAGTTGGCTTAAAGCTCAACATTCAGAAAATGAAGATCATGGCATCTGGTCCCATCATTTCATGGGAAATAGATGGAGAAACAGTGGAAACAGTGTTAGACTTTATTATTTTGGGCTCCAAAATCACTGCAGATGGTGACTGCAGCCATGAAATTAAAAGATGCTTACTCCTTGGAAGAAAAGTTATGACCAACTTAGCACATTCAAAAGCAGAGACATTACTTTGCCGACTAGGGTCCGTCTAGTCAAGGCTATGGTTTTTCCAGTGGTCCTGTATGGATGTGAGAGTTTGATTGTGAAGAAAGCCGAGCACCAAAGAATTGATGCTTTTGAACTGTGGTGTTGGAGAAGACTCTTGAGAGTCCCTTGGACTGCAAGGAGATCCAACCAGTTCATCCTAAAGGAGATCAGTCCTGGTTGTTCATTGGAATGACTGATGCTGAGGCTGAAACTCCAATACTTTGGCCACCTCATGGGAAGAGTTGACTCATTCGAAAAGACTCTGATGCTGGGAGGGATCGGGGGCAGGAGGAGAAGGGGACGACCGAGGATGAGATGGCTGGATGGCATCATTGACTTGATGTACATGAGTTTGAGTGAACTCCAGGAGATGGTGATGGACAGGGAGGCCTGGCGTGCTGCGATTCATGGGGTCGCAAAGAGTTGGACACAACTGAGTGACTGAAATGTGCAGAACTGTACTGTGATACTTTATCTCCAAATACTTGTGTATGTGTGCATGTGTGCTAAGTTGCTTCAGTTGTGTCTGACTCTTTGTGACCCTGTGGACTGTAGCCCGCCAGACTCCTCTGTCCATGAGATTCTCCAGGCCAGAATACTGGAGTGGGTTGCCCTTCTCCAGGGGATCTTCCCAACCCAGGGATTGAGCTCACGTCTCATAAGTCTCCTGCATTGGCAGGTGGATTCTTTACCACTAATGCCACCTGAGGCCTTACTTAAGTGTATATAAAAAAAAGTCTTACATAAACAGAGTAGAGTTATCACATGAAATTTAATATTTATCTGTACACAGTTCATATTTTAATTTCATCAACTTTCCCAATAAGGAACTTTACAGTTTTTTGGGTTTTTTTAAGTCGCATTTCTCGTCAGGAGTGCTATATATGGGATACTGTGTCCTTCTGAATGTGTCGGTCAGGGAGCTCACATTTAAAAATTATTTGATTCTTTTTTATTCCCTTCTGTGTGGTTATGTTATTTATTTCATATAGCTGAGTTCATTTATTTCTGTTTGGAGTCTGGATCCTCTTATCCTTTGTTATTTAACTTTGTTATTAAATAAAACATTAATATGGCTCAAAATTGAAAACTATACTAGGTCATGTAACCAGTGAAATCCTATCCCATCCTCTATAACTTCAACTGTTTCCTATGAACAACAGACTTCATAAATGTAACAGATTTCTTCTAATGCACAACAGATTTCATTATTTTACTATTGTTTAGTGTAGCTCAAGAGGCTTCCCCAGTGGCTCAGCGGTAAAGAACTCACCTGCCAATGCAGGAGATGTGGGATCAATCTCCGGGTCGGGAAGATCCGCTGGAGAAGGAGATGGCAGCCCACTCCAGTATTCTTGCCTGGAAAACTCCAGGGACAGAGGAGCCTGGAGGTTACGGTCCATGGGGTAGCAAAAGCGTCAGCGACTAAACAGAAACAACAATGTTCTTCAAATTGTTTTTATCTTTTATTACATCTGGATTTTGAGTCATAGTTAGAGATGTTTCCTTACATTCTGGACTTGAAGGAATTTACTGGTGTTTTCTTCTAGTGTTTTTATAGTTTTATTTTATTTCTAACATTTAGATCACTGATCTATTTGCCGTTTATTCTTGTATATGCGAGTTAAGGTATCTTTTTCCAACTGACTATCCAGGTGTTCCAAATCATTTACTAAATTATATATCCCCCTAATGCATTAATATACAACATTCAACATATACTGAATTTCCACATGACATTTTTTTCTAGATTTTCTATCTTGTTCTGTGACTCTACCTAAGGATTCATGTGCCAGTACCGCATTGTTTGAATTCTAGAGATTTCAGTTTAAATATCTAGTGACGTAGTTCCTCCTTCATCTGTCTAATTTTTCTTATCTCATTTCATCTCAAATTCTTCTTCACTAAGCCTTTCCTGACCACTTCAGAAGGGGTTTCATAGCAAGTTTGGAACCAACTTGTTACTTCCCGGGTGGAAGGGGAAGGATTACTAATTTCACTGGGCTTGCATTACATTTATAATCAATGGAGAAGTCATATTTGTATGATCTTTATTCATCTTATTCAAGAACAAGGAATCTTTTATTTTATCAAGTATACTTGTGTGTCACTAAGAAAGACTTTCACATAACTTGTTAAGATTATTCTTGTATGTTTTATCTTTTGTGTCAATGTATTACTTTTTTAATCTTCCCCTTCCAAATGTTAACATTAATATCTATGAGGGACATAACATAAAATGACATTGAAGAAATTGTATCAAGAAATATAACTGATAATATTTCCAAGGAATTTTTAGGTGATAGGGCTATTAATAATGCTGAATATTGTTGCTTTGTGACAATAATAAATATTAATAGGCATTTAAAATGCGACCTTGTCTTTCTCATCATAAGAGCATCAACATAAATCTCTGAGCAATGAAACATAAACAACATCTCTCCTACAAAGGGAGAACCCCAAACATTAGAATATTATCAAAATGAGTACGTAATTAAAAGGAAGCAGATAAAAGCATCAGGAAAGAAGATCACTGTAAAGATGTGTACAGCATTTAGACACAGCAATTGCTGTCTAGTGAATGTGTATTGTAGACAAAATATTCACTTGGTTGCTATGGCTCTATATCAGTCTGGATTTCCTAATACCTCCCTGAACTGGTCTTTTCTGCCTTTGGTAACCACCTCTGTCAGTTTTTGCCAAGATCCTCTCTGTTTAAGGCTTTTCCTTTGGAGGGTTCACCTATTTCTGTAACTTCATTTCCTATCCAGATTAAACAAAAGCCCTACTATTAGACTTTACCAAAGTCACAATTTCTTCTTCTAACTTCTGACTGTATGACTGGTAAGAATGGCACTTGATAATTTCCATGGACTTGCTCCACAGTTATATTAAATTCACCTTTCCTAAAACCTGATTTACTTCTGAAATCTTTTAACTTTTTTCTTTGACACATCATTCTCCCAGTTTTTGATTCCGCTGTTTCATAGTCATTTGTAATCAGTCAACAAATCCTGTTAATCTTCCATCGTATTATTTCTTGCTTCTGTTATTTCAACTTCATTCTTAGGGTCACTGCGCAGGCTGGTCCAGTTTTGCTCAGAGGGCCATCTAAGGAGCCCACAGTCCCTTGCAGTCTACTAAATATTCTGCAGGATATTTTGCATTTTCAGAGAAAAAAGATTTGAAATTATTTTTTCATATACACTTTATATATTTTAGATATAAAATTGACTCTAATTAAAAATTTGTTTCAAAATAATTTTTATCCTCTAACATATGCTGAAGACATGCCAGGTTGCTTTGGCTAGTGTTCAAGTAGTTGGCTGCACCGTAGCTGATATTTTTTGCACCGTTGGTGTATTATTTTTTATGTTTGTTAAATTTTATTTTTTAAAGTACTTGCTGATGTTGTCCCCTGTCATCTCTCACCGGAGCTCTGCGATATCATGCTTACTGTCTTTCCTGCTCCCCATCTCTCATTTCAACATCCTCTCCTACATGAGGCACCAGCTCCATTTCTTGGCCATGTTCTGCTCTCTCTAATGTGTCAACACGAGACCTCACGCTAAAAGTCTTTGACAACGTAATGATTCACCTGTTTCTTTTGTCCAGAACAAATCATCTCCTTACCGTCCCTTCCAACACTGTATTTGACATACTATTAATGTTTTTATTCATTAGATTCTTTGTCTTCATATCATCCCACTTAAACTCATGCTCAGCCAAATTTTAGTTTTCCTTTAAGGTTCTATGCAATTCTTCTTCATTAAACCTTTCCTGACCACTCTAGACAGCATTATCTTCTCCTAACAACTTATAACAGTGCTTCTTAGTCAGAGGTACTTATCAGAATCCTCTACGTTTAAAAAAATTTTTAAGTGTAAATGCTGGTGGTCTCTGTCTGTAGATTGTGACTTCATAGCTTTGAGAAGTTTGTTTTTTAAAACTCCATCAGTGATCAGGAATAGCTGCATAATTTGCAGGATTCCCCACAAAGCAAAAATGCAGAGTCCCTTGTTCAAAAAGCAGGGATTCATGTTGATGTATGGCAAAACCAATACAATATTGTAAAGTAATTAGCTTCCAATTAAAATAAATAGATTTATATTAAAAAAGAATTCAAATAAAAAGAGTTTGCTTTCTAAAAAAAAAAAAAAAAGCAGGGAGAAATGCCCTTGAAAGTACTAAAATACTATAAAACTTTTTCCTTTTTCCCCACGTCTCTTTCTCTCTTTAGTTACCATGATAGTTTTTACCTGCTATTTAAGGTTGTTATTTTTTTAAGTACAAAATTTGAAATCATTCGAATGAATTTTATTGTTTACATTTTACAATGCCAGTTTCAAATGGCACCCCACTCCAGTACTCTTGCCTGGAAAATCCCATGGACGGAGGAGCCTGGTGGGCTGCCGTCCATGGGGTCGTGAAGAGTCTGACACAACTGAGCGACTTACTTTTACTTTTCACTTTCATGCATTGGAGAAAGAAATGGCAACCCACTCCAGTGTTCTTGCCTGGAGAATCCCAGGGAAGGGGGAGCCTGGTGGGCTGCCGTCTATGGGGTCACACAGAGTCGGACACGACTGAAGCGACTTAGCAGCAGCAGCAGCAGCAACTTAACTAAACTCCATAGAATATACATCATATGTACTTTTTCTTACCAGAAGAATGGAGAACTTCACAGACAGCTCAAAGATTCTTTCAGGTTTTGTTATGCAGACATTCTATCAATACTCGAACCTTCCACCTACTTCTCAGTAAACAAAGAGAGACTGAAAGGAAATGGACTCACGAAAGGCTTTAACTTTCTCTTTCCTATTATGTCATTGTTTTATGCCTGTTTGGTGAACACAGGGAAGTAACACAAGTAAGAAAGGAAATTATATGATTCCATGATCTCCATTACCTACTTTCTGCAATTTTTGGCTTGAACAGAAAGTATAGTCTCTTGGGGCTGTCAGAACCCCTCTCCCTTGATACATACACACACACACACACACAAACACACTCAGTCATGTTGTAAGAGCAAAAACAAATAAAAAATAAGCGGCTTAGTTCTCCCTGTTGAAAATACGGGAAGAGACTTCTTCCCTCTCTTTTCTGAAAGCATTTACTTTAGAAAACTTGCCATTGCAAGTTCTTTCTTTTGTCCCTTTGAAACGTATATAAATATTTTAGAAGCTAAATAATCCTTTTGCCAGCTCTATAACTCAAGGAATGTCTTTCTCAAAGACCTGAACATATTCATTTGAAATGTAATCTTCAAGAAATAGTCCCCTAGCTCCCAGTTTCTATGGGAGGATAGGCTGCCTAACTTCAGCTTCCTCTCCAAAACTACCTCCTGCGGTAAAGATACGAGAAATTTATTTTTCCTTTGGATGAAACCAACTATTTAATGTTAAGGTCACCCCAATTTTCAGGTGAATTTAAGATGAGCTATATGTGACAAATAGTGCTGACAACTCCTCTTACTTAGGACTAGCTTTTGTTCACCTTGTAATATGTCTTGTGCTGTTCTTAGCCTGCTCAGTTCTGTCCAACTCTTTGCAATACTGTGGACCGTAGCCCACCAGGCTCCTCTGTCCATGGGGATTCTCCAGGTGAATACTGGACTGGGTTGCCATGTCCTCCTCCAGGGGATCTTC
This sequence comes from Aepyceros melampus, assembly GCA_006408695.1. Lineage (NCBI taxonomy): Eukaryota > Metazoa > Chordata > Mammalia > Artiodactyla > Bovidae > Aepyceros > Aepyceros melampus. The sequence goes on along the minus strand of SJXQ01011520.1, from coordinate 525,154 downwards.
CCGACCCAGGGATTGAACCCAGGTCTCCTGCATTGCAGGCAGATTCTTTACCATTAACTAAACTCCATAGAATATACATCATATGTACTTTTTCTTACCAGAAGAATGGAGAACTTCACAGACAGCTCAAAGATTCTTTCAGGTTTTGTTATGCAGACATTCTATCAATACTCGAACCTTCCACCTACTTCTCAGTAAACAAAGAGAGACTGAAAGGAAATGGACTCACGAAAGGCTTTAACTTTCTCTTTCCTATTATGTCATTGTTTTATGCCTGTTTGGTGAACACAGGGAAGTAACACAAGTAAGAAAGGAAATTATATGATTCCATGATCTCCATTACCTACTTTCTGCAATTTTTGGCTTGAACAGAAAGTATAGTCTCTTGGGGCTGTCAGAACCCCTCTCCCTTGATACATACACACACACACACACACAAACACACTCAGTCATGTTGTAAGAGCAAAAACAAATAAAAAATAAGCGGCTTAGTTCTCCCTGTTGAAAATACGGGAAGAGACTTCTTCCCTCTCTTTTCTGAAAGCATTTACTTTAGAAAACTTGCCATTGCAAGTTCTTTCTTTTGTCCCTTTGAAACGTATATAAATATTTTAGAAGCTAAATAATCCTTTTGCCAGCTCTATAACTCAAGGAATGTCTTTCTCAAAGACCTGAACATATTCATTTGAAATGTAATCTTCAAGAAATAGTCCCCTAGCTCCCAGTTTCTATGGGAGGATAGGCTGCCTAACTTCAGCTTCCTCTCCAAAACTACCTCCTGCGGTAAAGATACGAGAAATTTATTTTTCCTTTGGATGAAACCAACTATTTAATGTTAAGGTCACCCCAATTTTCAGGTGAATTTAAGATGAGCTATATGTGACAAATAGTGCTGACAACTCCTCTTACTTGAGGACTAGCTTTTGTTCACCTTGTAATATGTCTTGTGCTGTTCTTAGCCTGCTCAGTTCTGTCCAACTCTTTGCAATACTGTGGACCGTAGCCCACCAGGCTCCTCTGTCCATGGGGATTCTCCAGGTGAATACTGGACTGGGTTGCCATGTCCTCCTCCAGGGATCTTCCCGACCCAGGGATTGAACCCAGGTCTCCTGCATTGCAGGCAGATTCTTTACCATCTGAGCCACCAGGGAAGCCCAAGAATACTGGAGTGGGTAGCCTATTCCTTCTCCAGAGGATCTTCCTGACCCAGGAATCAAACCAGGGTCTGTTGCATTGCAGGCGGATTCTTTACAGACTGAGTTGCCAGGGAAGAATTGTCTCTTGCTTGGCTATAAAAAAGGGTAAGATTTCTTTCTGTCTTTGCTGTGTCTTTAGTGCACTGCCTGTGATTCGCATCACATTTTGGTTGAATTCTTACTTAATAAAAAAGGTTTTTTTTTCCCTCGTCTCCCTTTGAGGAAAGGTTTTATGGGTTGGGAAAAGATTTTTTAAAATATACCTCCCCAATAATATTCACAGTCTCAGTGAACTCCCATGAACTCCACCAAAATTCTGTGCTCATGGAGCATTGCAAACACGATAGGCAAGTGAGGAAGCAGCAGATGACAGGAGATACACATCACACACATGTGCCATTGTTCCATAAGACTTCACTTATAATCACAAGTCTAAAGATATAATGATGAAGAACTTCAATATGGCAACAGCAGAGGATTAAGCCACGTGTGGGGCCTTTCTAAGCATGGGGGCCTGTGTCTGCAGAGATTGTACATCCAGGAAACCTGCTCTGTTGGTGATTTTAGTATGAATTCCTGATCAGTAGTCACGACTTACAGCAAATATTGTCTAAACCACTAGACTTTCAGTCTAATAGAATGCTTTAAAAAATGAAAATGCCATTTCATTTCTCTGCATGCTTACTACTTTTTAAATTTTATTCTATTACATATAAAAGTCCAACAGGTTCTAAGAAACTGAAAAAATTCTTTCACTGAATTTCATTATATCTACCTTTAGAGAAGTATACTTTTTGGCTGGTCTTGGAAACATTATATTTACAAATAATTTCCCAAGAAAATAACACTTTTCCTGGTTCACAGTTTATGGAACCAGAAATGTGACTATAAATGTGGACAAAATATCAGAAATAGGTGGTATCAGGCCCAAGTATTATTTTTTTTTAATTCTTCAATGGAGGTATGGACCTAATCTCAGACTTTCATGTAAATATTTGCATATACGGTATTAATACAATAGCAGATTGGAAGAATGTAGGAAACTGAATAGAGTTTTGCCAAGAGAATGCACTGGTCATAGCAAACACCCTCTTCCAACAGCACAAGAGAAGACTCTACACATGGACATCACCAGATGGTCAACACCGAATCAGACTGATTATGTTCTTTGCAGCCAAAGATGGAGAAGCTCTATATAGTCAACAAAAACAAGACCAGGAGCTGACTGTGGCTCAGATCATGAACTCCTTATTGCCAAATTCAGACTTAAATTGAAGAAAGTAGGGAAAACCGCTAGACCATTCAGGTATGAGCTAAATTAAGTTCCTTATGATTATACAGTGGAAGTGAGAAATAGATTTAAGGGACTAGATCTGATAGATAGAGTGCCTGATGAATTATGGAATGAGGTTCGTGACATTGTACAGGAGACAGGGATCAAGACCATCCCCATGGGAAAAAAAATGCAAAAAAGCAAAATGGCTGTCTGGGGAGGCCTTACAAATAGCTGTGAAAAGAAGAGAAGTGAAAAACAAAGGAGAAAAGGAAAGATATAAGCATCTCAATGCAGACTTCCAAAGAATAGCAAGGAGAGATAAGAAAGCCTTCTTCAGCGATCAGTGCAAAGAAATAGAGGAAAAGAACAGAATGGGAAAGACTAGAGATCTCTTCAAGAAAAGTAGAGATACCAAGGGAACATTTCATGCAAAGATGGGCTCGAAAAAGGACAGAAATGGTCTGGACCTAACAGAAGCAGAAGATATTAAGAAGAGGTGGCAAGAATACATGGAAGAACTGTACAAAAAAGATCTTCACGACCCAGATAATCATGATGATGTGATCACTACTCTAGAGCCAGACATCCTGGAATGTGAAGTCAAGTGGGCCTTAGAAAGCATCACCACGAACAAAGCTAGGGGAGGTGATAGAATTCCAGTGGAGCTGTTTCAAATCCTGAAAGATGATGCTGTGAAAGCACTGCACTCAATATGCCAGCACATTTGGAAAACTCAGCAGTGGCCACAGGACTGGAAAAAAAGGTTAGTTTTCATTCCAATTCCAAAGAAAGTCAATGCTAAAGAATGCTCAAAGTACTGCACAATTGCACTCATCTCACATACTAGTAAAGTAATGCTCAAAATTCTCCAAGCCAGGCTTCAGCAATACGTGAACTCCCTGATGTTCAAGCTGGTTTTAGAAAAGGCAGAGGAACCAGAGATCAAATTGCCAACATCCACTGGATCATGGAAAAAGCAAGAGAGTTCCAGAAAAACATCTATTTCTGCTTTATTGACTATGCCAAAGCCTTTGACTGTGTGGATCACAATCAACTGTGGAAAATTCTGAAAGAGATGGGAATACCAGACCACCTGACCTGCCTCTTGAGAAATCTGTATGCAGGTCAGGAAGCAACAGTTAGAACTGGACATGGAGCAACAGAGTGGTTCCAAATAGGAAAAGGAGTATGTCAAGGCTGTATATTGTCACCCTGCTTATTTAACTTCTATGCAGAGTACATCATGAGAAACGCTGGACTGGAAGAAACACAAGCTGGAATCAAGATTGCCAGGAAAAATATCAATAACCTCAAATATGCAGATGACACCACTCTTATGGCAGAAAGTGAAGAGGAGCTAAAAAGCCTCTTGATGAAAGTGAAAGAGGAGAGTGAAAAAGTTGGCTTAAAGTTCAACATGCAGAAAACGAAGATCATGGCATCTGGTCCCATCACTTCATGAGAAATAGATGGGGAAACAGTAGAACCAGTGTCAGGCTTTATTTTTCTGGGCTCCCAAATCACTGCAGATGGTGACTGCAGCCAGGAAATTAAAAGGCGCTTACTCCTTGGAAGAAAAGTTATGAGCAACCTAGACAGTATATTCAAAAGCTGAGACATTACTTTGCCGACTAAGGTCCGTCTAGTCAAGGCTATGGTTTTTCCTGTGGTCATGTATGGATGTGAGAGTTGGACTGTGAAGAAGGCTGAGCGCCGAAGAATGGATGCTTTTGAAGTGTGGTGTTGGAGAAGACTCTTGAGAGTCCCTTGGACTGCAAGGAGATTCAACCAGTCCATTCTGAAGGAGATCAACCCTGGGATTTCTTTGGAAGGAATGATGGTAAAGCTGAAACTCCAGTACTTTGGCCACCTCATGCGAAGAGTTGACTCATTCGAAAAGACCCTGATGCTGGAAGGGATTGGGGGCAGGAGGAGAAGGGGACGACCGAGGATGAGATGACTGGATGGCATCACTGGCTCGATGGACGTGAGTCTGAGTGAACTCTGGGAGGTGGTGATGGACAGGGAGGCCCGGTGTGCTGTGATTCATGTGGTCGCAAAGAGTCGGACACTACTGTGTGAGTGAACTGAACTGAACTGAACTAGGCACTAAAAAGAGTAAGGCTAGAGCAGAGGGAGAAAACAGAAGAGAAGAATTTTAAAATAATTGTATGATAGTCAATCGTCTCAGAGTGAAAGATCGTCAACATCTATTAATGTCACGTGGGATTTAACATTAGATAATGCCAAACCTCCAGGAAAAGTTAATATAGCTATGGTGTTCTCTGCTGACCACAGTGTAAAAATTTTAAATCCATTTCCAAAGATTTCTGTATTTCATTTTTAGAAAATTGGGAGCTTAAATAACTTAATTTCCCATTTCTCTATGGTCTTATGTAAATAGGAGTTTACCTGTCTTTCAGAATCTAGTAGTACCAAAAGAAACAATCTTTTCAAATAACCGTATCATTATACCCTTCAGGTCAAAATATCTAAGTTAGGTTATTAAATTTAAGAGGAAAACTTATTATTTAATTAGTTCCCAGGACTGCAAGGAGATCCAACCAGTCCATTCTGAAGGAGATCAACCCTGGGATTTCTTTGGAAGGAATGATGCTAAAGCTGAAACTCCAGTACTTTGGCCACCTCATGCGAAGAGCTGACTCATTGGAAAAGACCCTGATGCTGGGAGGGATTGGGGGCAGGAGGAGAAGGGGACGACCGAGGATGAGATGGCTGGATGGCATCACGGACTCAATGGACGTGAGTCTGAGTAAACTCTGGGAGTAGGTGATGGACAGGAAGGCCTGGCGTGCTGCGATTCATGGGGTTGCAAAGAGTTGGACATGACTGAGTGACTGAACTGAACTGAACTGAATCTGTGCTTAATATAAAATTCCAAGTAATAGCATGGTAGAAAAGTGACAAAATGAATGATTTCTCTGTTTCTGGCAGCCTTGATGTCTTTTGTTTTCAGTTCTTACTTTCTGAACTTTATACATTTTTCTTAGTGCTCCTTTTACCTATTACTTCCCTTCCATAAATGTGTTCTATTGAACTGTATAAAACCTGCCTCTTGCTATTATGCTCTTTTTTTTTCCTAAGAAAATCACTTTTTCTAAAAAGGATGAAAGTCCCATCCTCATCAGGGCCTTTGCATTTGGAAGGCTATTCTGAATCATTCAGGCTTCTCCCAGCTCTAGCATTTCAATTATCTTATTTAGCAGTCTCATTTAATTTGAACATAAAGGTGGCACAATTTTGGACTCATTTGACATCTAAACACTGCAACCAGCAGCCCTGCTACTGGCCTCCCGAGTTTTGCTGCAGAGACTCTAAAAGCTCCAGCACAATTACCAGCTTTATATTTAGTATCTGAAAGTGCGTATATTTAAGGGAAAAACTTCATAAATTCAAGGGAAGACAGCCCATCCAGAACATGGTGCTTGTAAAGTCTGGACTCCTTCTCAAGTCGTCTTTTCTTTTCTAAATTCTAGTTTATATATAAGCTTGATCCTAAAAGTACTAACACTTTTCATAGGATAACAATTGGGTCAGTATTCCTCCACCTAATGTTAAGCTGTAATTAAAAAATGCAATGGCAAGAAAATAAAATGTCACAGTATAAATATAAGCTCTGAGATTTTTTTAACCATTAAAAAAAAAAACAACTTGAAATATTAATCAATTTTCAGTGTTGTGTTAGCTTCAGGTGATGAACATTTCAGTATTTTTTCTCTGGCATCTGCATAGTGCCTGGCTCATAATAAATGCTCAAAAAATAAATGTTTGTTGAAGGGTGAATTTCTGCATCTCAGTTTTCTTTCCTTATCTGTCCCACAGTCCATGTGTATTTATTAATACCATTAGTGAGTGTTTGCTTTCTTTTATTTATTTTTGCAGACACTGCTGCGTTTTCTTGTCTCCTTGGTAAACACTGTCATTCCTTAGACTCTTCTGTTTTTTCTTAGCAGTATGGATCCCACTGATTCTTCAGTTTTTAAAATTATTATCCAATTTTACAGCAGGAACAGCAACCCCCTAAATGCAACTTAGTTCTTATTTATCAGTTTGGTAGTGTTTTGAAAGGTATCATACAAGGTAAAGTTGTCTGTGAAATGTGATTTTTTAAAATTGAAATATAGGTGATATATTCTTTATTAATATTCTTTTCCATTATGGTTTATCACAGAATATTGATATTGTTCCTTGTGCTCCACTGTAGGACCTTGCTGTTTCTCCATTCTGTATGTAATAGTTGGCGCCTGCTGATCCCAGACTCTCAGGCCTCCCCTCTCCCGTCCCTCTCCCCGTGGCAACCAGCAGTCTGCTTTTGTTTGATGGAGGGGTTCACTTGTGCCATGCCTTAGACTCCACATGCAAGTGATGATATCCGATGGTATTTTCCTTTCTCTTTCTGACTTACTTCACTTAGTATGATAATTTCTTTCCATCCACATTGCTGAAAATGGCATAATTGCATTCATTTTTACGGTTGAGTAGTGTTCCATTTTACATGTATATAAAATATCTTCTTTATCCATTCATTTGTTGGTGGACATTTAGGCTGTTTCCACGTTTTGGCTATTGTGAATAGTGCTTCTATGAACACAGGGATGCATGTGTCTTTGTGAATTATAGCTTTGTCTGAATATATGCCCAGGAGTGGGATTGCTGGATCATATGGCAACTCAATTTTTAGTTTTTTGAGGAACCTCCATACTGTTTACCATAGTGGCTGTATCAGTTTACCTTCTCCCCAGCAGTGTAGGAAGGTTCTCTTCTCTCCAGATCCACCATTTATTTGTAAACTTTGGGTGATGACCAGGGACTGGTGTGAGATGGTACCTCACTATAGTTTTGATTTCTGCAATGGGATTTTAAGCTTCTTGAGAGAAGGGGGAAATGCCAGAAAACCCTTTGTTGTACTTACAGGTCACATCAAAGTATTAGGCAGTTAATATGTAGTCATTATATTCTTTTTATTATTATTATTATTTTTAATTTTTATTTTTACTTTATTTTACTTTACAATACTGTATTGATCATTATATTCTGAATATTTGACTGATTTAGTCAAAGGAATCCTCTATTAGCAGTTATTCATTAATTCCCCAAATATTTACTGGGCCAGACTGTGATAGCACAGTTGGTTTGAGTAGACACTTTTTTCAAAATATTTCCCTTTGTCATGACTGTCCTTATACGCACTGTCTCACAATATGACGAAAAAATAACTATTATGTACAGAAACAAGCCCCGGATCTTGTCTTGGCTCAGCTTCTTGACTCAGTGACTCTGGGATGCCAGTTAATACAGCGGTTTGGTGGACAGAACGTGCGTCCCTCAGAGATGTCTCCATCGTACCCCAGCACCCACGTGATGAAGGCACTTCGCACATCTGATTACAGGAAAGAGTTTGAGTTAAGGAGATTAACCTGGGTTTTCCAGGTGGCCCAGTGTAATCACGAGGGTCCTTAAAAACAATGGAAGAAGGAGGTAGAAGGATAGCGGAAGGAGGTGTGAGAACAGAAGCTAGAGGGGAGAGGAAGAGAGAAAGGGGTGGGGAGGAAGGAGGAGAGAGAAAAAGAAAGGGAGAGAGCGATTTGATGATGCTTTACAGTGGCTTTGAAGATGGGCCCTCAGCCCAGAATTGCAGTTGACTTCTAGAAGCTGGAAAAGGCAAGGACACAAGATTCTCCCTGAGAACCTCCGAAGAAATGCAGGCCTGCTGAGATCTTGGTTTTAGCTCAGCAAAAGTCAGTTTGGACTTTTGACTTTCAGAACTCTTAAGATAATACATGTGTATGGTTTTTACGTTTGTGACAATTGTGATTGTCATTCAGCCTTCTCTATTCAAAAACACGGCTCTACCTCAGTCATTCTGTCTCCAAATGAGAATAATGAACGCATGTTCCTCTTAGATAATTGCTTAGTTATACTTGACTTTTAATAAGTATTTGCAAGTATTCTGTTTTCAGTTGATTTTAAAGCATCCATTGCAGCTGTCATTTACGTATTTTCAAGCCATTTAATTAGCTACTCCTGGAAGAATTAGATACATTTTACCAAAGCAATCTACTCTCAGAGGTCTTAGTACAGTTTAATGGATGAGTCATTTTTTAAACAAAAATATATATTACTGGATTTCAAGGTTAAATATAAATTCTTTGACTTGAATATTAATAATAACAACAGAAACTTTACCTCCTATTCAGTTTAGAAAAACATTTTTTAAAATCCTAGACTGTAAAGGACAGGTGAAGCCAAATCAAAAGGACGATTCAAGCAACTGTGGAAAAACTTTGATGTCAAGAGAAATGGTTCAGAATAATTCAGACTGATTTCCACACAGCTTGAATTTACCAAATGAAAGCCAAGTTTCCCCTGCATTCCGCTGTGCAGGCCTTCTTTGTGAAGCAGCATCAGCAAAATCACCTTGATGTTTCCTACAGGAATCAGCAGTCTTGAATAGAATATAGCCATGAGGTGGCCAGTCCACTCCCTGACTGCTGACATACTCATTTTATTTATTCGTGTGTATTCATTTAATAATGATCCATCTGTGCTTTCCCGTCTATTCATACAAAGTGGGAAGATTAAAAGAGAGCATGTTTTTCTCTTTCACTGCAAAATAGAGACATAATATGGTGGAATATCAATATCTCTTTATATGTCATTGTAATGCTACTTGGCCCAAAGATATTTGTACCTTATAACTATTTTAAGGCAAGGCAATTCTTTATATCAAATTTTTATATTGAAACTGAATGAAACACTTACTAATCTGTTTTCTGTTAAAGATGGATGCTATAGATATCACTGAATTCAGAAATTTCTTATGATAAGTGTTCACTTATCAACTTTGCTTGATAATATTGGGTGTATAGCATTATGCGGGAGAAGGCAATGGCACCCCACTCCAGTACTCTTGCCTGGAGAATCCCATGGACAGAGGACCCTGGTAGGCTGCAGTCCATGGGGTCGCTGAGGGTCGGACATGACTGAGCGACTTCACTTTTACTTTTCACTTTCCTGCATTGGAGAAGGAAATGGCAACCCACTCCAGTGTTCTTGCCTGGAGAATCCCGGGGACGGGGGAGCCTAGTGGGCTGCCATCTATGGGGTCACACAGAGTCGGACACGACTGAAGTGACGTAGCATAGCATAGTATAGCATTATGCAAGAGAGTGAGGAGGGTTGCTAAAACCTAACACTTTTCAAAATGAAAAAAAGGTAATTCTGTTGGGAAATGCCCACATTTCATTTGAATTCCTGCACACACTTAACTGAGTGGTTTGTGGGGATCCTGGTTATTTGATATGCCTGGTTATAGTTTTTAAGCAGTACCATACATTCCCTTTCCCTGCAAAGGCCCATCTGTATCCTTTGTACAGTGATGTTTAACTGCAAAGAGCTAGGAAAACTAAAAATCAGAAAGAACCAACAAATAATAAGAAACATCATCAGAGAAGAATTTTCAAATCCTAATGTGGCTTCAATATGTGCCAATTTAGCCAGCTGCCAACTGGATTACAAATGACACACATGAAAATAAGTTACAGTTGCATCACCAGCAGAAATGCATTTTATTTGTTCATTTTATTCAACCAATTTCTTCTTGCTTTCTCCTCTCCCTTCTTGTTCTTTTCTTTTTCCTTTCTCTTATTTTCAGATGCTGAAAAGTTACCAAAATATTTTTTTTCTACTGGTTCTGTGACATCTAACCACTTTCCTTTTCAAATTATGTACATATGATTCATATAAGCAAAGTACGTTGGAGAGAAGAAAACTTGCTTTGCTCTTTTCTTACAAGGGCCCTATTAGAACAGAATCTAAGTTGTTACCTACTTTGCTAAAACCATCTAAGAGGGACTGTCAGGGAGGTAGATAAGTAAGTGAGCATTCATGCAGGCTGTGAAAGCTTATATAGTCATAAAACTTGGACTGTAAAATGGACTCTAAACTATCAGTTAAATGTGAATTTCTTATTGTCAATCCATTAAAAAAATATTGGTTCAGAGAAATAAGTAGTTTCTTTATACCTGGGTCTAAAGCAAATTGTTTCATGTTAATAATAAAAAATAATTCTCTTTTTCCCTCTCTCTCACAGATACACATAGACATACATAACACACACAAACTATTGGGTATTTGTGTTGACGTGCATATAGCTTCAGAATGTTCTTGCACTGGGATCACTGGGGAATCCCCCTGTCAGATGAGGAGTGGCTGTAGAACCTTGAGCAGAGAACACTACAGATTGGAGCTAGGGAGGAAGCACAGTGAGAGGCTGTCCGGCAGGGTTGAGACTATGAGACGGAGGTGAGTTCTGAGGCAGCAGGTCCATTGGCTGCCACTGGTTCCGTGTGGTCCACTCCAATATGCTGTGCTGCTGCTAAGTCGCTTCACTCGTGTCCGACTCTGTGCGACCCCATAGATGGCAGCCCACCAGGCTCCCCCGTCCCTGGGATTCTCCAGGCAAGACCACTGGAGTAGGTTGCCTTTTCCTTCTCCACCACTCCAATATAGAAAAGTCTAATCATTTTTTCCTTGTAAGGAGATTAACATTACCAAATCTCCAAAGATCCTAATTCCCCCAAAGTGCTGTCTTCAGCTACAACAGCATTAATTACATGTTGTATGTTGATTGCATATACTTCATACCAAATTTTAAGAAGAGCATTGGATACCAGACATGTATCTGGGGGCGAGTAACAAGAATAGAGGAGTTTCTCAAATTATCATATCTGAGGAACATGTGACAGGGTTAGTGATATTTGGAGCAGGAAAAGAAACAGTGAATTCATGCTAACTGTCTGTAAACATTTAGAAGAGTCCTGTTGAAGACTTTTTCTATATAGTTTAGGAGGCCAGGAAGGAAATGTTCTTGTTCAGAATGTTCTAGAACTAGAACCAACACTGAGGACAGATATTTTAGCAAATGTAAGAACGGACCCTCTAGTAATTAGAGTTGTTTGCAAATTAAATAAGCTTCTTTGAGAACTGCGTAAGCACCCTGTCACTGGAAGCAAATGACCAGAAACCAAAGGACCATCAATGAAAGACAGAGGCTCTTACAGAGGAAATTGGACCAGTGGCCTTGAACAGTTTCTGAACACCTTGATGGAAAAGTAGAAACCTCCATTTATTTTTCTAGCTCTTGCCGTCATCTTCCCTCTGTATCTCCTTTCCCCTGCCTTAGTGTCTCCTTCTTGTAGTTTACACGTAAAGCTTACTTGTAAGAGCAAAGGGGGCTCAGGAAGACATAAGGGAGCTTTAGATCTCACGCCTGCCCCAGTGTTGCCTCTCACCCTCTCCATTCCCACTCATTGCTGTTGATAAGCCACATTTTCCCCAATCTAATAGAATGTGCAAGGACAGGCACAGCCTCAAGTCCTCTTTCTTCCTTCACCAACTTACCACTTCAAGCCACTTTTTATGTATAAATTCTGGAGTCATCATGCACATTTTTTTTTTTTTTTTACCAACAATAGCTTCCAAAGCTTGGAGTAATGATTAGTCACTTTAAGATAGAAATGAGTTATATCAGAGTGCAACATCTCATCTTTAACAAAATCATGCTTCTTGTTAATGAAGAAAATCATGATGAACATTTTGTGGTCTAAAGAATCTGTATTAAAGGAAGAAATGAAACAAACAGGATTATTGCTAGGAACACTTGCTCTTATTTCTCTCCAGGGAGATAGGATTCAGCTTCTGGCCTTCAGTTTCATACACATATCTGACATTCTGTCTAGGCAAGCTACTCAGTGACTCCACAGCTCCACGCTTGAGGATAGCACCAAGGGAGCCCTGAGACTATAAGGCTTCCCTCGGCTGGAACAGTTTCCCCCTTTCCAGACACACCCCGCCTGAATTTGTGGAAAGTAATTTTGTTCCCAGGTGGTATCATTGTATTTCTTTATAAAAATAAGTGGAATTAGTGATCATTCCCACACCTTGAAAAGTGTAACTTTTTGTTTAATTACCATCATTGAGTATCCTTTGCCCTAATAGTTCTCAAACCAAGCCCTGTGGTCTTTATAGATAATTTGCAACTGAATAAGGTTGGGAAATGCTTCACATACTATTGTTCTTGAAGAGTCAAATACACATTAATATATCAAAGGCCAAGAAGTTCTTCAGGAAAGAACATTTAAAAAAAATATGTTTAAACTAAAATTTCCTCAACTTATTAGGCCATGCAAACTCTTTTTTTCAAAGACCATTACTGATGCAGGACATCATTCCTCTTATGGATATAGATGAGAAATGCTGCATCATAACAGACCAAAGCTAGTAAAGCCTACATATAGCCAAATATCTGGCCTTAAATGGCCTCAGTAGACATCTTCACTAAAATCTATTTTGCATCCACCTAGCTGACAGGGTTAAGGTTAATAATGAGCAATTGAATGGAATGTTTGGGTCAATAATCTCCTATTGTATAGTTTCCCCAACATATAGAATATATATGAGGTAATAATAGAATGGAAACAGTGTCAGACTTTATTTTTCTGGGCTCCAAAATCACTGCAGATGGTGACTGCAGCCATGAAATTAAAAGACGCTTACTCCTTGGAAGAAAAGTTATGACCAACCTAGATAGCATATTCAAAAGCCGAGACATTACTTTGCCAACTAAGGTCCGTCTAGTCAAGGCTATGGTTTTTCCTGTGGTCATGTATGGGTGTGAGAGTTGGACTGTGAAGAAGGCTGAGCACCGAAGAATTGATGCTTTTGAACTGTGGTGTTGGAGAAGACTCTTGAGAGTCCCTTGGACTGCAAGGAGATCCAACCAGTCCATTCTGAAGGAGATCAGCCCTGGGATTTCTTTGGAAGGAATAATACTAAAGCTGAAACTCCAGTACTTTGGCCACCTTATGCGAACAGTTGACTCATTGAAAAAGACTCTGATGCTGGGAGGGATTGGGGGCAGGAGGAGAAAGGGACGACCGAGGATGAGATGGCTGGATGGCTTCATTAACTTGATGGATGTGAATCTGAGTGAACTCTGGGAGGTGGTGATGGACAGGGAGGCCTGGCGTGCTGTGATTCATGGGGTCGCAAAGAGCTGGACACGACTGAGTGACTGAACTGAACTGAATATTAGAAAGACTTTTTTACCTTTTAAGAAAATTAAAATTTCAAATTACAAAGCAATAAGACAAGAATTTACATAGGACCCCATAGTTAGTGCACCTTCCCTACTCCATCTCTCATGGGAGCAGTCAGCATGGAGATTTAAAATGGAGATATTGTAACCAGTTATATAGTTGGTAACTCTACTGAAAGTGTCACCTATAGTTTGGGAGTTGTCTCCTGCTAATATTGCCGAATAATTAGGCCTTTCTAACACAAGTTCATACAAAGCCTGAAAAAAATGCATCTATTAAAAAAATATGGTCCTTTGTTTTCCTACACCCACGTACTTGAATTTTCCATTTATTGTGATATAACAGGAAATTTGTGGTTTTTCTCTGCTTTACTCATCAAAGTATTATTTTTAGAGATAATTTAGAAGAACTCTCAGATGCCCAGAAAATTTATTTTCAGCTCTCTTTTACAGAAGATTCAAAAGTTGCATATAGTTAAGTATAAATGAAATTAATCATGCAAAATGTAAGAGAGTCTAATTTGAAACACACATTCTCCAAGTTATGAATATGTTCCAAGATTGGCAGACAATATGATCACATCTGTAAGGATTGCCATTCTCCAGCACAGGCAGAGGTGAATTAATGCTCTTCAAGCCTGGTAACTAATAAATCACTTTAGGTTAGGACATTTTGAATGAGTTCAATTTTAAAACTCACTAGTCACACTCATAAGCTGCCAGTTCCATATACTCTAAAATTTTCTGTCCTCTCCTTATGGAAATTGAGAGATGTAGCCCTGGAAATAGGAGTGCGGAATTTAATAATATGGAATCCGTTCCTTAGTGTATGAAGTCACTTGTCTTCTCCTTGGCTGTCCTTGAGATTTACCTTTTTATGCCTAAAATACAAAGCAACACCTCTCCTGTCTTGATCTTGTCTGGCTGCGATAACAAAATACCATGGGCTTATAAACAGCAGGAATGTATCCCTCACAGTTCTGGAGGCTGGAAATGTGAGGCCAGGCCTCCAGCATGATTGTGTGAAGATCCTCTTCTGGAAAGCAGACTCATCACCGTTAGATAGTGGAAGGGGCCAGGGGTCTCTGAAGCCTTGTTTATAAGATATGAATTCCATTCAGGAGGACTGCACCTTCATGATTTAAGCACCTCCCCAAAGCCTCAGCTCCTAATATCATCATCTTGAAGGGCTAGGATTTCAACTTGTGGATTTTGTGGGCACTCAAACATACAGACCAGAGCACTTCTCATCCTTCTTTGCACTGGTAGCCTTAGTCTTTCAGGCTACAGAACTCTTAAAGTTCAAAGAATAGTACTTTGGTTCTAACAAGTGCCATGAAAACAGATATGACCCAATTCTTAAGCTTAAGAGAGATTTAGTCCAAATTCCATTACAAAGTTCTTTAATTATTTTTCTGGAGATCCTGGAAGTGAGGCTGTTTTATTTATCTGTTGCAGCATAACAAATTCTCCCAAAATTAGTGGCTTAAAATAATAATAATAATCATTAACTACTTACCTAAGTTTGGAGTACATCAAGGCTGTATATTGTCACCCTGCTTGTTTAACTTATATGCAGAAAACATGAGAAACGCTGGGCTGGAAGAAACACAAGCTGGAATCAAGATGGCCGGGACAAGTATCAATAACCTCAGATATGCAGATGACATCACCCTTATAGCAGAAAGTGAAGAAGAACTAAAAAGCCTCTTGATGAAAGTAAAAGAGAAGAGTGAAAACGTTGGCTTAAAGCTCAACACTCAGAAAACTAAGATCATGGCATCTGGTCCCATCACTTTATGGGAAATAGATGGGGAAACAGTGGAAACAGTGTCAGACTTTATTTTGGGGGCCTCCAAAATCACTGCAGATGGTGACTGCAGCCATGAAATTAAAAGACGCTTACTCCTTGGAAGGAAAGTTATGACCAACCTAGATAGCATTTTGAAAAGCAGAGACATTACTTTGCCAACAAAGGTCCGTCTAGTCAAGGCTATGGTTTGTCCAGTGGTCATGTATGGATGTGAGAGATGGACTATAAAGATAGCTAAGCACCAAAGAATTGATGCTTTTGAATTGTGGTGTTGGAGAAGACTCCTGAAAGTCCCCTGGACTGCAAGGAGATCCAACCAGTCCATTCTAAAGGAAACCAGCCCTGGGTGTTCATTGGAAGGAATAATGCTGAGACTGAAACTCCAATACTTTGGCCACCTCATGGGAAGAGTTGACTCATTGGAAAAGACCCTGAATGCTGGGAGGGATTGGGGGCAGGAGAAGAAGGGGACAACAGAGGATGAGATGGCTGGATGGCATCACTGACTTGATGGACATGAGCTTGGGTAAAGTCCGGGAGTTGGTGATGGACAGGGAGGCCTGGCGTGTGCGATTCATGGGGTCGCAAAGAGTCAAACACGACTGAGCAACTGAACTGAACTGATAGTTTCTTTGAGTCAGTTAGGACATGGTGGCGATGGCTTGCCTCTGCTACTCAGTGTCTGGACTCTGCCCTGGAAAATGGGAAAATTAAGTACAGGAATCATTAGGCTTGTGTGCCCACATTTTTAGGGGTTGATGCTTGCTTGTTGCTTAGTTGAGGCTGTTGCTCAGAATACACGCACACACGTGACCTTTCCATGATGCATGAACTTTCTCACAAAATGATGGTATGGTTCCATGGGAGGCCTCCTGTGAGAAAGCAAGAGCCAGATGGAAGCCATATTGCCATCTGGACCTAGCTTCAGAATTCAGGTAGCATTCCTTCAGAATTCAGGTAGCATTCCTTCTGTCATGTTCAGGTTCAAGGAGGAGGAGCATAGACTCCGTTTCTTGATGGATATGTATCAATGTCACATTGTAAAAAGAGAATGAGGGAAGACGTATACACTGGTGGGGACTTCTTTGAAAAGTAATGTGAAAGTTGCTTATTCATATCCAACTCTTTGCAACCCCTTGGACTATGCAGTTCATGGAATTCTCTAGGCCAGAATATTGGAGGAAGTAGCCTTTCCCTTCTCCAGGGGATCTTCCCAATCCTGGGATCAAACCCAGGTGTCTTGCATTGCAAGTGGATTCTTTACCAGCTGAACCACAAGGGAAGCCCAAGAATACTGGAGTGGGTAGCCTATCCCTTCTCCAGGGGAGCTTCCCAAGCCAGGAATCAAACTGGGGTCTCCTGCATGGCAGGTGGTTTCTTTACCAACCGAGCTATCCTATCAAATAAATATTCACAAACAAAAACACTCATTAAAATATTTTCCGTGTTGCCGACTTGACTGAGGCTTGCAACAGTGGATGAAATTTACATTGCAGCCAAACAACTTAGAATATTGAAAACCCCTAATATGAAGAGCCCTCTGGACTCTTTCCTATGTTCCAGGGCTCCCCTCCATGGTTTCCTCTGCTTCTTTCTTTTTTATTTTTGCTTTATTTTGCTTTACAATACTGTACTGGTTTTGCCATACATTGACG
Source organism: Aepyceros melampus (assembly GCA_006408695.1). Taxonomy (NCBI): domain Eukaryota; kingdom Metazoa; phylum Chordata; class Mammalia; order Artiodactyla; family Bovidae; genus Aepyceros; species Aepyceros melampus. The sequence goes on along the minus strand of SJXQ01011520.1, from coordinate 508,095 downwards.
TGAATCTACCCTTTCTCTCTCAGGAGTAAAAACTTTAAATGTCTTCCATTTTCTTATAAAAATTAATTCATGTTAGCTCTGTTGAATCTCTAGACTCTGTACTCAGTACATAGACTCTCTCTGTGTGTACAAAGACCCACTAATGTATTCTGCTAAAACCACACAGGGCATCTAATTCTAAGCCTCACCCTTGCCTCCTCCACCTCTTTCTGCAAAAGGAAAAGTGAAAGAGATTTAGTCCTTTATATATATGAATTACTCCCTACTTCCACTCCTAGCTTCTCCATGGAAAGGCAGAAGTTGCCACATTCATTTGTGGTTTTAAATAACATTTTCCCCATCTGTATTGCACTAGCATGCATTGAATTGCAGCCAGCACTATCCACTTAAATTTTCCATCTCTAATTTCCAAAACATTCAGGAAAAGCTTCAGCCTCAGACTTTATGAATATGCCCCAGAACAGAGCTTCTGAGGCAAAAATCACCATTCAGTCAAGAGAGAGTCTCCAGTCCCTGTTTATAACAAAACCAACTAGGTATATTCACTTTTGTCCTCTCTGCTAGAGCACAATGCTGGGTCTGTTTGGGTTCCCTTTCCAAAGTCTATCCTTTCATCTTAAGAGCTTTTAGAAACTGATCGACTCAGGAAAGGCAATATCTAAATATGATGGAGATGCTTTCTGAATAATTTCTTACTAGTCAGATTCTTGAAGAATATTGCTTCCCATATGGCAGCTATAATACAAATTCCAACTGTTTTCTCCACAGTTATGTCCTCACCACTTCCATAACCCTCTTCTTAGCAAATCTGCCCAGACCCCCTCCTTTCCATCTCCACAGCCCTGCTGAGAGGGAGTGTACCATGTGATTCCACACACTTGCCTACAACGTAAGGGATTATAATGGATAACTGGCTCAAACTCATCTAACCAGCTGGTTTTTCCAGGACAACAGGATGGACTAAAAGATAGTAGCTAAAATGGCCTGAGCCAGGCAGAACAAACCTCTCAACAGCAGCAGAGCACAAAGCAGATGCTGAGAGATATCGTATAGATGCAAACCATTTGGCTTCCAGAACCTCAGAAAGAAATCTGGTTCCCCAGAACCATCGAGTTCCTGCTTCTAGGCCTTGGGTACATCTGACTCTTGTTCTTGCCCATGGGTTGGCAGAGATGTTGCCAAAATGAAACTATAAACTTACCTTAGTGCTTCACCCACTCTATAATCAAGTGAACAGATTATTCTACATAGAATATGAGAAAGAAAATAGAATGATATTTTTATTTTCATTAATTCACTTACTGTCTTCTGGGCATATATATGTTTTCAGTAGTGAAGAATTATAAATCAAGGAGTTTCAAGAAAGTGTGATTGATGGTCCTCTTTGGCACTCTAGGATATTTAAAAAGATAAGACACACTTTAATACTGAATGAAACGTCCTTGTGAATTTATCCCAGGTAATCAAAGAAATTTCTCAAAAACTGGTAGCTGAAGTACCTACTGGAGTAACTCTGAAGATATTTTGTGTGAATTCCCTTAGATACTGGACTTTATTTGAAGGGATCCCATAGCAGGGCTTTGCAAGATGTTAAAGAATATGCTACTCGATAATTTTCTCAAGAAATCTCTATCACTTCCTTCGGGTGAGCGTCACAGCAAAAAGAAACAAACAAGCAAGCAAAAACAAACTTGTAAAGCATTTCTGAGAAATGTGTGCCCATTTGAAAAAATGAGGTCAAATGCATTAGTAAATTAAGAAATGTAATGGATCTGAGGGAAAGCTAAGTCACAATTAAGTAAGGATTTGGACTCTTTATGAAGCTGCATGTGTAATTCTTTACATATGGAATTTTCCCCACTGACTCACAATGGACCATGTAATGTACAAACAGGACATGGTTCAGAGGAAAGGAAGTGGGTGGAACACTCACTAACTGCTAGGCAGGCTACTTAGCTCATTGAGCCTGTTTCCTCATGGTAACCCGAGGATAACAGTATTATGTACTTCAGTGGGATACTTTAGGGTTTAACAATATAGTACACATAAGGCACTTGGCACACGCATTGATGTGATCAGTAAATTTCATGATACTTGCATAGCAGTTGTTATCGTCCTTACTACAACTCTATCTGGAAATTCTGGTGCAATTTTCTTGGCATATAGACTGCCCAATAGGCTGGCTAGAGACTAGCAAGCCCCTTGCCTCTGCTCACCCAGACCACTCTGCCTTCTGGTGCTTGTATGTGTGTGTGTTTGCACATGTGCTAAGTTGGCCTTTGCTTAATCCGACAGTTTCTGCCATCAGGCTTCAGTTTCTTTGGCTTTCTTTACCTTGCTTTATTCATGGGCAAAACAGAGAAGCCATTTTAATATTTTGCTGTCTAACCTTTAAAATTATGGTGGAGGGTTCTGACAAAATGTGATCCACTGGAAAAGGGATGGCAAACCACGTCAGTATTTTTGCCTTGAGAATCCCGTGAACAGTATGAAAAGACAAAAAGATAGGACACTGAAAGATGAACTCCCCAGGACAGTAGGTGCCCAATATGCTACTGGAGATCAGTGGAGAATTAATTCCAGAAAGAGTGACGAGATGGAGCCAAAGCAAAAACAACACCCAGTTGTGGGTGTCACTGGAGATGGAAGTAAAGTCGGATGTGTAAAGAGCAGTATTGCATAGGAACCTGGAATGTCAGGTCCATGAATCAAGGCAAATTGGAAGTAGTCAAACAGGAGATGGCAAGAGTGAACATTGAAATTTTAGGAATCAGCAAACTAAAATGGACTAGAATGGTGAATTTAACTCAGATGACCATTATATCTACTACTGTGGGCAGGAATCCCTTAGAAGAAATGGAGTAGCCATCATGGTCAACAAAAGAATCCGAAATGCAGTACTTGGATGCAGTCTCTAGAAAGAATGATCTCTGTTTGTTTCCAAGGCAAACCATTGAATATCACAGTACTCCAAGTCTATGCCCCAACCAGTAATGCTGAAAAGCTGAAGTTGAATGATTCTAGGAAGACCTACAAGACCTTTTAGAACTAACATCCAAAAAAGATGTCCTTTTCATTATAGGGGACTGGAATGCAAAAGTAGGAAGTCAAGAGATACCTGGAGTAACAGGCAAATTTGGCCTTGGAGTACAGAATGAAGTAGGGCAAAGGCTAACAGAGTTTTGCCAAGAGAACGCACTGGTCATAGCAAACACCCTCTTCCAACAACACAAGAGAAGACTCCACACGGACATCACCAGATGGTCAATGCAGAAATAAGACTGATTATATTCTTTGCAGCTGAAGATGAAGAAGCTCTATACAGTCAGCAAAAACAAGACTGGGAGCTGACTGTGGCTCAGACCATGAGCTCCTTATTGCCAAATTCAGACTTAAATTGAAGAAAGTAGGGAAAACCACTAGAGCATTCAGTTATGACCTAAATCAAATCCCTTATGATTATACAATGGAAGTGAGAAATAGATTCAAGTGATAAGATCTGATAGAGTGACTGAAGAACTATGGACAGAGGTTTGTGACATTGGGTAGGAGGCAGGGATCAAGACCATCCCCAAGAAAAAGAAATGCAAAAAGGCAAAATGGTGTCTGAGGAGACCTTACAAATAGCTGAGAAAAGAAGAGAAACTAAAGGCAAAGGAGAAAAAGAAAGATATACCATCTGAATGCAGAGTTCCAAAGAATAGCAAGGAAAGATAAGAAAGCCTTCCTCAGTGATCAATACAAAGAAATAATGGAAAACAATAGGATGGAAAAGTCTAGAGATCTCCTCAAGAAAATTAGAGATACCAAGGAAACATTTCATGCAAAGATGGGCACAATAAAGGACAGAAATATTAGGGAACTAACAGAAGCAGAAGATATTAAGAAGAGGTGGCAAGAATACACAGAAGATCTATACAAAAAGATTTTCACCACCCAGATAATCACGATGGTATGATCACTCACCTAGAGCTGGACATCCTGGAATGTGAAGTCAAGTGGGCCTTAGGAAGCATCACTATGACAAAGCTAGTGGAGGTGACGGAAATCCCGTTGAGCTATTTCAAATCCTAAAAGACGATGCTGTGAAAGTGCTGTGCTCAATATGCCAGCACATTTGGAAAACTCAGCAGTGGTCACAGGACTGGAAAAAGTCAGTTTTCATTCCAATCCCAAAGAAAGGCAATGCCAAAGAATGTTCATACTACTGCGCAATTGCACTTATCTCACACGCTAGCATAGTAATTCTCAAAATTCTCCAAGCCAGGCTTCAACAGTATGTGAACCGTGAACTTCCAGATGTTCATGCTGGATTTAAAAAAGGCAGAGGAACCAGAGATCAAAGTGCCAACATCCATTGGATCATCAAAAAAACAAGAGAATTCCAGAAAAGCATCTACTTTTGCTTTACTGACTATGCCAAAGCCTTTGACTGTGTGGATCACAATAAACTGTGGAAAATTCTGAAAGAGATGGGAATACCAGACCACCTGACCTGCCTCCTGAGAAATCTGTATGTAGGTAAAGAAGCAACAGTTAGAACCGGACATGGAACAACAGACTGGTTCCAAATAGGGAAAGGAGTACGTCAAGGCTGTATATTGTCACCCTGCTTATTTAACTTACATGCAGAGTACATCATGTGAAATGCCAGGCTGGACGAAGCACAAGATGGAATCAAGATTGGCAGGAGAAATATCAATAACCTCATATATGCAGATAAAACCACCCTCATGACAGAAAGCGAAGAAGAACTAAAGAGTTTCTTGGTGAAAATGAAAAAGAGTGAAAAAGCTGGCTTAAAACTCAACATTCATTAAATTGGTGATACCATCAACCATCTCATCCTCTGTCATCCCCTTCTCCCCCTGCCCTTAATCTTTCCCAGCATCAGAGTCTTTTCTAATGTCTCTCTGCATCAGGTGGCCAAAGTATTGGAGCTTCAGCTTCAGCATCAGTCCTTCCAATGAATGTTCAGGGTTGATTTCCTTTAGGATTGACAGCTTTGACACCATACCACCCAAGGTACTTTTAAGAGTCTTTTCCAGCATCACAGTTTGAGGGCATCCATTCTTCAACACTCAGCCTACTTTATGGTTCAAACCTCACATCCACACATGACTACTGGAGAAACCATAACTTTCACCATAAGGACCTTTGTCAACAAAGTGATGTCTGTTTTTTTCATATGCTGTCTAGATTTCTCATAGCTTTTCTTCCAAGGAGCACGTCTTTTAATTTCATGGCTGCAGTCACTGTCCTCAATGATTTTGGAGCCCAAGAAAATAAAATTTGTCATTGTCCATCTATTTGCCATGAAGTGATGGAACTGGATGTCCTGATCTTAGTTTTTGTTTTTTTTTTTGAAAGTTAAAATTTAAGCCAGCTCTTTTATTCTCTTCTTTCACGTTCATCAAGAGGCTTTTGGTTCCTCTTCACTTTCTGTAATTAGGGTGGTGTCATCTGCATATCTGAGGTTACTGATATTTCTCCCTGAAATCTTGATTCCAGCTTGTGCTTCATCGAGTCTGGCATTTCTCATGATGTACTCTGCATATAAGTTAAATAAGCAGGGTGACAATATACTGCCTTGATGTGCTTTTTTTCCCAATTTGGAAGCAGTCTGTTTTTCCATGTTCAGTTCTGACTGTTTGAGCAAACTATGGGAGATAACTAAGTTCTGAGTTTGAGCAAACTATGGGAGATAACTAAGTTCTGAGTTTGAGCAAACTATGGGAGATAGTGAAGGATGGGGAAACCAGGTGTGCTATAGTGGATGGAGTCTCAAAGAGCTGGATACAACTGAGTGACTGAATAACAACCGGGGAAAGATCCCCAGTAAGATCTTCCTGAATTATCTGAGCAGGCCCTCAGTCCATTACAAGTGTCCTTATATGAGGCAAACAAAGAAGACACACATAGAGAGAGGAGGAAGAAGCAATGTGATCACAGAGGCAGAGATTGGAGTGATGCCACCACAAGCAGAAGCTGGAAAAGTCAAGGGACAGAATATGTCCTAGAACCTTTTTTGGGAGAACGGCACTGCCAATTCACTGAGAAATTAAAACAATGACTTTGACAGTTTTGATAGTACCAGTCAGGTTTTTTTCCTCACATGCCCTCTATTGAAATTTGGCTGATGTTTTTCTCATCGTTAAAATGGGGATATGCATTCCTGGGAGGAAAACCACAGAGATAAAGTACATGGTGTATCAAATGCAAAAAAAAAAAAAAAAAACACTCAACATTCAGAAAACTAAGAGCATGGCATCGGGTCCCATCCTTTCATGGCAAATAGATGGGGAAACAATGGAAACAGTGACAGACTTTATTTTCTTGGGCTCCAAAATCACTGCAGATGGTAATTGCAGCCATGAAATTAAAAGACGTTTGCTCTTTGGAAGGAAAGTTATGACCAACCTAGACAGCATATTAAAAAGCAGAGACATTACTTTGCTAACAAAGGTCTATCTAGTCAAAGCTATGGTTTTTCCAGTGGTCACGTATGGATGTGAGCGTTGGACTATAAAGAAAGCTGGGCACCGAAGAATTGATGCTTTTGAACTGTGGTGTTGGAGACGACTCTTCAGAGTCCCTCGGACTGCAAGGAGATCCAACCAGTCCATCCTAAAGGAGATCAGTCCCGAGTGTTCATTGGAAGGACTGATGTTGAAGCTGAAACTCCACTACTTTAGCCACCTAATGTTAAAAACTGACTCATTGGAAAAGACCCTGATGCTGGGAAGGATTGAAGGCGGGAGGAGAAGGAATGAGATGGTTGGATGGCATCACCGACTCCATGGACGTGAGTTTGAGTAAGGTCCAGGAGTTGGTGAAGGACAGGGAAGCCTGGTGTGCTCCAGTCCATTTGCAAAGAGTCAGATACGAATGAGCGACTGAAGTGAAGTGAAAGGACCCTTTAAAATTCCCAGCAAAGCAATCATATTTCTGGACCTCCCTTAATTTGTCTCAGTCATCAGAGTATTTCATGTCAGACATTACACAGGGAATCAGGCATCAGTTGGACTAGATGGAAAAAAGTGACCCAACCAGCTGGCAGATACTTTTAGAGTCTCGCCATACTTTAACTATGCCCCTGACAGTTTTGGGATTTTGACAGTCTTAAAATCACACAGCTTGCCCTCAGTATGTTTGCTTTTTCTTTTTTTAGATTACTCAGAGCAATACAATCGGCATTTGCACTTAAAAACTGAGCCCAAAGCATTTTTTTGTTGCTAAATACCACTAGCGTACCTATCTTGGTTAACACACAGCTATAGTGAAGCTTCATTGCATTTGCTCCTGAGTTCCCCGCCTCTCACATTCCTACTGTCTCCTTTAAAGAGAAATGTGTGTTTACATGATATCGTATACAATTCAAATTGTGCAACAGGTCATAAAATTCAAAGTGGGTTCCCCACCTCCCTCTCAGAGATAATCAGTTTCTTGTGTAAAATATATACTCACACACACAATATAGCATACATAAATATTCTCAGCCAAATTTTCTGGAGAGAATTAACCTCTCTAAGTCATCAGTTGTGTGTAGTAAATTAACTTTTCTCCTTAGGCATCAGGAAGGGTATTAGGTACCATCCTTGGGAGAATTGAAGAAATAATTACAAATAATTTTCTGCGTGCTGTGTTTCAGATAAAGACCTGTAGCCGAGAAATGCTTTTATTTAACAAGCTAGTTTGCAGATTACATACATGGATACACATAGAGCTGCTGTCTTCCCCCGGCCCATTCTCATCCATTTCCATGCACTTCCTCCTGTACTGTTTTCTTTATTTTTTCCTGAGTTATAACATAAGTGAGAAACTGTATTCAGTGCGCCTGCCTTAGGTATACAGCATGAAGAGTCTTGCATTTGTGTACACCCGCGTGACCGCCATTCAGATGATGACACAGAGCATGTAATCACTTTCACCCCCTCAGAGCCAGCCTCTAGTTCAGTCACTACAATTCATCCTGCCTGTTTTGGAACTTTATATAAACAAGACCATATTAATATTTTCCTTCTTTCCCTCAGCATATCAGGGAGATTTTCCATGTTGTTGTGCATATCAGTTATTGTTTTTATTGCTGAGTATTGTTTCATTATGTTAATGGATTCACCTGCTGATGGACATTGGGATAGCTTCCAGTTTGCAGCTATTTTGAATAAAGCTGCTCAGGAACAGAGTTACAGGTGTCTTTTGACGGTTATGGGGGAAACACCTGGGAGCAGACTGGATCGTAAGATAGGCCTGTGTCTAGCGTTAGTAAACATTACCCAACAGTTTTCCTAAATTTTTAGGTTGTTCCAACTTTGTTTATTCTTTTTAACGATGAATAGTATTATATGATTTTTCCATGATTTCTCTAAACTACCCCTACTCTTAGTAGAAATATAAGTTGTTTCCAAACATTTGCTATTATAGCATGTTTCAGATATTGTCCTTTTACATAAATCATTTTCACATATACAAGTTTATCTATCGGAAAAATTATAAGAAGAATGTTTGCTGAATCCAAGGATATATGCATTCTTAATTTTAGTAAATAGGAACTAATTGTCCCTAAAGTGTTTCAACTAGTCAACTGGCAATATTGGACATTGTCTCACCTCATACTCACAGATATAGTATATCATAAACTGTTTTGAACTTCTCTGTCCAATGGGTATAAATTATAAATTATTTGTGGCTTTCATTTTAGTGTTCCTTATGATAAGTGATATTGAGTGCACTTTTATAAGTTTAAAAAGCATTAGTATTTCCTTTTCTGTGACTTCTTTTAAAATATACTAATTATTCTTTTGAGTTGCTGGTCTTTTATTGATTTAGGGGAACTCTTTTTATACATTAAAGAAATTAGTCTTTTCTCTGTGATATGCATTGCAACTGTTTCCCCTCAGATTGTTGCTTGTCTGCCATTACTGTTAATAACTGAAAGAGCATTTTGAAATATCCTTTATATCAGTTTCTAAGGCATATTACAAAGCTTTGGCCTACCCTTTCTTTCACCTCCCACAAGATGGGTCTTGATATATTAGTGAATAAAAAGTTTATTCTCATTTATGCTCTCAATGCATTCTATGGATTATTAAAAATAATCATTCCCTAAAGCACACTCCAGAAAACTGAAAGGAAGCCTGTATACAAAAAAAGCAATTAGCAGGCACACAGAACGTGAGCGTGGCTGCTATCTTAACAATTTTAAGACAAGTTGCAGTCTAGAAAGATTCTGTGTTAGGGTACGTTCAGCTTTGAAAACTGTTTATATGTGGTAATCAGATGCCTTATGCTTCCTTTAGAGCAGCCCAAAGTAAGAGAGAGATTGATGGTCACAGCACACTGCTCCCTAATCTTGGTCAATTCAGAGTATCTCATAAAATGCCCTCAAAATGAGGCATTATTCTGAATAGTTGTATCAGTGAGATGCTTCAAAATGATTAGTCTCATTCCTCAGGATGATTTCTCACCCCCACTGACCTCTTCCATTAAAATCAAAGCATCATAACCTTACAGGGCACTCACTTTCTTCTCCATTAGATTCTTTGTGGCCAAGTACCATTTATTATTTGTATCAGTTTCCTATTGCTGCCATAACAAATTGCCACACATTTAGCAGTTAAAACAATACCCATTTTTTAAAAAATCCTGTAGTTCTGCAGGCTAAAAGTCCAGGTCACCATAGCTTGGCTGATTCCTCTGCTTTAAGTATTGTAAGACAGAAATCAGGGTGCCAGCAGGGCTATGATTTTTCTGGAGCCTTTGGAGGTGAATCAGTTTCCAAGCTCATTCAGGTGGCTGGCAGAATTCAGTTCCTTGAGAGTGCAGAGGGTGCTGTTTCCTTGCTGGCTATCAGTGAGGAGCTCCTCGCAGTTCCTTCAGGACACCTGCTTTCCTGTTTGATTTCCACCCCCCATCTTCAGACCCACAGCAGGGACTGACTCCTTCTGATATTTTGAATCTCTCTGAATTTCCCCTTCTGTGATTCCTTGTTGCAGCTAAAAGAGTTTCTCTGCTTTTAAAGTCCTATGTGATTAGGTGGACACAACTGGATGATATAAAATCACCTTCCCTTTTAAGGTCTGTAACTTTAATTATGCCTGCAAAATCCCTTTTGCCATGTAAGGTCACATATTCAGAGACTGTAGGGAGAGGACACAGACATCTTTGAGGGACCGTTAATATGCTTACCTTACATAATGTGGTTTTCCTCCTCTGTCCCTCCTCCCCTTTATTTCCCTCTTTCCTTCTCTTTATTTTCTATTCACAGTATCTAGCACAATCCTGGGTTCATAATGTAAGAGAGTGAATATTGACTAGTTGAATGATCTTTTTAGAATCCTTCATCTTGAGGCCTTAGTCTAAATTCTCAGAATAATATTGAATCCAGAATTTGTCAGCTGGTTTATAAACTGCCAGAATATCAGAGCAGAAAAAGCACAAAGGGCTTCTCATTATCTTTCTCCTGCAACCAGGGATGGATGGCCTGCCTGGTCCAGGAGGGTGGCTTTGTGTTTCTTGATCTAAGCAACACTTAGGGTTATTTGTGCAATGTGGGGCTCTGGGGACAGAACAGATAGAACTCTGCGATGACACAAGCCAAATTTGGACTCACCAGTGTTTTTAAAAAAACAGAGAATAATATTAGGCACTCGATAGAAAGCACTGCATTTTGGAACAGAGAAATACTGTGATAGAGGAAAAACTTTAGATCATTGTTACTTTATCTTGGTTACGGGGTCTTCTTGGCAGAGAGCAGAGATAGCTTTGCATGAAAATTTGATCACAATCTACACAGAGGCAACTAAGAAAGACAAATTCTCACCATTCCCCCACAAATTTTACTAAAGATAAATCCTTATGGTTAAATATTCTCAGTGGAATAAATAAGCATCTCCAAATTTCTTGAGCAAAGTGATTTTGACTAATACTTTAGCTCCCACTTCTTGGTTGGTATAAAGTAAAAGCACTATATCATTATTGCTTTTGTTTTTTTGCAATGGTCAAAGACTAACTTCAGTTCAGTTCAGTTCAGTTCGGTTCAGCTGCTCAGTCGTGTCCGACTCTGCAACCCCGTGGACTGCAGCATGCCAGGCTTCCCTGTCCATCACCAACTCCCAGAGCTTACTCAGACTCATGTCCATTGAATCAGTGATGCCATCCAGCCATCTCATCCTCTGTCGTCCCCTTCTCCTTCTATCTTCAATCTTTCCCAGCAACAGGGTCATTTCCAATGAGTCAGTTCTTCGCATCAGGTGGCCAAGGTATTGGAGCTTCAGCTTCAGCATCAGTCCTTCCAATGAATATTCAGGATTGATTTCCTTTACAATTGACTGGTTTGATCTCCTTGTAGTCCTTTGGTTACCTTAAAATACTATTTGTATTTATGTTGAGAATTAATATTTACTAGAGAGTTTATGTGTGTTTACAACACAGTCTTCCCCTAGGCTGCACCTTCCTTGAGCAAAAGATTCATCTTTAACCCAAGAATATAGTACAGTGTTGGGCATATAATAGTTTCTTATGTTTTTTTAAATAAAGGCTCAGAGAATCAAATGAAATTTATTTGCACTGTACCTTGCACACATTTCTGTCTGTTGGGTCCCATAACCAGAGACATATGGATGATGTATAAACATAAATGATAGTTGAAAGAAAATGTGCTTCTGTGCGGTAAAATTCTGGAATTACCAACACTATGCTGACGTCAGTTAAATACAGATAAACATGGAAACTAAAATAGATCATCTGAATATCATCACTCTGCTGTTGAAGAGAAAATAAGCAGCAGTAGCCGTTAGTAACAAAGTAACATTACCTAATCCAAAACTGCCACGTAATGAAACTCAACATCATTTGTGTCCTACCTCAATGATTAATAACATGAAACAAGAAAGATTCATGAAAAGGGACATTTTAGGAAAGTAACATCTTTCAAGTTCTGAGTTAAAAGTTATTCCAGTTAGGTTCTTCTTGGGAATCACACAAGCCCCGGCACAGAGGCTGTATAATTTCCATTAAGAGCCGGGGGCATCCATGTCAGTGTTTAGTGAGAAACTGGATGAGGTGGTTTTGCAGCTCTTTGTGGGATCAGACCATGTATGCTCATCAACTACATAAAGAAGGTCTCCCAAACTAAATGATGATTTGCTTATGGCCGCGGAACTTCCAGACTCTCAGAACTAAGAATATTTCTTAGGTAGAGATTGCCCTTTTAAATAAAGCTTTGCATATTAATGATGGGCATCTCAGAATCATTTCTAAAATCCAGTGAAACAAGCACTGACAAAAATGACAAAGGAATAGTATTTCAAACTACTGAAAAATTAAAAAATAAAAAACCCTCCATCCTGTCATCTCTGATTGCTTATCAGGAATGCAGAAGTGAGGAAATGACCAAATAGTGTGATTGAGATAGTAATTTACAAATCATCACAGAAGGCAAAAAAAGTGTTTCATTTAAACAGAAGACTCCACTTATAGATTTTCATATAATAATTACATTCTAAGCTTTAAAGCCCAAGGACCTTAGAGTATTGGAACTAGAAGGGGTTTGGAGTACTTCCCAGTCCAAATCCCTTGTGTTATAGGTCATGGAATTCCTGGAGTGAAGTGAAGTGAAAGTCTCTCAGTCTTCTCTGACTCTTTGTGACCCCATGGAAATTCTCCAGGCCAGAATACTGGAGTGGGCACTCTGTCCCTTCTCCAGGGGATCTTCCCGACCCAGGAATCAAACCAGGGTCTCCTGCATTGCAGGCGGATTCTTTACCAACTGAGCTGTCAGGCCTCTAAAACTTTTTCTAATCACAGTATTTTAGAGTGGCATTTATAACAACCTATAAATTAAACTATTTTAACAGCTGATAATGTATTTTTAAATCATTCTGTAATCATGATTCTTTTGCTTTAATTTTTTAGCTAAAACTGGTCATGAAGAATGTTTTTAGATATTTTGACATACTTTTGATTCTTAAAGAAGGATATGGAAATATTCAATATTGATGGCACAGTAAAATCCTGCCTCTGACATGTCCAACTGCTTTAAATATGTATGTATTACATATACACATATGTACATGTGTGTCTGTACACTTTTACACACACATGTAAAAGAGTGTGAAACCTCTAGTCAGACAGTCCTGCTTTCAAATGCTGTCTCTGTCATGTAGTAACTGTGTGTGATCCCAGCAAATTATTTACTCAGTAATCCTAGATCTGTTAAAATGAGTTAAAAAGGCCTGACTCAAAGAATTTTGTGAAGTTTAAGGGGAATTATGCAGGAGAATGTACCTAACACAGTACCTCTCAAAACATATAGCTTAATAGCTGCTTCTTTCATTCCTTCCCTCCACAATCATTTATCTATCTTTACCTACTATTTAAGCACTGCTGCTGCTGCTGCTAAGTCACTTCAGTCGTGTCCGACTCTGTGCGACCCCATAGCAGCAGCCCACCAGGCTCCCCCGTCCCTGGGATTCTCCAGGCAAGAACACTGGAGTGGGTTGCCATTTCCTTCTCCAATGCATGAAAGTGAAAAGTGAAAGTGAAGTCATTCAGTTGTGTCCAACCCTCAGAGACCCCATGGACTGCAGCCTACTAGGCTCCTCCACCCATGGTCCATTCTGCATCATTTCATGATTTCTAAATGGATTAGTCCTACTCTCCTAATAGCTATACCTTCTAACGCTCCATCATGTCTGACTCTTTCGACCCCATAGACTGCAGCTTTCCAGGCTCCTCTGTCCATGGAATTCTCCAGGCCAGAATACTGGAGTGGGTAGCTGTTCCCTTCTCCAGGGGATCTTCCCAACCTGGGGATCAAACCCAGGTCTTCTGCATTGCAGGTGGATTCTTTACCATCTGAGCCACAAGGGAAGCTCCCTAATAGCTATAGGAAAAACATTTTTTAACATTAACTTGGATAAGAAAAATAAATTTAAATGCTTTCGTTCTTTAGGTGAAAACAGATTTTTCTACATTAAATATTTCTTTCCTGGCAGAAGAAAAAGTTGCCATGCATGAGTTTTGGAGAATACTTTGAAAGTACTCATTCAAGTCACGCAGTAGGGCTTTTTTTCTGTTGCTTGCCCAGGGAGAGGGGATGATTGGGAATAATTCATTATTTTTTCATCCTGAAGTCTAGGCAAATTAATACCAACTTCATTTCAACTTTGGCACTAAATCAAACTTGAGCTTGATATGGTTAAGGAGTAAGAAAAGTAATTTTAACACCTCAAATGAATTATAAAGCTAAAGGCTGCCTTTACAGCCTAAAGAAAGAAACTAGTTTGCTTTTATAACTCTCCACAGGTTCTGTGCATATTTGAAGTTGAATAATGATAATTTATTAAACATTTAGTAAAACTTCATTTTGTTGAAGCAGTTGACCACTTAAAACTCTATTTTTGAAGAAAACATGTGCTCTTTTGTATTTGTACATTAAGCAGATATTTTACCTACTTTTTTGGTTTTATGTCAGGCATCAGGGATCCAAAAATCAAAAGTAATAATCCCCAGTCCTGTGATAAGACAAGCAGACATGGTGGTCTTAGAGTACAACTTGCTGCTGCTGCTGCTGCTGCTAAGTCGCTCCAGTCATGCCCGACTCTGTGCGACCCCAGAGATGGCAGCCCACCAGGCTCCCCCGTCCCTGGGATTCTCCAGGCAAGAGCACTGGAGTGGGTTGCCATTTCCTTCTCCAATGCCTGAAAGTGAAAAGTGAAAGTGAAGTTGCTCAGTCGTGTCCGACTCTTAGCGACCCCATGGACTGCAGCCCACCAGGCTCCTCTGTCCATGGGATTTTCCAGGCGAGAGTACTGGAGTGGGGTGCCATTTACTAAATTTAAAAAATCCTGCCTTTCTGGTCTCATCTTTATTACTCTTTCCGCTATTGCACTACCCTCTAGTTATCTCAATCACACTTTTCCTCTCCTTGAACACACCCACTGACCTGCCTCAGTACCTTTGCACTTGCCTCCCCATCCCCCATAGGAATGTGTATTCTCCATGTCTTTCAATGGCTGGCTCTATTTCATTATTCAGGTCTTAGCTCAAGTGTCAACTTTGTCCCCAGTCAATCTTTACCACATAATTTTTTAATTCTTTAAAAATGCCTTGCTTACTGATTTTTTATTTATATCTTGAATGTGTAATTGTAATTGTAGAATTAAATTCCATAAGACAGTTCCTGGTCTATCTTGTTAAGGCTCTGTCTCCAGTGCTTAGCCCTTTACCTTGCTCATAGTAAGCAGATACTCAATAAATATTTATTGAATCAAATGAAGGGTGCCATGAGGAGTAACTGGAGCCATCAGGCAAACTTCACACAGATGGTAATGCTTGAGGCTTGAAAGACCATATTTAAAATATGGGATTAACACCCAAATTGGGGATTGTTTAGAAGAGGGATTTCTGGAAGTGTGACCATTTGCATAAACAGAACAGAAGATGGTCCCGTACTTCCAAGACAATAACTTCAGTTTGGATAGGTGAGTTTATGATGCCTGTGAGTCATTCAGGTAGGAATGGGCCATGGACACTTAGACAAAGGAGCAAAGATCTGTCTTGGAGACAAAGGTTTCTGCTACTTTTTTACCTTGTAAAGCTACTCAGGACAGAACTACTCCTAAGCATAAATCTTTCAGGGACTGCTTTAATAATTTTTCTATAATTAGCAGCACATTTTATGAAAATTACTGAAAATACGGTGAAGCCAATCCTTGAAATATAAAGCTAGAGCTTTAAAAGCTTCACTTTTGTTTATCTCATTAACTGGTCTTATAAAAATATATTCATATATTCTTAGCCTAACTAAAGTTTATTCATATATCTTCATTTATTTTATATTCATATATTTTAAGCCTAACTCAAGTTGAAGTATCAAAATTCCTGACTGCATGGATTCCATTTATATATCATCAATTTAGACTTTGTTCATGTGTGTTCTGGAATCCTTGGGGTAGGGGAGAAGTTTAAAGTATACTGAAACTTATGAAAATTTGACAAAAAGAATTCAGGACATTTTAAACCACAAAACTATAAAAAGTAAATTTGTTGACAGAAGGAACAAAGAAGTTTCTAAACTTAGCAACCAATGAAGAATTACCATTTGTATGATTTGTGACAGAAAGAAATTTTCTTCCCTTGTCCAGCTCTTTGAGGGAAAAAGCCCTTCCCCACCTGTTTCCTGGACCTTCAGTTCTTTTCTCCCACTGGGAAGGACGCCTGATTCCTTGGAGGAGAAGTCAGTAGACTGCTCATCTGAACTTGAGGCTGTGAGGAGGGAGCATCAGAACTCCAAGGGGGACAAGAGGAGGAGGAGCAGGAGAGGCCAAGAGTTAAGAGTGCCTCCTAGACGAGGGAAGAGGGGGCGACCCAAGCAGAGGGGCTTTCAGGTGTCCGTCTAGGGGGATTCAGTGTGTAGGAGGCAACTGAAGATACACGATGGAGAACCAGCTTTCATAACCCTCTGCACTTGTGATCTTGATTGTCTAAACCTAAGAATTCTCTTCTACTGAGTGTTTAACCCTTTCAGCCCTTCAGGGCATAGTTAAGGGATTACAGCTGGATGCTTTAAGGCTCTGATCTTTTGGTGCAAAATGAGGCAAGGATGCAAATGAAGACCTGGCAGTTTTTCTTGGACTCTTCATATTTCAGCTTCCTAATAGGCACATTCACAGAAGTCTCAGGAGAGCCTCATTGGATTTCCCAATCACACAGTCAAATTCTCACTGTTTTATTATGATGCCTTCCAGAATCAACAAAAATAAAACTTTACACTTTTTAAAAATGATTAGAACATGTTTTTCAACTCTAACAAGGTGTTTAATTTAGAATGAAAGAACAAAAACACACAGTGCCCAAACCAAGATGAACCTGAGGTTATGAAATCTGTGTACTTTTACAACAATAGGTATGTAAATGAATATATGTGTGGTATGGGTGGAGAGCTGGGGAAGAGAACCTTAGTTTTTCAGTTCTGTTTTCTGACAATATGTTATTACCAGTATTTGGTGGAGTAACTGGCACATGATGTCATTCAAAACCATTTGCAAAATAAGTTAATCATTTCAGAGAATCTCAGACTGTTTTAGGGCCAGTTTACGTGTCTTTTTTACAAGTTGTTCTGCCTGTAGAACCACCTCGTTTCTGTAAATTGCCAGAATTTATAGGGTGGAAGAAGGAAGATGAGTTGGTGTAAAGATCAAAAGAAGCCAGAAAGTGGGGCTAAGAAATTAAGGGGAGTCAAGAAGTGAAGGACTAACCAGTGTCCGTTGAGTCTGGAAATTTCTAGGCCTCTGTGCCCTGCAGAGGAAGTACAAGGGCATGATGATTAAGAGACAGAACCCTAGAGTCAGGCTTCTTGAGTTCAAATCCCAGCTCTACTCTTTACAGTACGTTAAGTAGTTGGCTGTCTCTCCACCTCAGTTCTTCATCTGTGAAGTGAGAACACTGATGTTCCAGCACCGACGCAAGGTCTCTGTAAGCTGACTCCCTGCCTGCTTCCAAGCGCTAGTCTCTGAGTATCGGAGCTTTTCCGTGAAAAGGAATGCAGTCTAGTCCTGATTTAGATGGCCCAGTGCTACTAAGCGACTTCTTTCAATGGTCTTGCCTCCTTTCTCATGTTAAATAGGAACAATACGATCTGTTGCTTGAACCTTATAGGATATATTTTGGAAGGTTTTCACAAGATAATAAAGAACAACAAAATATGTGAAAGTGTTGTTCTTAAGTTCAAACACTTTCATCATACTTCGCATGTGTATTCCCATGTATTCCAGGGCACACAACATCTGATGTCTGAACATTGTGGCAGGAGTTTACTTTCTTGAGTATCTCCACAAGGAGAGGAAGTAAATCACTCCAATTTTTTTTAAAAAGAAGAACCTCATACTAAAGACAAAAAGTCTTCGGGCTTCCAGTCAGCTGTTTCTCTCTTTGGTCAGCCTCGTCCTGCCAGCTCCGCTCTCCGTGAGTGGTCAGGTGAGAAGGGTGATGAGGCGAGGAAGGTACCCCAGACTACAGCCCTGGGTAGCTCAGGTGCTGTTGAATCCTGAAGTCTGAGGGTGACCATCCCACCATGCAATGACAGAGCTTGGTTTAGCTATCAAGGCACTTAATTTCAAAACTAGATTTAGTATGTATAGAATTTTGTTTTAACCATGGTACAATAGCAAGGGGTATTTAAATCTGGAGACCTTTTCTTGTAACTCCATGTCTTAAATAAGATGAGTGCTACCTTCATATGGTAATATATGTTCTGTCAGCTTTTTAGAGCACATTTCTGCATTTTCCCAGTGTTAGAGAGAGAGTATTCATTGATTACTCTAATCAATATTAAAATTCACAATTTCCCATGGGGGAAAAAAAATTCTTCTTCATTAAGGTTAATTAGCTAATACACACAGCACACTGGGATCTTTAAAATAAATTCCCTATACTTGTTTTGGAACAGCATTTACCACTCATATTATTTTTAAGGTTTTACACCACCATTCAGGTAAGTGTTAAGGCAAGCAGAAGGCTAATTTTAAAATATGTTTTATATGGGTCTTTTTGCATAGCAGGATAATCTGAATAAAACTTCCTTTGAGACAGTCCTTCCATTATCTCTCTTGTTTCTTCAACAGCCAGCTTGTTCTTCACCTACAGGAGGGATAACAACTTTTCCAGGGATTTTCAATTATTTCCAGATGTTGGACAAAATACAAGATTGAGAGAACCATGATCTTCAAAAGTTATTCATCTCTTACATTTGTCTTTTATCTCTCAAATGCTATGTTCATCATTATGTTTGATAGAGTGATGTAAATTAGAAGTTATCCCATATCTACTTTTACATCCAGATTTCACATTTCCCTAAATGGAAATCCAGTTTTCTTCCTTTCATTGCCAGTGTCCCCAGCATCGATGGCTCGGCTCTTCTCTTGTGTTCCTTCCTGAGACTTACTGGATTCTCAGCTATGAGGCCACTTTTCTGAACTTGCTTTCGGTGTGGGTTTGTCAGTGGTGCAGCGCAGGATCCTCATCTGTGCTGCCTTCAGCAGCTGTGTAAATACAGCTGGAAACGTGCCAGTGGACAGTGTTGATTGTGAGTTGGCTCCCTTATGTGTTTGGGAATGCTGTTCCGAGAACCACGAGCCCGCGATTTCAGATGAGCCTCACGGCTGCAACTTTCAGACACATATTTAGTGTAACTCTCTGGGTTTGGACAAAGCCTTAGTAGACATGTTATTCATTAGGCCTAGGCTTCTTCTTGGATTTTCTATTGATATTTTACAATATCCTGAAACTGATAACAAATAGAAATCTTACAAATCCTTTACTCTCCGGGATGCTTGGTATCATGTGGGTGTATTCGTCTGTTAGGGCTGCAATAACAAAATACCACAGATAGGGTGGCTTAAACAACAGCAGTTTATTTTTTCACAAATCTGGCGATCAAGGTGTCAGCAGAGTTGGTTTCTTTCAAGATGATCTCCTTGACTTATAGATGGAGCATCTTCTCCCAGCATCTGTACACGGTCTTTATTTTGTGTGTGCACCTGGGTCTGAGGGCTGCCCTGGTGGCTCAGAAGTAAAGCGTCCGCCTGCAATGCGGGAGACCTGGGTTCGATTCCTGGGTCGGGAAGATCTCCTGGAGAAGGAAATGGCAACCCACTCCAGTACTCTTGCCTGGAGAATCCCATGGATGGAGGAGCCTGGTAGGCCATAGTCCATGGGGTCGCAAAGAGTCGGACACGACTGAGCCAGTTCACTGGTTCACAGGCTCTTAATTTCCTTCTTATAAGGACGCAAGTCACACAGGACTAGGGCCTATTCTCATGAGGCATTTTGTCATACATGCTCGGGCACTAAGTCATGGCTGACTTTTTGCAACCCCGTGGACTGTAGCTCACCAGGCTCCTCTGTCCACGGGATTTCCCAGGCAAGAATACTGGAGTGGGTTGCCATTTCCTTCTCCAGGGTGTCTTCCTGACCCAGGGATTGAAGCCATATCTCCTGCGTCTCATGCATGGCCAGGCAGATCCTACACCACTGAGCCACCAGGGAAGCCCTTAATCACGTTATAATCATCTCTTTAAAGACCCTGCCACCAAATATAGTCATATTATGAGATACGAGGGGTCAGGACTTCAATATCTGAATTTTGCAGGTTACACCGTCATAGGACATAGCACATCATAGGAAGGATGCATAAGGAAAAGGGAGGTCGTGATAAGAAAATCATTCAAAACTTACTGTTGGGATATTGAATGTATGAGTTCTATGCTCACCAGGTACAGAGATGAGCTCATTTCACTTCCTTCTCTTCCCAGATCCACTCTTCTTGAATTTCCTATTTCAGGAGGAACAATCGTCATCTAAGCAGTCATAGAGCTAGAAACCTGGAATCATCTTGGATTCTTTTCTCCAGCTAATCCTCACTACACTGTTAAATCCCTCATGAGTTGTGCGATTCTGCCTTGGAATGTAATTTGACTTCCGCCCTCATCTCCTTTCCCATGGTCTCTTAATTGGGGATATTTATAATTAATCATCTGGAATACTAAATCCCCTAAGTTATCTTATTTCCCCAATTCTGCCCTTTCTCCCTATAAAATTTATCCTCCAAACTGCTCTAATACTTTAAACCAACAAAGGTCTATATAGTCAAAGCTATGGATGTGAGAGTTGGCCCATAAAAAAAGCTGAGCACTGAAAAATTGATGCTTTTGAATTGTGGTGTTGGAAAAGACTCTTGAGAGTCCCTTGGACTTCAGGGAAATCCAATCCTAAAGGAAATCAGATGCTGGAGCTGAAGCTCCAATACTTTGGCCACCATATGCAAGAACTGACTTATTGGAAAAGACCTTGGTGCTGGAAAAGATTGAAGATAGGAGGAGAAGGGGACAACAGAGGATGAGATGGTTGGATGGCATCGCTGACTCGATGGACATGAGTTTGAGCAAACTCTGGGAGTTGGTGATGGACAGGGAAGCCTGGCATGCTGCAGTCCATGGGGTTGCAAAGAGTTGGACACTTCTGAACTGAATTGAACTAAGAGAAAAAACCTGGTCGTGTCAATTTTAGATTAAATTTCTTCAATGGTTCTATATTACTTTAAGCATGGAATTCAAATTTCTTAGTTCTAACATGCACTATAATTCTTTCCCTTCAGTCTGATGGTCACATGCTTATATCTGGGTGAGCATTATTATATCCAGGCAATTCACTACCCCGATTGGCTAAAATAATTAGTATCTACTCCTTAGGGTCACCTTCCCTGAAATCTGAGCAACAGAACTCCCTGGAATCATGGGCTGTATGGGAGAAGAATGGGGACCAGGAGAAAATCAAGGTTTCATTAAGAATGTGGAAGAGGAAAGAGACAATGGGTGTGAGGCAGGTAATCAAAAATGTCTTTAGTTTGTCCCTTCATGGAATTTGCAGCTTAGTGGTGAAGACAAAAAAATAAAGTAAAAGTAACAGGGCAGTATGATAAGCAGGATTATAGAGTTTTGCACAGGGTGCACATTGAGCATGAAGGTTCCTTTCTAAATTAAACCAGGGCTCCAAAGAAGATTTCCTAAAGGAGGAGATACACAACCCAAATTTGTGAAAAATGAGCAAAAATTAAACACTAAACAAGAGGGAAGAGGCACTGTGGCAGCAGGAGCCACAAGTGAAAAGACTAAAGAGTCATGCAGTGCTCACCGGGGAGCATCAGTTGGGTGACCAGAGAGGAGCTAGAGACGAGGCCAGAAGGAGAGGTGGGGCAAATCACCATGTGCCATGTAAGTTTTACTCCATAAGGTTACCTATAATACTTCTATTATAGTCTATAAAGCTCTGTGTATGTAATGCTAACTAAATGCTAAACATGGTATGCAGTTCTACTTGATACAGCACACTGGGTTTAGAATGTAAACCTCAACTTAAAGCTCAACATTCAGAAAACGAAGATCATGGCATCTGGTCCCATCACTTCATGGGAAACAGATGGGGAAACAGTGGAAACAGTGTTCAGACTTTATTTTGGGGGGCTCCAAAATCACTGCAGATGGTGAATGCAGCCATGAAATTAAAAGACACTTCTCCTTGGAAGAAAAGTTACGACCAACCTACATAGTGTATTCAAAAGCAGAGACATGACTGCTAACAAAGGTCCGTCTAGTCAAGGCTATGGTTTTTCCTGTGGTCATGTATTGTCGGGAGCCAGCGTGAGGAATCCCACCCGTGACAGGGTCACGTGGCAAACTCAGATGGCAGGGCAATTTGAGTCATTGGATTTCTCCCTGGTTTTTCCTGAACATGTGCCCCTCAAAATAAGAATTTGTCTATTTTCCCATTTCAGCCCAACCCCCACTTTGATAATGCTCTAGCCTGCCTAACAGGTTCCCCAAATTTTCTGCAAGCTTGTGAATTGCTCACAACCTCCCAAATGTGGAAGGCACAAAAGCCTCAAAGTATCTTAAAGTTTCAGAGCCTTTTCAAATTCATATTGGTGACAGGATTTCACAGTTGACTCAATGATTGCTGCCAGACCTCCTTATTTCTTATCTCTCAGGCACCTGGGAAGATGTAATCTATATAAATGGGATATGGAAAAAGGGATATGTAGTAGTTTTGATATTAGCAATACTGAACTTTTGAGTAAATACTTTTCCTTTGCTATAAATCACTGTACTTCCTTTTATTACAAACTGCTGTATTCTTATTTAGTGTTTTCTGAGAGTGGCATTCAGACTTTGGAAAGATTAACACAAATAAGTCTTCTGGTTAACAAAAACTTCATCAGAAGAGAGCCATAGAAATGTTAATAGGCCTCTTGGCCAGAAGATAGTGTAAACCACCTGAGACTTTTGTAACAGGAGAGTATGCAAAAAAGAAAGCCTTGTCTCAATGAGGGTCGGGACTGCTACTTCTGCGTAACTCTGCATATTCTATTATGTATAATTTGGGGTATATAAGTTGATTCTGAACAATAAACTCTCTCTTGGAGCCTTACGCCAACGTTAGATTTCCCATTTTTTCCCCCTTTCCCCCCCCTTCCCTTTTTTTCCCCTTTTTTCCCTCTTGGAGCCTTACACTAACACTGGGCTTCCCCATGTCGTTCGTTTCTTTTTCTCCCCTTTTTCGGCTGAATTCCCATCTGGGGCGCGGAGGCTCGCCATGTCTACTTACCTGTCCTGGCTGCTAAGATCTGTAGGAGAGAGAGCCCAGGGCGGGGCACTCTCCGATATTCAAACAGACGCCGGTGGCCTAATGTAGATGGTGCAAACCTCTTGTCTCGAGGTTTTATTGGCTTTCCACGTAAACCAAGTTATTCAGCCTTCTTTCCTTCCACTAATTTCCTACTATACTATTCTATCCTGAGCTATCCTGTTCTCTCCTATCCTGTCCTATCCGCCCGCTCTGTCCCCCCTTTGGATATCCCTGGATCCACTGGGGCTGGTCCCTGGCAATGTATGGATGTGAGAGTTGGACTGTGAAGAGGGCTGAGCGCTGAAGAATTGATGCTTTTGAACTGTGGTGTTGGACTTCTCCAACACTCTTGGGAGTCCCTTGGACTACAAGAAGATCCAGCTAGTCCATCCTGAAGGAGATCAACCCTGGGATTTCTTTGGAGGAAATGATGCTAAAGCTGAAACTCCAGTACTTCAGCTACCTCATGCGAAGAGTGACTCATTGGAAAAGACTCTGATGCTGGGAAGGACTGGGGACAGAAGAAGGGGACGACAGAGGATGAGATGGCTGGATGGCATCACGGACTCAATGGACGTGAGTCTGAGTGGACTCCAGGAGTTGGTGATGGACAGGGAGGCCTGGCGTGCTGTGATTCACGGGGTCGCAGAGTCAGACATGAATGAGTGACTGAACTGAACTGAACTTAAAGATGAAGAAACTCAGACTAAAGGATTAAACAATTTATCCAGGGTCATATATGCTTGGCTGTAACCACTTTTATACACAACTTTTCACTTAGAATTCAAACTCACCTAACTTATTACATAAAGCAATGACAGGCTTAAAAATAGTTTTCCTGCAGGAATATACATTTGAATATATGAAGATACATTCATGAACCATATATCTAAGAGAGATTGAAGGAAAACCTATATATAAAGTACATCTTCTCCTTTGACCAAGTCCTCTGATGGGCTCTTCTTTTGGATACATGTTAGAAACACAATACAGCAGTCAGGTTCTTATGCACGATTCTTCTGTCAGTGATTGTCAACAGTCATTGATCAAATATTATACAGAGCAATATCGAACAGGAACCTGGAATGTTAGGTCCATGAATCAAGGTAAATTGGACGTGGTCATACAGGAGGTGGCAAGAGTGAATATTGACATTTTAGGAATCAGTGAACTAAAATGGACTGGAATGGGTGAATTTAACTCAGATGACCATTATATCTACTACTGTGGGCAAGAATTCCTTAGAAGAAATGGAGTAGCCATCATGGTCAACAATAGAGTCTGAAATGCAGTACTTGGATGCAATCTCAAAAACGACAGAATGATCTCTGTTCATTTCCAAGGCAAACCACTCAATATCATGGTAATCCAAGTCTATGCCCCAACCAGTAATGCTGAAGAAGCTGAAGTTGAACAGTTCTATGAAGACCTACAAGACCTTCTAGAACTAACATCCAAAAAAGATGTCCATTATATTACAGAGGACTGGAACACAAAAAAGGAAGTCAAGAGATACCTGGAGTAACAGGCAAATTTGGCCTTGGAGTACAAAACAAAACAAGCCAAAGTTTAACAGAGTTTTTCCAAGAGAACGCACTGGTCATAGCAAACACCCTCTTCCAACAACACAAGAGAAGACTCTACACGTGGACATCACCAGATGGTCAATACCGAAATCAGATTGATTATATTCTTTGCAGCCAAAGATGGAGAAGCTCTATACAGTCAGCAAAAACAAGACCGGAAGCTGACTGTGGCTCAGATAATGAATTCCTTATTGCCAAATTCAGACTTAAATTGAAGAATGTAGGGAAAACCACTAGAGCATTCAGTTATGACCTAAATCAAATCCCTTATGATTATACAGTGGAAGTGACAGATAGATTCAAGGGATTAGATCTGATAGCCAGAGAGCCTGAAGAACTATGGACAGAGGTTTGTGATTTGTGCAGGAGGCAGGGATCAAAACCGTCCCCAAGAAAAAGAAATGAAAACAGGCAAAACGGTGTCTGGCGAGGCCTTACAAATAGCTGAGAGAAGAAGAGAAACTAAAGGCAAAGGAGAAAAGGAAAGATACACCCATCTGAATGCAGAGTTCCAAAGAATAGCAAGGAGAGATAAGAAAGCCTTCCTCAGCGATCAATACAAAGAAATACAGGAAAACAATAGAATGAGAAAGACTAGAGATCTCTTCAAGAAAATTAGAGATACCAAGGAAACATTTCATGCAAAGATGGGCACAATAAATGACAGAAATAGTAGGGACCTAACAGAAACAGAAGATATTAAGAAGAGGTGGCAAGAATATACAGAAAAATATACAAAAAAGATCTTCATGACCCAGCTAACCATGATGGTGTCATCTCTCACCTAGAACCAGACCTTCTGGAATGTGAAGTGAAGTGGGCCATAGGAAGCATCACTATGACCAGAGCAAGTGGAGGTGATGGAAATCCTGTTGAGCTATTTCAAATCCTAAAAGACGATGCTGTGAAAGTGCTGCACTCAATATGAGAGCAATTTGGAAAACTCAGCCATGGCCACAGGACTGGAAAAGGTCAGTTTTCATTCCAATCCCAAAGAAAGGCAATACCAAAGAATGCTCAAACTACTGCGCAACGCACTCATCTCACATACCAGCATAGTAATTCTCAAAATTCTCCAAGCAAGGCTTCAACAGTATGTGACCTGTGAACTTCCAGATGTTCAAGCTGGATTTAGAAAAGGCATAAGAACCAGAGATAAAAGTGCCAACATCTGCTGGATCATGGAAAAAGCAAGAGAGTTCCAGAAAAGCATCTACTCCTGCTTGATTGACTATGCCTAAGCCTCTGACTGTGTGGATCACAACAAACTGTGTAAAATTCTTGAAGAGATTGGAATACTGGACCACTTGACCTGCCTCCTGAGAAACCTGTATGCAGGTAAAGAAGCAACAGTTAGAACCAGACATGGAACAACAGACTGGTTCCAAATAGGAAAAGGAGTACATCAAGCTTGTATGTTGTTACCCTGCTTATTTAACTTATATGCAGAGTACATCAAACAAAATGCTGGGCTGGATGAAGCACAGGCTGGAATCAAGACTGCTGGGAGAAATATCAATAACCTCAGATACACAGATGACACCATCCTTATGGCAGAAAGCAAAGAAGAATTAAAGAGCCTTTTGATGAAAGTGAAAGAGGAGTGAAAAAGTTGGCTTAAACCTCAACATTCAGAAAACTAAGATCATGGCATCTGGTCCAATCACTTCATGGGAAATAGATGCGGAAATAATGGAAACAGTGACAAATTTTATTTTGGGGGGTGGCAAAATCACATGCAGATGGTGATTGCAGCTGTAAAATTAAAAGATACTTGCTCCGTGGAAGAAAAGCTATGACCAACCCAGACAGCATATTAAAAAGCAAAGATATTACTTTGCCTAGTCAGCCTAGTCAAAGCTATGGTTTTTCCAGTAGTCATGTATGGATGTGAGAATTTGACTATAAAGAAAGCTAAGCACTGAAGTATTGATTCTTTTGAATTGTGGTGTTGGAAAGACTCTTGAGAGTCCCTTGGACTGCAAGGAGATCCAGCCAGTCCATTCTGAAGGAGATCAGTCCTGAATATTCATTGAAAGGACTGATGCTGAAGCTGAAACTCCAATATTTGACCACCTAATAGGAAGAATTGACTCATTGGAAAAGACCCTGATCATGGGAAAGATTGAAGGCGGGAGGAGTAGAGGGTGACAGAAGATGAGATGGTTGGATGGCATCACTGACTGAATGGACATGAGTTTCAGTAAGTTCCGGGAGTTGGTGATGGACAGGGAAGCCTGGCGTGCTGCAGTCCATGGGGTTGCAGAGTCTGTCACGACTGAGGAGCTGAACTGAACTGAACTGATAGATCAAATGTCTTAGTTCATGCTCTCTTCCCAGTGAACAGTAGCACCCCCTATACCCTCCTCATTGGTTCCCTTGGCCCCATCGAAGAGTCATCTGGCTCCAGATGTCAAAATATCCCTGAAGTTGAGGCATTTTGGTTTGTCAGTGTTTGTATGAGTTTGTTCCCTAACTGTTAGTGCTGGCGGGATGAATATATGCCGTCAGTAATGAACCATACAGAAGCAAAAGACTGATAAACCATGATTGGGAAAGAAATGGGGTGATAAAACTAGAAAGTTAGATTGTGGTCCCATTGTGGCAGATTTTAAGTAGAAGAGCAAATATGTATGGTCTCTGTACTATAATGGAGCAGGGATTAAAAAGTATTTCAGGAGAGCAGATCTGCCATGTTACCCACAGGATAGATGGGAGCGGCACAGAGCATGACAGCCAGGAGCAAGTGAGACAGCTGTTGCTACATTTCTTGGGTGAGGTGACATGGTGGGTGCCCCTATGCATGTCCCTAGTGGTTAGTGTAGTCTCCTCTCAGAAGACTCAAGAATGTTTCCTATAGTTGGTTTGCAATGGTTTTCCAGACCACAGCAAGTAGATTAAGATTCTGACCCATTGTTTTTATTTCTTGAAAAATCTGTGTCACCTAGATGTCTGTGATTAGACATGAAGAAAAATTACATATTATAATCTCCAAATTTCCCTGTGTTTTGAAAGAACGTCACCTTAGCTAAGTTTTGCATAAACACTAAAGTCAATGTGTGTCCGAGGAAATCAGAATTGAAAGAGAGACGTGTATCCCAGTGTTCATCGCAGCACTGTTTATAATAGCCAGGACATGGAAGCAACCTAGATGTCCATCAGCAGATGAATGGGTAAGAAAGCTGTGGTACATATACACAATGGAATATTACTCAGCTATTAAAAAGAATGCATTTGAATCAGTTCTAATGAGGTGGATGAAACTGGAGCCGATTATACCGAGTGAAGTAAGTCAGAAAGAAAAACACCAGTACAGTATATTAACGCATATATATGGACTTTAGAAAGATGGTTACAGTGATCCTATATGCAAGACAGCAAGAGACACGGATGTAAAGAACAGACTTTTGGACTCTGTGGATGAAGGTGAGAGTGGGATGATTTGAGAGAATAGCCTTGAAATATGTATATTATCCTATGCGAAACAGACTGCCAGTCCAGGTTCCGTACATGAGACAGGGTGCTCAGGGCTGGTGCACTGGGATGACCCTGAGGGATGGGATGGGGAGGGAGGTAGGAGGCAGGTTCAGGATGAGGAACACAGGTACACCCATGGCTGATTCATGTCAATGTATGGCAAAACCATCACAATAGTGTAAAGTAATTAGCCTCCAATTAAATTAAAAAAAAAAAAAAGTCAATGTGTGTATGGGTGTGTTTGTAGAAATGCTTTCTTGTAGAAATAACTTTTGAACATATTTTCCTGGGATAGATTTTTGGTCCATGTGGCAGTGCCCTCTTGGGTTTCAAATCTGACTCTGAGGATACCTAAGATCTCAGTGTTGGGGTGCCCTTTCAGACCTACAGAGGCAGCCCCCAGGCTTCTGCCCTATCTCACTTCCCCATTTTCTCCCCAGACCTGCCTTCCATCATTTTCCAGGCAGGTGAACCCTGGCCCTGAAGGCATTAGGGACATTCACTGAGACTTGTTTTTTTCCCTTGTTCCTAGTTGTGGTTCCAAGGTAAGTTTTTTTGTTGTCCTTAGGAAAATATCTGTGATGTTTTAGATCGATTCAGGGAAGCTCCAAGTGGGCCCCTTAAACATTACACCCACTAGCAGTATTTGCTGCTACTTTTGTAGTGAAACCTTTAAGAACTTAGTTTTTGTAAGTCCATCCGCCCTTTCTTTTGATTGTAATAATGGAAAACATTGCTTTCAGTGATCAGAAGTAAAATGTTGATGGCAAATTTAAAAGACATTATGATCCTTCATATCTTTTTTCTTGGCAAAGCAATTTAATTAGGAAATAGCCCTGCCCTCTAGCATCTGACAATTACCATAAAATTATATCCTGTTTGGTCAAAATCAGTTTGTTCGAATTTGTAGCAAAATTTTGAGCTTTCAAAGTACTGTAAAAAAAGACAGTCATATTTTAAGTAAGAAAGATGAGGTTTTTAAAAAATCAGAAATGCAAAGAACCTCCTTTAAAATGCAATCTCCAGTTTTCAAAAGTAGGATTTCAGTGGGGCCGAGAGTGAGAACCTACTAAATCTTCTGGGAGGGTGTCTTGTGCTGGGTACTTACTAAATCTTGGGGAGGGTGTCGTGTGCTGAGCATACCAGGTCTCAGCCTCTTGCTGTCCGTGCACGCACGCGTGTGTGTGTGTGTGCCTGTGTGTGTGTGCGCGAGAGCGCGCAGCCACAGGGCCACGGGGGTGCTCGGGCTGCGGGCTTCTTCGCCGCCGGGAGCGGGGCGCGCGCACCCGGCGGGGCCGGCCCGGGCCGTGCGCAAACGCGGGCAAGGCCGGCTCTTTGTGTGTCAGTGCGGCTCCGCGCCGCCGCGAGCACCATTTTCTGCTCCGCTCCGGACAGGCACATAAAAGGGAAGGCGGCTGCCGCCGGTCGCCGTCCTCTTTCCCTCAGATGCCCTCTGCTGCAGGTTTATTATTACAGTACGGGCCGCGCCGCCTCTCCCCGGGGCCCTGGCCAGCCGCCGCGCTGTGCAGCGCCCTGGCCGCCTTCCGCCTGGCGCGCCCCCAAACCGCCTCCTCCGCCTCCTTATTTGTCTGAAAAGCAACCGCACGTCGAGGCGGAGAAGCCCGCCAAAGGGGAGAGGCCGGCCGGGTGTGCGCGCGCCGCGCTCCGGGGGCGGGGCCGGGGCGGCGCGCGGAGCCGCGGGCCCCTTTGTCCCCGGCCCGGCAGGCGCAGGGGGCGGCGCGGCGCGCGGGGTTCCCGGGTGCGGGGGGCCGGGGCGCGCGCGCTGGCCGCTCGCCGACCGGGCCCCGAGTCGCCGATTCCTGCCGAGTAAGCAGTCTGGCTCCGCCGCGGCCGCACAGTGGCAGCGAGGCTGGGGTGCTGGCGTGGCGCCAGCCCATCAGAATTAGCTCATTGTTCACTAGCACACTAGCAGCAGAGAGAGAGAGAGAGAGAAACTGACTCTTAGAGAAAGAGACACACACTCTTGGAGAGAGAGCGCGAGGCAGGGAGACCTTCCCCCTCCTTTTTCCAAGGCTGCACTTCTTGGAAGTGAAGCCGGTTTGGGTTTTGTTTCCCTTCCCCCTCCTCCCTCCNCTTATACACATCTCTGTCTTTCTAGCATGATACCCTTTTTCATCCACATTTGTGTTTCAGGTGTAGAGAGGAGAGAGTGAGCAGGGAACGGGGCTGTTGTCTGTAAGTATATGCCATTCCCATCCCCGGCCGGGAGCGCTGCTTTCTCTTTTGTGTCGATTTCTTGCCGTTGCTCTTTGCTGGACTCCAACCCTGCAGAGTTCATGCTTCTTCCCTCTAAATTTTAAAGAACGGAAGCCTGTACTTAGAGAAATTCTGGCATTTTGGTCCCGCTGCATTAAGGCTGGAATTTGACTTGGGTGGGTTTTTTTTTTTTTTTTTCCCCTAATGCACAAGTTAAGAGGGAGAAATCTGTTGGGAAGGGGTGGGGTTTTTCGCTGGTTGGTGTGATTAATTTTTGTTCTTCTTGTTAATAAAGCATTGTTAGGAACTGTTTTGTTTCTTTGCATTAAATGCACTTTGGTGCATGCACACCCCCCCTCCCCTTTTATAAAGTGGATTTGTGTTTCTCCATCCTTAAGTCTTTATTACTCTTTCAAAGCTGCTGCGCCTCCAAGGGTCTTTTGAGGCATTCGATCTTGCAACACTTTTCCCCTGCATTTTCTTATAAAGCAGCTGAACTTTGGGGGAGGGATGGCTTAAAAATAAGTGACTGCTTTTTGCTGGATGATGATAATAATCTGATTTGCATTTCTGTGTGTCTGTAATACCATTATAGGAAAACTCGAAGAGCTTATAATACCCTGTTAGAGAACTTTGTTTCTCCATTCATCTTAATTTTTGTCGTAACTTATGGTAACAAAAGAACTGTATTCTGACACAAAGGTTGAGAGGAAAATCACCGCAGGACGTATGTTAATTTATTTGGTTTAGGGAGAAGGGCAAAATGGTGTATATTCCTGACTTTTCCCCCTTAGTGTAGTTTTTTTTTTTTTTTTTTTTAAACACGGAAGGTTATGTAATGCAGTGCCATTTCCAAAAATATCCACTCTGAGGCATTACACTACACGGTGGAAGGCTGATTCGTATTCTGCTGTCTTGATTGCAAATATACTGCCAGTAGTATGTCTGGGACCAAAGAGCGGCCAGAAAACAATCTATTTTTATCACTTGGTCTACTTTTAAGTTATTAAGCCTTTTAAACTCCTGCAATTTAAAGATGAACCCAACACTAAGAATAGCCCAGGACTCTGCAAAGCCAGGTACCAGGGATTCCTTTGTCCCCTGTTTAAGCCTGCAGACCGTTTGAAAAGCTCTTTCAGAAGCTCCAGTGGTTACAATAATTTGCATGTAACTGAGCTTAACCACAGAAAATGATTATTTGTCTGTAACCTCTAAACAAGCATTTCTCATTTGCTGACCTATGGTAAGGCAATTTGTCTACTGTATTTAAACATATTTTGCAGGTTGGTTGGTCTCCTTGGACTGAAGAGAGGGAGGGTGCAAGGCCAAGACTGTTAAGGATTCTCAAAATGGTAAGAATTGGTCATCAGAGGAGATTCTCAATTACTTCTTACCAGTCTTTATTCCATAAAAATACCACCCACCCACCTTCATCTCCTCTGAACCCTTCATTGTTTCTACCCTATATGACCTTTCAGAGGTTCCTATCCAGCCTGGCGAGCTCGTGCAGTACAGCAATTTATATTAGTTGGATGTGATGAATTAGGAATAAGATCTTTTGATTTTCAATCATTTTGAATAGAAAACTGAAATCCCTTTCAGAAGTGAAAAATTTTTAACTTGAACAACAGAAACTGTTCTGGTCTTTAAGAAGAGTGATAAATTGTGACATGCGTGGAAGAGGTGGCAAGCAATGGGGCTCAAACAAAGCGATGGGTCTTCTAGTAGAGAGAGCCAGAACTTATCTCAAAAGTAGGAGTCTGTGTCCAGCTAATCCAGCAGCTATAGTATATGCTAAAGCAATATATATGTAGAGCATGGACTTTTATGTTAATACACTCTATTGTCTCCCAAATATAATTACTGTTTTATTGTTGTCATTGATTTATAACTTCATTTATGAGAGACATCTGCTCAGTTTTAGAAGATAAGCGTGTTATCCTCTAAATGAAGGCGTAACTATTTCTGACAAGCATTATGATCCACAGAGGAGGCAGCTTAGTGTTCAACGATGATTAAAGAAATAGATGAAATACACATTAAAAACAGTTGAATGCATGTATTAATCTTTTTTGAAAAATTTCCTCTATGGAAATGAAGTTGAACTGAAAAAAAAGAACAGAAATGTCATGAAACTTTTTAGTTAAGTACAGCATGTCCTACTGCAGATGTTTATGCTGTTGAAAACACCTCTTTGCCACTTAGAGTGTGTGGTTTCCAAATTTAGTTTTCATTTTTTTTTTTTTTAAAGAGGGAGGAATTTAATGAATCAAAATTGAATCCGATATACTTGATGTTTTCTTTGAGAGCAATCCAAGTATAAGCTTCCAAGGAGAAAAGTGAGTCAGAAGCAGTTAAATGAATTCTGTTTGAATTCTGTTAATAAGTAAGCTGTTTATTTTTGTGTGTATGCCTCACTTATTATTTCAACAGGTGGGTGTCAAAGCATCAAATAAAATAGATTTTGCTTGGGCATAGGTTGAAAATGACCAAATTAAGTAACTTAAGGTAGAAGGCCAAAGGGATAAACAAAATTAGTAGGTTTTGTGCAAATGGTTTCGAAATCGCTATTAAATTCCTAACTAGCCATTGTCATAGGGTTCCAGGATGGTAATAAAATAACCTACTGCAAAGTGTTTTTATTTCGTTATCTTTTACTGTGATTGGCCACGTCACCTTGTCCTGTAGCTCTTTATCCCAGAACCTTACCCTGGAATAAAGAGGGTGTGAAGATTTGTGTGTGTTATAATGTCAGGTGACCGACCAGTTTGGTTGAACATCAGTCTGACCACTGATTCTGCCAAAATTAGTCCTATAGCTCAAGCTCAAGGAATAAATATCATGTTTCCATAGTAGTGAGCGGAGTAAGCTTTGTGGAAGGAAAGCATGTGTGCCAAAGCCAAGAGTGAAAGTTGGAACAGTTCGAATGCAGAAGAGCAAATTCGAATTATTGTTACATGTTGTCAATTTCTCACAGTTGTCGTCTCTTTATGGTGACAGAATGAGAAATCAGTTTGTTGCTCTTGGAAGGCTTTTAGTCGTGGAAAAATTCTCACAACTTTTTGGTGATCCTTTCATCAAGATGTCAGTCCCTTTTGGCACAAGCCCATTGCCTGAAATGAAACCACCGACAGTTATTGTCTGTGGGTGATTCCAAGTAACTTTCTAGCAATTTTCTTATTCCGGGAGTTCTGAGCTCTTCAATGTCTTTTCACATACTAATGTAAAAAAAAATAAATTTTGTTTGTCTTTTTTTAAAAACTGAAATTAGAGGTGTCTTATACCTCCTTTTCTCCTTTTTGGAAAAACGAAGTTATTTTCTTTACTTGATTAAAACAGGAATTACTTTGCTGACCTGTGTAACTGGCTTATTTAAAGACTTACCTCTTACATGATAGAAACTAGCGCTGGGGAAGCAGTGGACTTAACATCTGGTCACCTCTAGAACATATATAAACTTTTATATGTTTTCTGTGAAACATATCTTTCCATTTATATAGAAACATGGATTTCCATATTTTAAAACACTAAAAAGGGTCTAATTTCAGTGTTTTTGACCTGTTTAGTAAAGGGCTTATTCCAAATACAAATTTATAATCAACTCATTCCAGAGTAAGTAATTAACTAGTAGACTCTAGGATCCAAAACAGAATGGTTCAATATTTAGACATTCGACATACCCT
The DNA here is from genome assembly GCA_006408695.1 of Aepyceros melampus. Classification (NCBI taxonomy): domain Eukaryota; kingdom Metazoa; phylum Chordata; class Mammalia; order Artiodactyla; family Bovidae; genus Aepyceros; species Aepyceros melampus. The sequence continues at coordinate 473,948 of SJXQ01011520.1, read as the reverse complement.
AAAATGATGTTTCACAATGATAACTTTTTGCATTATAAAAAAATACAACTGCGTTGTTAATCTGTGAGGCGCTAATCACATTGTATTCCATATAGGGGACCCTTTGGGCACAACTCCCTGGGCCATCATTTGCATAGGCTCCAGTGCATTTGGGGTTGTGCATTTTAGGAGTACTGTTACAAGTTTTAATTTTGAGTGTGGTTTGCCTTATCTTCGTTTTTCTAGAGTGTTCTTTTTAATAACATCCCCCAGCTTTTTTGGTTTTCTAGTACGCATAACTTTTTCTAGTACCCCATCCCCGACATGTCTTTGCAGTTAATAAGATATTGTGAGTCTGCAGAAATCCTCAGCATTTCTTTAATTTATATTTGGCTTTTGTTAAATTTAATTTCTAAGATTATATTGAATATTGGTCCTTGGGATTTACTTAGTTGTTTTATTTTAAAGGTGCTTGCTTTGGATATATCACTGAGAAGAAAATATTTCAAAAATAAGCAGATGGACTTAGTGAATAGTTTGAAAAAATAAATTATTTAATTCAGTGTCAAAGTTAAGTCTTGATTTTCAGCATGGCTACCCTTTGTGCTGTAAACTCGCCTCCTAGTATGAATGTGCCATGGATTCACAGTGGCAAAAGCTTGGGCTCATTGTGTTTTAACAGAGACCTAGGAATTGGAACAATTTTAGATTCTCTCTAAGTCTGATGCTGAGCTTTTCAAAATGATGAGTTGACTCCATTGTACTGTTCTTAGAGCTTTGCTTTCTGTACAGTCTGTGAAGTGGCATTCATGAATTTACAAGGAGACTCTTTCAATAATCTCTGCAGTAACATACGGTTTTCTTGTTTAAAGAAAAAGAGAAAGATTGCAAAGGGATGAGGTACGGTTGGTAGCTGTGCCGTTGGGTTTTGGAATGTAAATTTACAAGTTACTCAGTGATTTTTTGATTGTGGGGATGCTGAAAAGTACCTAGGAGAGTAATTGTAGATGGTCCTGTCTCCTCTTTTACCAGTGCTTCTAGCGCATTGTGAGGGGAGAATTGGGAATTGTTTGGGGAATTAGGACAGTAGGGATGGTCTGTCTGGGTTTAGCCCCAGTCCCTCTTCCTCTTGAGCTAAATAGATAGGTCAGGCAGAAGAAGGTATTTGAGCAGAAATCTTGGAAGAAACAGGTATTTAAAATATCATTCTATTTTTTTATTTGTTCTATTTTAAACTGATGCAATTCTTAAAGACTGGCATGTAAATCAGATCTTCATAAATACACTGAAAGAATTCTCTTTATTTTAAACCCTGAGATGAGTGGTTTTCCCGGGTGGTGCAGTGGTAAAGAATCCGCCTGCCAGTGCAGGAGATGCGGGAGACACGGGTTCAGTCCTTGGGTCAGGAAGATCCCCTGAGTAGGAGATGGCAACCCACTCAGTATTCTTGCCTGGAAAATTCCATGGACAGAGGAACCTGGCTGTCTAGAGTCCATGGGGTCGCAGAGAGTCAGACATGACTGAGCACACACAGTCTAAAATGAATATTTTAGGAAAATATACTTCTGAAATATGAACACTTTCCTAATCCAAATGCATAACTTCCAGATGATGAGTTTTATACGTTGCGCTCACTTACACTAGACTGACTAGGAGCCTTAGAGAGGTACTGTGGCTTCCTTGCTTTTGCACATATGTTTTTAAGTCCTGTTTCTGGCTGGTAAGTCTTTTAGGACCTTATCCTCACAACCAAAGTGAAATGGAGGGTTGAGATAATTATCTGAATAATTATGCTTAACACAAAGTAACTTGATTTTGTCTGATTCATCTTGGTTTATTCAAAATGTTGCTGGAGTGAGGCGGGAGTGGAAGGGATTTGCCTGAATTATCTGAATAATTCCTTTGTTATATGGGAAAAAGACTAGCAATAAGGAAATCTTACCAGCGAATCCAATTTGAGTATACCAGAGGAAAATGTAATGGATGTAGCTGGACTATATCATCTTAGTTGATCAAGATATATTTTAAAAATTTCTGGCTTTAAACCACTCCTTTGCTTTATATTGGAAAATTAACCATAAGTCTCGGTCCGCATCTGTAGAAATTATGGTTCCTAAAAATCATATTTCTTGGATCTAAATCTATCTGAAATGAGCATTTCTGGACACGTTTTGCGCCTATGGACAGCTTCAAGAATCTCTCATCTCAGTGGTTTAAAAACAGCGGTGATCCTGAAATTGATGTTAGTGCATGACAGTTTTAGCAGCTCTCATGGTTTGGGATTTAAACATCAGCATGGCTCTCAACTAAATTCTAAGTATCAATTCAGTTATTAGTAGCAATGACATGGTGTTAACCCGGTGTAACACTAGATTATACTCTCCTGCATTATTTGTTAGTTTCCCATGCATTTCTTTCACTGACCAGCTAGATTATAGACTCCAGAAAGTTTAAAAACTTCATATGCAGTGTTTAATGAAATATTAAATATGTGTTAGAAGCTCAGTAAATATTTGGTCCATACATGCTAATATCTGTTAAGTTGAACTTTTAAAAAATTCATCCCTAATGGCTTAATCTTGTTTACTTTTGATGGACTGGAAGTAATTTTGATCCTTCCGTTCTTCTAAAGAGCTAGGAAGTTGAAGTGAATGTAATGTTCGCTTCCACAGCAAATTATTTCCATTATTTATTAGCAGAAGAAAAAAATTATGATTAAGCCATGAAACCACTTGTCAAAAAAGAGTGTCTTGCAGTTGCTCACCTTTATCAGCATTTAGAGCCATCCTCTGAACAACCTGATGTGATTCTAGCCCTCTAGGTTTGATCCGGCCGTGGTACTCAAAACTGACAGCAATTTTTCCCCACAGTCCTAAAAATCCCCTCTGGGATGCAGGAGAAACTTTGCTCCTAGTAGTGGCACTTTAAAGCCTTTACTTATTTCCAGTATGATCTCATTCTGTGCTATCACAAAGTTGCCATGTACAGAAGCACTGAAGAGAATGAGAAGAGTTAGCAGTAGGATTGTGCATCTATTCCTATGTCAACTGAACAAGCATTTTTTTTTTTTAGTATTTTCTTTGTGCTGTTTGTTGCATTATGGAATGCAGATTTATATTTTACTTGTGGCAGGAAGACTAATATGCATGATGAACTTAATGAATTGTGGTATAATCTAGTGCTTAATTGTAAGATGCAGAGGAGTGGTGTCATCGGAGACTGGGAATTGGAGGTGAATGCTTTCTTTTAAGGAGGTAGAAATTAACCTATACGCAGAGATGACAGATACATGGTTTGTGTGCCATCTCTGCCTCCTCCTCCACTTGGGTCAGATGTTGCGAATCAGTGTCTTAACACACATTATTATTATTATTCATCTTGAATATGATTTCCAAATCTTCACTGTCTTGTTACATTAACAACTGATTGGAGTCGGCACAAAATTTGAAACCTAGAAGGTGCTGAGAGCAGGCACTGTGCCTTCTTGACGTTTTCAGGGCTTAGCATCTACCTTAGTAAATATTGAGTTAATGAAGAATGAGTAGATTTAGATGAGAGAAAAGCATATTTCTGATAAGAGAAGTACATTTGTTAGAAAGGTATGCTTACAGGAGTGAGCATAATACATGCTTACTGCATTAGTGAGTGTCCTCCTCCCTGTTTCAGGCCTCTGTGCTCTCAAAGACGGACCTCACACACTAGACCTAGAAGCCAAGAACTGCACGTGCTGCGCTAGGGGCAGCCACTGCGAAGGCATCTTGGAGATGGCCCCAGGCTCCCACTCAGGTTCCAGCCTGTCTCAGGCTCTTTGCATTTTGATTGTGCCCAACGGAAAAAGCACACGCGTTCATTCACATACACCTTATTTATTGCTGCCTCTCGCTGTCCTTGGCCGTGGTAGAGTGGTTAGAAGGAAGGTCCCTAGTTGGAAGGAATAGGGAGGGGAGCACACTTAACCTCTTTCTTGGGAGAAAGTGGCTGCACTTCCCCTGGTAAATGCCAGAGGGTTCCTTAGTGTCCACTTGGCCAGAGAGGGTGCTGCTGCTGTGCCAGCTGTGAGAGCAGGCCCCATTCCTCCCTTCTTTGCGTCTAGCCCTGTGCTAATCAGTCGCAACCATACAATCCCAGCTGGTTCTCTCTACTTCCTGATTAGGCAGACGCACATATTCAGAATTCAAGCCAACGCTTACATCATCATAATAAAATTGTTTACAATTTGAGGCCTATGGACTGTTACTAATTTAGACAATAGTCTAGTGACCATCCTAAGGGAATCTCATCACATGATACCCAAAAGTTGGGGAAAGCCAAGACCAAGAAGGATTTTTCTGGAATCTCTTCTGGAAACAGGACAGACTCAGAAGGCATCAGCTGCAAGATTTTCAATATGAATGATTTTACCAGTTCTTCTGGACCCTTCAGGTGTGGTTGGACTCATCCCCTAGACAGTAAGTGACATACTTAAGCGCTGTTTCCTTAAATTCTTATGCCTGCTCCCACATCATACTTTTAAATACTTTTTTCAACTTCTGTGTTTTAAACCTTCATAAACTGAGTATCAGTGGCTGAGGAGCCGTTCCAGAACTATGTGAGCTCGTGTTTTATTTCTAGCCACTATAGCATTTATTTTCTTAGAAGGACCAGGCTACTTGTTATTCTGAACATGCCCCAGGAGGCCCTCCCCTCTGTGCCTTTGCTTACTCAGTCCTAGAAAGAATGCTCCTCCGGACAAATAAAGCTCTTCTTCCAGACTGAATTTAAACGACAACGCCTCCATGAAACTCTCCCCAGGACATCTAGCAGGAATGATCTCCTGCTCCCTTGTACACTAAACACACAATATTCTACTTGTGGCTGGCTTCTTTCTGCATGCCTTTCTACCCTCCAAGACTGTAAACTTGAAGTACAAACACTGACCACTAGTAAGTGAACATCGGACCGCTTCTTATGGTGCAGTTGAAGCTGTGATGCCTCTTTTTCCCCTTTTCCTGTATCAGGATGGTGAATTCAGTGGTGGAACAGTTGAGAGGGAACTCTAGAACAGCTAGTGAAATTGACTGGCATTCTTTTCCTACAAAGTGAAAGGAACCCCTAACCTTCATGGACCTTGAAATAGATTACATATCCATGAGCCAGCCTAACCACAGCTCCAATACCTGTGTGGGAACTGGCACACCTTTAGTAAATCAATAAATGTCTGTGAAATAAATGAACGAGTGGGAGCTCAGGAATACATGGAGATCTATGACTTCTGGGCAGAACCAGGTGGCTCACCTTGAGATTTACAACTCGTAGTAGCCCAACACTTTGCAGGGGCGTAACAGTTCTGATTATAAAATGTAGGACCCAGGAAATTAAATCACTACACACACGTGATGAATTTGTTGCTGAAAACCATCTCACTGAATAAAGAAGGCTCAGTTAGGGAGGTAAGAGGGAAGAGTTAAGTGAAATGTAAACATGATATAAAACTAGCTCCTCAGTTCTGCGCTGCCTTCTGCACTGTTAGACAGAAGAGGCCCTCAGAGTGTCCAGAAATTTAGTTTGATGTGGTCTGCTGGAAGAGGACTCAGCTTTAGGGTGGAGTCACACGTCCATCCGGAATCCTGGCTGGGGGATGTCACTGTGCTTCGGGTCATCAATGTTGTATTACCAGCGGTCCACAGTTTGCCTCTCAGCAATCTGCCTGAGTCAGTCATGACAGCAGAGCATCATCTGCTCTGGTTTCACAAGGTAATGAATTCTTTACAAATAAAATAATGGCCTGTTGTTACCTCAGAATGGTTGCCGATCTAAGCATTGTGCCTAAGAAATCACTCAGTCATGTCCAGCTCTTTGCCACCCCATGGACTGTAGCCTGCCAGGCTTCCCTGTCCATGAAATTCTCTAGGCGAGAATAGTGGAGTGGGTTGCCATGCCCTTTTCTGGGAGATCTTCCCAACCCAGGGATCAAACCCAGGTCTCCTGCATTGCAGGCAGATTGTTTACTGTCTGAGCCACCAAGGAAGCCCTAGACTTATGTAGCTGGAGGTATTTTTAAACCCTTGATTTTAACTATGCTTGTTCAGCATTCATCCTAACTCTCATAGACTAAAATACAAGCATCGTGCCTGTTTGAAAAGGAGAAGGGAGAGATATTTAAGAGAATGCGGTCAATGAAAGGAAGATCTGTTTGCCCCTTTTACGCTGAAATTGGGAATCAGAGACATTGATTGGAAAGAAAGGGAGAATAGCTGAATAGCTGTTGCCAGCGAAAACATGAGCCAGAGACCTGTACCAATAGGTAATTAAAACAAGAGGGAGACTGATAATGTGCACAAAGTCTTGGTGTGGTTGCCCAGTTCTAGTTCCAGTCTCTTCTCCACTCCAGCCCTTACTCAGATCACCATCACACACCGCTGTCCTTTGATTACTAGGGCAGGTAGCAGCTTTCCTGTCTGAATTGTGTTTGATACAATTCCAGCTGGGAAAAGTACTGCAGTCCTCTGACCGAACAGGGGGAATTTACAAAAGTTGTGTTTAAAATGGTCCAGGCATTTTGTGGTCTCTTTTATTGAATAAAGTCAGTGTCAGATATAGTAGAAATTAGGAGAAGATACTGGGTGTTTGGCAGCCAACATTCGAAACTGTCAAGGAAAAACTGGATTCTGTGGTTAGATGAATAAAACTTACTAAGATACTTAAAAAACATGACCCAAGTAAGGGATTGTTATTAAGGACTTTTCCAAGAAGGACTGCTGCTTGCCCTTCATTAAGTCATCACAGTGAAAGTTACCAAAAGGCTTATTGAGCCTACGCTGGGAAAGTCTGCGTCGTGCACATTTGCCAGGCAGTTGCCGAGCCTCCGTGTACCGTGGTGCCATGTGGGTTTGGCATGTTTGAGCATTTAGCCTGGTGCCTGCTGCGTTGTGGGGACTCCGTTAACACTGACTGAAAGAAGGACTACTGGGCAGAGAATGGAACATGCTACTACTTGAAACATGCAATCTCATGGACTTTCTGAGGTAGCATGGTTATGAGAATTAGAATTTGAAAAGATGAAGTCGTTAATTAACTCTCACCTTTCCTGAATAGAAATCCCAAGATTTGGTGGCTTAGCTCTAAAGAAACCTTTTTTTTTTTTTTTAATGTATTTTATTTGCTACGTTAGCCCTTGCAGCCCAAACTAATGGGAATTGTGTTTCCTGAGATGTTCATTCTCTGGAGTTGAAAGCTACTTACTAAATATTCAATACTTCATAGAAAATCAGTATTTAGTAAATATTTCTTGATCTATTGATTGGATAATCAATATATATATTCAACCAATTTAGTTAATACAGCATCAAAACTTCTGCCCACATCTTGGAGCCCTTCTCATCTTTGTAATTTTGATCCTTTATTACTTGGATTTGATTGTTTCCAAAGCCTGAATGCTCTGGACCCTATAAAAAAGCTATATAACTGAAGTTCCATTTCACAGTGCCCCGTGGAGACTTGGGTCTAATTATACATCATGGAATGCCTCTGGCCCTTGTATGTTTTGCTCGCATCTTGATAATAGAATCTTAATTATTCTGATCTTGTTATCAAGGTCTGGGAGTCAAATCTCTACATCTTTTCATTTCATCTTCATTAAGCCTATTCCTTTTTTTTTTTCATGAGGACTGCTTTTTAAACTTTAATTTTATTATACAGGATTAACTGTCTACACTGTCACAATCAATTCAATAAAAAATTCAATTAAATTTGGTTTTTGGTGTCATAAAAACAGTTCATCTGATAATTAATGTGAATTTTTCCCCAATTGATCAATGTTCTTATGTTGTTTGGACGAAACCAGAGGTTTGTCATGTCTTTGACTGAATAAATTCGGTACTCTATATGTGGTTTGAGGATCACAAACCACTTTTCTTGTTGCATGCTATTTGTTACCTTCATGATAGTAATAACTAATGGCTGGCTTGTTCCCTCATCTCTGTGTTTCCATTTTTGTCATTAGAACTGATTGCATATCTTAGACTATGTTAATTAAAACTTCCCAACTAGAATCAGGTTAGATTTGTTTTTCTTTCTGAATTACCATTCTTAATAGTTTATACATGCCTCTCTATTCTAATAAGTATTTATTTTCTTCCTCTTCAACTAGGATCACTTTATACTTATATGTTGTGTATGGTTTGCGTAGCTGCATATTATTGATCAAGAGTTTAATTCTCCTTTGATTAAACAGTTTGTTTTGAAATTGAATTTTTGAAAAACAGAGTTACAGTGAACATGATTTCTAATGGTATTTGTTGAAAGAAAGATATTCTGAATTAGATTGTCCATTGCCAGGTCATCAGAGAAGTTGTTTGAGGGTTTATTTAGGGGTCATATTAAAACAATTTGGCTTCTCAGCAAATACCCTTTGTAATTAGCTGCAGTGTTTGCTAGATATTTGTATTGTGCTGAACATTTCCTTCCAGGGAAAACTGAAAAAAGACAAAACCGTGGTGATCAGTGTTGCTTGGGTTTAATTAGATCCACAGTCTTAAGGTAGCCAAGTGAGAGTTGCTGCTCTAAAAGTTGTCTTTCCCCAGTGACTGTAGCACAAAGGGACACTGGCGAGCATGCCCTGTGTGCCTTCCAACAGTGCTGAGTGTTTTAGGCAAGTTATTTTTTAAAATTAATTTATTTTAATTGGAGGCTAATTACTTTACACTATTGTGGTGGTTTTTGCCACACATTGACATGAATCAGCCATGGGTGTACATGTGTCCCCATCCTGCACCCCGCTCCCACCTCCCTCCGCATCCCATCCCTCAGGGTCATCCCAGTACACCAGCCCTGAGCACCCTGTCTCATGCATGGACTGGTGATCTGTTTCACATCTCATAATATACATGTTTCAATGCTATTCTCTCAAATCATCCCCCCCTCACCCTCTCCCACAGAGTCCAAAAGACTGTTCTATACATCTGTGTCTCTTTTGCTGTCTCGCATATAGGGTCATCGTCACCATCTTTCTAAATTCCATATTTATGCATTAGTATACTGTATTGGTGTTTTTCTTTCTGGCTTACTTCACTCTGTTGTTTTTGAAGGGCAGCTATTTATCAAAACACACACACATAAGAAAATACAGCTAGCAGAGAAACAAATATTTTTGAGAAAACTACTCTTAATAGGTGTCCGCAATCCAACTAAATTCCATCAAAAGGGCACTGGTAGAGATGCTTAGCACCTCCTGAGGGATTGAAAGCAGGCCCAGCTCTCAGGGCCTCATGGCGCCACTGCAGCTGGCTCCGGGGAAATAGCGGACAAGCCTGCTGTGGACAGACCGTGTTCTCTGAGAAGAGAGGCTGGGTGTGCATCCCGTCTTCTCCATTTCTTGGCTATGTGACCTTGGGCAAGCTCTCTGACTGTGGAACATCCTCCTCTGTCAGACGGTGAGGCTGATGGTATGACAGCTGACCCAGGCCCACTTAGTCCATCTGTGCCGACCCTGTTGCCCTGGCCTTACATGTACTGATGCATTTCATCCTTTCAGCGGCACCCTGAGGATTAAAGAGGTGTGCTTAGAAAACGTGCCTAAAATTAAAAGAAATTATAATGAACTCCAGTGTGCATTTCCACAGAAAACTGTGGCTCTCCAAACTTAAATACTCTGCCAGTGTGGGTTCCAACAACTTTCATGTCTTGCTCACAGTTCTCTTCCTTTGGAGAAGTATAGTTTTGCTGATCGGTTTACCATGGAAGAAGAACCAAAGGGAAAAGCCCCAAAGATGTCAATATCAGTGTCTTCTCTTGTCTCAGAATGCAGTCAGGATTTAGAATGAAGTTCTGAGTTTCCAATGCTGTCTTTTTCATGCTAATTAGAATATAAGTGATCCCTTTCCCAGATAATTTAGTCTCCTAATTTGGCATTCCTTTTGCAGTCATCTTCATGACTCTCCAGGTATTTATTGATGACTCCTGGTCCCAAGACACCGCGTCCATTTGGGTCGATGGCCACTGCCTTTGGTCGTCTCTGCTTCCTGTGGCACTGCCGGACTGGCCTTTGTCAGGGAGAAGCCGCCTTCTGAGTCAGACTGCACTCAGTGGGCTGAGAGTCCAGGTGGTGTGCAGGGGCACATCCATCCTAACCTTCTGCTCCTCTGTGCTTTCAGTTTTTTGCCAGTTTCCATACAGGACAGTTCCCCAGAAGCCGCGCAGTGCCCCAGCACTTAGGACATGCAGATACAGGTCTGGCTGTGTTCCCCTCTTTAAAGCCAAACTTCTTAAAAGATAATCAACTAGCGTCTGATTTAAACCAAGTTTAATTACATCCTCTCCATAATAGAAACCACTTTCCCTCCGAATTTGGTGATCTGTTGCGATGCTGTTTGCTGTTGAAAAGTTATCTAGTCTTCAAATGGCCAAGACAGTACATGACGAGCATTGAACTGTGAAATGACTTTTGCTAAATGCTGAGCAGTTTGCAGCTGCCAGCAGAAGAGGGTGCATTGATGGAAAGAGTGAATAAATTCTTTTGGAATGAGCACTTTGGGAGAAAATGCAAACTTTCTGGAAAAGTCAGTCTTGCATATGTCAGCAATAGGAATGCTTTGAAATTGTTCATAAGCTCATCAAAAGCAACTGGCTATCTCATTACTACCCAGATCAAGAAAAATCCCAAATCCATATGTCCAGATAAATATTTATTTCACTAGCTTTTAATTTAGGGCTTTAGGAAAAAAAACCCTGAGTTTCAAGGACTTTTTCTTTCACCTTGTTGGTGAAAACTTTCATAGATTTTAGTGAATAGCACAGTAACTTTAGAACAAGAAGAAAGAAAAATTGGCATTCTTGGTGAGTAGAAATCAGACTTCTTATAGTTATATGAAGGTAAAATTCAGTATACCTAAAATTACTCAAACTGGCTAATAAAAGCAAGTCTAGATGTTTCCTATTAACCTTGGAATGTGCTTGGAAAAGGTCCTGCTAATTCCAGATGTCTAGTATTGGAAAGGGTATCAACAGCATGACTCATTTGTAGCAGAGAATACCGTTCAAAAATTCTCAAGTGCAGTCTGGTGCACTCAGGCCCAATATGGTTTTCTTTTCTTCCTTACGGTGTTCAGTCTGTCTTTCAGTTTTTGCTGTCTTTCTTTCTGCCTCCCTCTTGCTTTCTTCCTCTCTTCCCTCCCTTCCTTCCCTTTCATCCTTCCTTCCCTTTCCTACCATAAAAGTAGGAGAAACACTGCAAAATGTGGTGTTTCTAATTTCTTGGTTGCAAATGAAACCCAATTTATATAAGGGAATAAGGTGGTCCAGACTTAGAACTCAGATGTGTTAAGTAAATATTTACTCTGGTTCCACTCCAGGGAGGTAAAAGATTTTATTAACATATTTGTTGAGGTCATGGGGCAAGAAAAGCTTATGCTGTGCTTAAATGCCTGAGGGGCCTTTTCTTTTTTTTTTTCCTTGCTAGTTAACAAAGGCCAGTATTTTTTATCCTGCTGAAAAGAGCAAATGTCTTATTTTTGTGGCCTGTACTTTCTTATTGTTCACTCACAAACTGCTTAATCTCAAACCAGAGTTTTAAAAAGCTGCTTTTTTTTTTTTTCCTTTGTTCAGAAAATCTCTTCTTAGATATCCTTTATGAGATTTGTCTCCAAGCTTTCTTCTTGTCCCTTTCTCCTGGTTTACTTTGGGCTGTTATCAGCTGTTTGTACTTTGTTTTGTCTTCATCACTGAAAAGAAAAATTGCCCATTAAAAGTCTAGATTTGAAGTGTTGAACTTAATTCCTTGAGTCCAGTCCACAATTTGGCTCTGCTTAGCATACCAGGCTGACCTCCAGCACAGGGGAGGGTGCTTGGCAGAAATCTGAGAATTCCTCGATCAGTAACTCCCTTTTTTGGATTTATGGAGCCTTTAGGTGGATTGCTTTGTGCTAAGCATTTTCCTATTGGAAAGGAATGAGGCTGCGATGAGAGGAGTTTGCACAGCACTAAATGTTTGCAGCTGACCTCCGTGCTGGGTTCACCAGCTGCTGCTGCGCCCTGCCTTGAAGCACACGCCACCCAAAGCCCCAAACTCACATCATGAACGGTTTCAAAGAGTGGTGACAAAGCAAAGTTGGGTAATGTTAACCTTCTGTGGCTTGCTTCTGACTTGATTCCTTGTTCCTCTTTAAGTCTTTGTTTTTATTCTTAGAAATCAGATTTTAAAAGACTCAGCAGCCAAACAGGCAGAATATTATATTGTGGTACAGAGTGACTGCGAAAGCTCTTTGTGCTGATGATTAATTTCACTTGTAAACACTTTCATTTTGTTGCCAGCGAGGAGACTTCCTTTTCCTTTCTCTGCCTAGTTGAAATCTAGAAATGAAATTCCACAGCTGTCAGGCTCCCACATATTCATCAGCAGCCTCTCAAGATGGCTTCACAACAGGCAGAGCGATTCTAGAGGATTCTACTGTTAAACTCTGAACACTGTTTCAAACACCCCAGCTCACAAAGGAAAGAAATGAATCCTTTGCCTGCCTGACATGTCATCATGGGCAGTAACATAATCTGCTGCATAATATGAGTAAAATGTGGACATTTTCTGAGCCCATAGTAAACATTTGCACCCAAAGCAAAGTTAATTCGATGGGCTTAATCAGCTTGTGTGCTGTGAACCACAGTTGTCTCCCCGACCCCCATTTCTACAGGTAAGAACTTATCAGGCCATGGAAAAACCAAGCGTGTCAGCAGGTTTTGGAGTGCAGCAGTGTCCTAAAAGACCATCCCTTCCTTTCTAGCAGGAGGGCATCTGTGGTGGAGAGCAATAGTCAAGTGTTTGTAATGCTTTCTCTGCGATTATCCATTGGTTACCACAGCCAGCTTGTGTGTGACGCGCACACGCACACTTACATTAGATCCCTGCACTTTTTTCACTTAGTTCTTGAACCAGAATGTTTGCCAACTTAGGGACCAACTAACACATTTATTTTACTTTCTCGAATGTGCAGAGATGATGTCCAGTGCTTGAATGACCCACCGTTTCCCTTTTTGTCTTCTAGTTGCAGTGCCTTTCCCCCACTGTGTACGCCATCTCCAAGCAGCATTCACAGGGTTAGGCAGAGCTCTAAGACTTGGTCTCTAGAGAGACAGCTCAGCGCATCATCTTTTGGCACCATCTAATCCTTGATGTAATACTGTTCAGAGAAAATGATCCTTGTAACTCATTTATGGTTTCAGTTTACATTCTGCCCTCTCGCATGACCAGTCACACCTGGGAGCAGACCAGCTTTTGAGGGAGATTCTTAATAGGGCCACTTCAAAGGGTATTTGCAGAACTGAAGCGCATGTGTGTGCACATAAATTCTGTCTTACGGTACTGGGTTTCATAACCTCCCAGCCAATTAGGCAGAATAAAAGATATACACACACATGCATGCACGCACGCACACACACACACACACACACAGAGTAATTGGCAGAGAGATTATAAGATATACTCCCTTGCTGCTCAAAGAATTAATTATGCAGGTTGGACATCTGCTGCTCTGGTTTACTCTTCTAATTGCAGGGGGTGGGCACCGATCTTTGATAAATCATAAAAGGGCCATTGTTTGAGCACATAGAACCCCACAAAGGGTAGAAATTAATGTTATAATTATGGTTGTTAACAACCAAGCCATGCAGCATCTTCATCACAGTCTTCTGAGAAGGTATGTTCACTGGTAAAGTAACAACATATATATGTGTGGTGCATTTAGGCTCCAAATAAAGCCATGATCCTGCCTTTGAAGATTGTTCTCATCTAACAGTCTCCCCAAAGAAATACTGATAAAGGTGGTAAGTGAGTAGAGGGAAATATGCATTTAGAAGCAGGTAATAAATAGATATAATTCAAAATTTTCATGCAGTATAGTAGAAGTGATAGGAAGCATGTCAGTTAGGTTGATTCTGTATATGGACTATGTTATTCTTTAGTTGCGAAGTCATGCCTAACTCTTTTCTACCCCATGGACTGTAGCACACCAAGCTCCTCTGTCCATGGGATTTCTGAGACAAGACCACTGGAGTGGGTTTCCATTTCCTTCTCCAGGGGATCTTCCTGACCCAGGGATTGAACCCACATCTCCTGAATTGGCAGGTGGATTCTTTACCCCTGAGCCACCAGGGAAGCCCTAAACTTTGGTTTGTTTCTTACAAGATGTTCCCATGTGCTTGCATTTCTGAGATGCTCACACCACCACCACCAAGAGAGAATTTGGTGAAGCTTAAAAAAGGAAGCTGGTTTAATAGGTGTTTATGAAGAACACAAACTTGAATCCAGAAAACTGAATATATGGGAAACAATTTAAGCCATGTGTCCACTTAGCATCATTTGACATATACCAAGAAGAATGAGCAGCTTTGGCATCCAGCAAGAACAGGTGACCTCCAAAAAGATAGATGAGGTTATCCTTTTATCTGACCTACTTGTTATCAGCGCTTGAAAGCCCCTCAACCTTCTATCTTCCTTGGCGTGCATCTGGCAGCCTTTATATACCCTTGCAGATCTGCTCACTGCCACCCTCACTTCCTTTGTTGACAGCACTACTGGATGTCTTGCTAAATGTTGGTTTTGTTTGTTTTTTAAATCTATTGATAGATATTCTGAGAACTATTACATTTGACATAACCTATACTTTAAAAAAAATTGCATCTAAAGCATGCTATTTATTTCTAGTCAAAGCTATGGTTTTTCCAGTGGTCGAGTATGGATTGAGAGTTGGACCATAAGGAAAGCTGAGTGCTGAAAATTGATGCTTTTAAACTGTGGTGTTGGAGAAGACTCTTGAAAGTCCCTTGCACTGCAAGGAGATCCAGCCAGTCAATCCTAAAGGAAATCAGTCCTGAATATTCATTGGAAGGTCTGATGCTGAAGCTAAAGCTCCAATACTTTGGCCACCTGACGCAAAGAACTGACTCACTGGAAGAGAGTCAGTCTTTCTGCTGGGAAAGATTGAAGGCAGGAGGAGAAGGGGACAGCAGAGGATGAGATGGTTGGATGGCATCACCGACTTGATGGACTTGAGTTTGAGCAATCTCTGGGAGTTGGTGACGGACAGGGAAGCCTGGCATGCTGCAGTCCATGGGGCACAAAGAGTCAGACACCACTGAGCAACTGAACTGAACTGACTCGTTTCCTAGAGTTGTCAAAACAGAGTACCACAGACTAGATGACTTAAACAACAGAAATTTACTTTCCACAGTTCTGGAGTCTTGAGGTCTGCAGTCAGCATTGGCTTCTTCTGAGGCCTTGCTCCTTGGCTTGTAGATGGCCATCTATTTCCCAGTGACCTCAAGTGTCTTCCGTGTGTGTACGTGTGTATTAATTTCCTCCTCTTATAAATACACCAGTCGTATGGATTAGGGTCCCACCCCACTCTAGTATTCTTGCCTGGAAAATCCCATGGACGGAGGAGCCTGGTAGGCTGTGGTCCGTGGGGTCGCGAAGAGTTGGACACAACTGAGTGACTTCCCTTTCATTTTTCACTTTCATGCATTGGAGAAGGAAATGGCAACCCACTCCAGTGTTCTTGCCTGGAGAATCCCAGGGACAGGGGAGCCTGGTGGGCTGCTGTCTATGGGGTCACACAGAGTCGGACACAAGTGACTTAACAGCAACAATGACATGGATTAGGGTCCACCCATATCACCTTATTTTGACTTAATTGCCTCTTGATATACCCTATCTCTAGATACAGTTTGAAGTAGTAGGGGCCAGGAGCTCCCATACGGGCATAGGGGGAACACAGTTCAGCCCCTACCACATTTAAATCGCCTTTTAGAGGATCCAGCACCCTGCTGTCTCCCTCCCCTGCCCCTTGATGTGAGCCCCCAGGTAACAGGAACTCTCTTCTGATCGTATCCAGAGTCTAACTGTCTAGCACACAGCAAGTATTTCAAAACTCGTGATGAATGCCTGCACGGACAGAGGTATTCTGAGTTATCTGATGGAAAGATAATGACTATCATTGATATTTTTTCTCTTAAGTCATTCATATTCAGCTCAGTTCAGTTCAGTCACGCAGTCATGTCCAGTTCTTTGCAACCCCATGGCCTGCAGCACCCCAGGCCTCACTGGCCATCACCAACTCCGGAGTTTACCCAGGTGTCCATTGAGTCAGTGATGCCATTGAACCATCTCACCCTCTGTCATCCCCTTCTCTCCTGCCCTCAATCTTTCCCAGCATCACGGTCTTTTCAAAAGAGTCAGCTCTTCGCATCAGGTGGCCAAAGTATTGGAGTTTCAGCTTCAGCATGAGTCCTTCCAATGAACACCCAGGACTGATCTCCTTTAGAATGGACAGCTTGGATCTCCTTGCAGTCCAAAGGACTCTCAAGAGTCTTCTCCAAAACCACAGTTCAAAGGCATCAATTCTTCTGTGCTCAGCTTTCTTTATAGTCCAACTCTCACATCCATACATGACTACTGGAAAAACCATAGCCTTGACTAGACGTCCTTTATTGGCAAAATAATATTTCTGCTTTTTAATATGCTATCTAGGTTGGTCATAACTTTGCTTCCAAAAAGTAAGCATCTTTTAATTTCATGGCTGCAATCACCATCTGCAGTCATTTTGGAGCCCCCTAAAATGAAGTTTGTCACTGTTTCCACTGTTTCCCCATCTATTTCCCATGAAGTGATGGGACCAGGTGCCATGATCTTAGTTTTCTGAATGTTGAGCTTTAAGCCAACTTTTTCACTCTCCACTTTCACTTTCATCAAGAGGCTTTTGAGTTCCTCTTCACTTTCTGCCATAGGGTGGTGTCATCTGCATATCTGAGGTTATCGATATTTCTCCCTGCAATGGTTCCAGCTTCATCCAGTCCAGCATTTCTCATGATGTACTCTGCATATAAGTTAAATAATCAGGGTGACAATATACAGCTGTGACATGCTCCTTTTCCTATTTAGAACCAGTCTGTTGTTCCATGTCCAGTTCTAACTGTTGCTTACTGACCTGCATACAGGTTTCTCAAGAGGCAGGTCAGGTGGTCTGGTATTCCCATCTCTTGAAGAATTTTCCACAATTGATTGTGATCCACACAGTCAAAGGCTTTGGCATAGTCAAAAAAGCAGAAATAGATGTTTTTCTGGAACTCTCTTGCTTTTTCCATGATCCAGCAGATGTTGGCAATTTGATCTCTTGTTCCTCTGCCATTTCTAAATCCATCTTGAACATCTGGAAGTTCACAGTTCACATATTTCTGAAGCCTGGTTTGGAGAATTTTGAGCATTACCTTACTAGCATGTGAGATGAGTGTAATTGTGCAGTAGTTTGTGCAGTCTTTGGCATTTCCTTTCTTTGGGATTGGAATGATATTGATGATAGAATATTGGAATAATTGGAATTTTTGGTGATAGAAGCAAGGTCCAATGCTGTAAAGAGCAGTATTGCATAGGAACCTGAATGTTAGGTCCATGAATCAAGGCAAATTGGAAGTGGGCAAACAGAAGATGGCAAGAGTGAATGTCAACATTCTAGGAATCAGCGAACTAATATGGACTGGAATGGGTGAATTTAACTCAGATGATCATTGTATCTACTTCTGTGGGCAGGAATCCTTTAGAAGAAATGCAGTAGCCATCATGGTCAACAAGAGAGTCCAAAATGCAGTACTTGGATGCAATCTCAAAAACAACAGAATGATCTCTGTTTGTTTCCAAGGCAAACCATTGAATATCACAGTAATCCAAGTCTATGCCCTGACCAGTAATGCTGAAGAAGCTGAAATTGTACGGTTCTGTGAGGACCTACAAGAACTTCTGGAACTAACACCCCAGAAGATATCCTTTTCATTATAGGCGACTGAAATGCAAAAGTAGAAGTCTAGAAACACCTGGAGTAACAGGCAAATTTGGCCTTGGAGTACAGAATGAAGTAGGGCAAAGACTAATATGAGTTCTGCCAAGAGAATGTGCTGGTCATAAAAAATGCCCTCTTCCAACAACACAAAAGAAGACTCTACACATGGGCATCACCAGATGGTCAACACTGAAATCAGATTGATTATATTCTTTGCAGCCAAAGATGGAGAAGCTCTATACAGTCAGAAAAAACAAGACCAGGAGCTGACTGTGGCGCAGATCATGAACTCTTTATTGCCAAATTCAGACTTAAATTGAAGAAAGTAGGGAAAACCACTAGATCATTCAGGTATGACCCAAATCAAATCCCTTATGATTATACAGTGGAAGTGGGAAGTAGATTTAAGGGACTAGATTTGATAGAGTGCCTGATGAACTATGGAATGAGGTTTGTAACACTGCACAGGAGACAGGGATCAAGACCATCCCCAAGAAAAAGAATTGCAAAAACGCAAAATGGCTGTCTGAGGAGAACTTATAAATAGCTGTGAAAAGAAGAGAAGTGAAGAGCAAAGGAGAAAAAGAAAGATATATGTATTTGAATGCAGAGGTCCATAGAATAGCAAGAAGAAATAAGAAAGCCTTCCTCAGCAATCAATGCAAACAAATAGAGGGAAACAACAGAATGGGAAAGACTAGAGATCTCTTTAAGAAAATTAGAGATATCAAGTATCTCTTTCATGCAAAGATGGGCTCAATAATGAACAAAAATGGTATGGAGCTGACAGAGGCAGAAGATATTACCATGAGGTGGCAAGAATACACAGAAGAACTGTACAAAAAAGATCTCCACCCAGATAATCACGATGGTGTGATCACTCACCTAGAGCCAGACATCCTGGAATGTGAAGTCAAGTGGGCCTTAGGAAGCATCACTATGAACAAAGCTAGTGGAGGTGATGGAATTCCAGTTGAGCTGTTTCAAACCCTAAAAGTATTGCTGTGAAAGTGCTGCACTCAATATGCCAGCAAATTTGGAAAACTCAGCAGTGGCCACAGGACTGGAAAAGGTCAGTTTTCATTGCAATCCCAAAGAAAGGCAATGCCAAAGAATGCTCAAAAAAGTCATTCAGATTAGAGTCTTCAAAACACTACAGGTATAGGAAAGAATGAAGCTGTTATGTAGGTAGCATGGATTTCCAATGATCTACCATCTTTTCCTCAAACCAAAAAAAAAGCTTATACTTTTTTAGGTTTCTGTGTCCAGGGATTTGTTGAGTTCTTAAGAGACCAGCCAGGCAAGTGTTAATAATGTAAATGAGATTCTTCTGTCTCTGCCATTTTGGGGTTAATATTGTGACTATGAAGAAGACTATATGAATTTATCACAAAGCCCAAAATTACATTTGTCTTTCTTAACACCTACAATGATTACTTTATGATTCACACACTAAAAAAAAAAAAAAAAAAAAACATAATTAGAAATGCCTTTGATCACTTTATAGCTAAATTGATATGTTGCACAAGAGCAAATTTGAGGTATGGAAGGAAGTTTGCTTACTCATGAGTTGCAAACAGATACTCATGTTCCTGAGTTCATTGGCAAATATCATTGGCTGTTTTGCTTTTAAAAAAGAAAGTTCTTAGAAAAATTTATAATAAGTATTGTGACTAAGTATAAGCATTTCTGAGAGGTAAGCTATTTTTCCCTACAAATCCAGCCTGGGTTGCTTTAGTATTGATTTTTTGGACCTAGAAGTTAGATGCTAATGTAGTGTCATTTTGTTAAAATAGTATATCACAAAAAAGCAGAAGAACACATATATAACATTTAATTGATTTTGCTTTTCATTGCATCCATGTGCCTACTAAGCTTATATATGTATTTCTATCAATATTTTTGGCTTACAGTGAAATATTTTTTCTTGCTAATACCTGTCATGTTTTTAACTATACTTAAAGCATGCGTTTAAAAGCAGTAATATAGAGATGTCATCATCTTTTATCTGTTTATATTAGTGAACTTCAGTGGATCCCAATCTGAGATCTAAAATTTCCCAGAGTGGGATTTTGTGTACTGTGACTTTCTTTTAACCCTCAAAGCAAAGCGTGTGTATATCTAAGATTGCAGTTTTGTTTTCTTCACCCATTCCTGGGTAAAGAGAATGTCGCTGTTTGTCCCAAATGAGGCAGATGGTGGAATTTTACTAGAAGGAGCTGAGCAGAGGAGGGGAAAGCTGAGCAAGAGGAAGGAGTTTGAGACTGGGGGAACCACGTGGTCCAGAAAGCAGGCCCAGTCCAAAGTCAGCAAACAAGCCCAGTTCTTGCAGGATGAGCTTTCCAATATTTAAGACCTAAATGTGTATGGTGGCTGTGGGCTGGTGTAATTTTGAAAGAGAGGTTGTAGGCAGTTTGCATTCTGGAATAATTTGAGGGCATCTTTTGGAGAAGGCAATGGCAACCCACTCCAGTACTCTTGCCTGGAAAATCCCATGGATGGAGGAGCCTGGTAGGCTGCAGTCCATGGGGTCGCTAAGAGTCCGACACCACTGAGCGACTTCACTTTCACTTTTCACTGTCATGCAGTGGAGAAGGAAATGGCAACCCACCCCAGTGTTCTTCCCTGGAGAATCCTGGGGACGGAGGACCTGGTGGGCTGCCGTCTCGGGTTGCACAGAGTCGGACACGACTGAAGCGACTTAGCAGTAGCAGTAGCAGTTAAGGTGCCAATAACTGAAATCCCACTTTAGAACAGGGAATCTGGCTTGAGTCTGAGCCTTATCCTGTACTCTGTGTGATCGTTCTGAGTTGCAATTTCCTTTTCTCTGTAATGATAAGACCTATTCACAACTTATAATCAGGATAAATTAGGTAATGTACACAAAATTCTTTTGTTCAGTGGCATGTGCCATAAATGCTACTGGAGTTGAGCAAAGATAGTTTCTGTTAGACTGTCCCACAGAACCTGCACAGCCATCCACATTTCATGCCTCAGACCAGATGGACTGACATTGGGACATTGATATCTTTGCAGTGAGCCAATGATTAGGCTACCGCATCTGGTGCTTTCAAAAACAAACCAATAAAAGATACAGAAGTATTTGATAACTGATTAATGAAGTGAGATTCTTAATGTCATTTATTAAATGTAAAGCTTATTTACAGCATTTATAGAATCAGATCTGCAGGGGATGTCATCTAATTTTCTCCCCTCCCTTAAAGAAGGGCTGTATCAAATGTAAATTAGCCCTGACAGATGGTGATTGGATTCAGTTTCTAAATTTCTTAAGGAAGATTTCACAGTTTTCCTCTCTAAATTCTTTCAGTAATTTAACGATTCTTATGCCAAGTTCTTCCTTACAGCTGACCTAAATCTGTACTTGTGAAAGTCCTTCCTTATCCCCCTCCTCCTGTCTTTACCAGAGATAGCGAACAGCTGGCCAGCAGCCTTCTTATGATAATAACGCTTTTCAGTATTGAAAAAAGAGTTACTCAGTTGGACTCAATCCCTCCATCTCGTCCACCCCTGCACCACTCCCCGTTTATCAGCTCTTCTCTGAATCATTCATGACGATGCCGCCATCCCTCACCCTGTCCCTGTCTCAGACCCTTCATACTTTCAAGCAGCTGGGCCGACCTGTGGTCTGGGGAGGAGGCAGGCTGCTGATTCCTCTCCTCCCTATGCTTTATGCATCACTGAGCCTTCTAATAAATGAATCAGTATAACCCTTAACAGTGTTGGGCGGGTACATGACACATTTATCTCATAAACATGGAGTTCTGCAAGGATGCTAATCACAGGTTGCTTTGAAAATCAGGCCTCCCCAGTGCCTTCGTTTGCTTAGCCAGTTAGGCCATGACGCTACCACTTTGCGTGCTAAAGATAACACTGATTGATATCTCTGCTCTCTTGAACTTAGTCTTGGAAGACACTGAGCTAAAATTCTCCTCTGAGCGTAGAATATGCACGTTGACTGACAGAATGGGCTTCCCCAGCTTCCTAAGTTGCAATTGGGGAATAAGTGACCGTGGAGGACAATTGAGCTCATTAAGCTGATCCCAGAGGTTTCAGAGTGGCTCCTCTTTTTAATCTGAATGTGTATGCTTTTGTGTCTCTCTAGGTTTATTACCCAGAGCTTTCTGTCTGGGTCTGTCAAGAACCATTTCCAGACAAGGAAATGGAGGGAAGGCTTCCTAAGGTAAGATCTCCAGCTGACATTTTGTTATGGTGTTTTTTTTTTTTTTTTTTTTAATATAGAAACAAACAAAAACAGCTATTCCTCATTTTAATACTCATTACTGTCTACTATAATAATCCATTAACCTGATAGCATACTCTATAACCTATTACCATCTTGGAAATAACATGTAGTACAAAAAAGAAAAAGAATATCCTGATATCCTATGATTTTTACAGTTCATATTATCTTTCTTTCTTGATGCCTGAAGTCCAAAGCAAATTTTCATTTAAGAATAGTGGAACCAATTTGTCAAATATACATTTTACAGGTTTTTAAATTTGTTTGTTCCATTCCGATGTAGATAAATCCAAATATGAATATATCTAACTAAAAGGTCTCTTAAAAGTATAGATGACAATAATTTTTTCGGTAATAATACCTGACTATCTGATAAAATTACCCATGAAACAAAACAGAAAGAATATTAAAAAGCTGCTATATTTTTTCTTCTAAGTTTTAGGCCCAAAAGTATTTTCTATAAACATGCTTTCATTGCTCAGACATTTTCAGTGTGACAGTTCTCTGCCATAAGAAAATTTGTAAAATTTACATTTTAGATTTCAGCAGCATTTCAAAACAACAACAACAAAAACATTTACCAATTTTTACTGTAGATACCTTTGAACTTTGCTTGTTAGGGTAAATTTCAATTTGACCTTAAGCAAGGAGGGTTGTATTTTTTACCACTGACCTGCTGATTCTGCAATTAAAAAAAGAGACCATTGAAAATACAATTTCCATTTAAAAATTTCTTAAGTGTAATTGACCAATGGAGAGGACTCCCCAACTATTACTGTCATTTCAACTTTGGTAAACTATCTTGAAGTCAAGTCACTCAGTCGGTCCGACTCTTTGCGACCCCATGGACTGTAGCTTACCAGTCCATGGAATTTTCCAGGCAAGAATACTGGAGTAGGTTGCCATTTCCTTCTCCAGGGGATCTTCCTGACCCAGGGATCGAACCCAGGTCTCCTGTATTGCTTTACTGTATGAGCCACCAGGGAAGCCCAAACTATCTTACTTGCCCTTAATGGTTTCAGCAGTTCCCTACCTTTTACTGACAGGCAGACATTAGTTAGAGAGATTATGTTGACTGGCAGTTTGCACTGAAAGAAAACAGTCCTAAATCACTTTTAATCTTTCAGAGAATTTCTGAAGGTCAAGGTCGAAATCATTGGCAAGAAAGTATGTGAAGTAAATGATTTGGTCCCTGCCTGGGCTAGACTTTTTCTGATCTTGTAGACTTAGCAGCAGCAGCAGAGTTGGAGTGGAAGTGAGCAAAAATACAGGAGCTTTATTTAAAACACACTCACACCCCACCACTGCACCTCCAGGGTTGCAGTAGTCTAGACATTCTTTGCTGGACCACCTCAGGGCATAATTGCCCTGAGTAGCTGAGGGTAAGATGTGATCATGGAAGGGAAGAGGGGGAGTATAGTTTTTTCATTAGTTCCTGCCCCATTCAGGAGTCCAGAGTTCTTGTCTTTGATACTGGTAGCATCAACCAGACAAGCAAGACTGGCCCAATTCCTCAGTGAGGTCAGCATCCCTCCCTTTCCTCTTGAAAGGCCATCTGAGTCCTGGGCCTTGTCTGCATTGAGGTATGCTCCAGGGGGCTGGTGGAGCCTGGAATTCAGGTCTTCTGTTATTTTGAGTTCTTTCCTCTCTAAATATATGAATAGTATTTTAAGCGTAATATATTTGTCCTTTTTCTAGCTGTTGCCTTCTGGAAAAGTACATCTTTGCATAATCATAAGAAAAACAACCCTGGCTTACTTGGCCCAAAACACATTATTGAGTAACTGGGGGACTCATGTACTAACAAAGAGTCATCAGCAGGGAGAGCCACCGAGGAGCACAGTCTGGGGGGCCCTGGACACGTATCTGTATCTCCTTCTCCAGCCTTTTGGTTTATTCAAGTTCCTCAGTCCTGTAGGGACCATTATATGAGGGATGATGGAGGAAAATAGGACAATTTTTGCATAAAATTCTTCCAAGGTCTAACCTGTAGAAATAAGACATATTCCTGTCTCCTCTTTGAAATACCTCCTTCTCTTGTTGCAGAAGCTTGAAATCCCTTCAATGGGTGCAAAGATATCTTTTTTCTTTCTTTCTCTCTCTCCTTTGTTTAATGAATAGGAGGTAGGGACTGACATCTCATGAATTCCAGCCTCCAAAGGAAGGATGCACAGAATGTTAGCTCCCCAGAAGCTCCCCAGGGTGTCTCAGATCAGAACTCCCTGCAAGGCTTGTCACCACTGCTCTGCTGTCCCCCAGTTACTTGGGCGGCTCCCATATATCATATTAATTTTAGGGCAGGCTGGAGGGACTGCTTTTGTCTCTCTTGCCTTAAAATCTAATAGACTGTTCAGTCCATAGTAGGCATGCAGAATGTGAATAATGAAGGAAGGACACATCTGAATATTTGGGAGTCTTGAAAGAGAGAAAAAAAAATACTAAAAAATGGTAAATTCAAATCGAAACTCCTTCGAATTTCGTTTTCCTGGAAGAACTACTTTCCAAATTACCCATATCCCACCCAGCTCCTACCCATCTCCCATCCATTTTGTTGTATTTTTTTTTCATGGAAATATGAGTGTAGTAAGATTGACACATATAAAGACTAACTGATGTTCTGTGTATTCACTTAGGAGTAAGTCTGAATTAGGCAGTTTTAAGGCCAGCCATGATGTTAAGTGAAGTGTGTTAGGAACTTTTGATTTCCTTTTTTAGGCCTATGATAGTTAGCATTGAATTCTTCATTTGTCTAAAACTTGTTTGTCATATCCAGAACCGTGATGCTAACTGGCTGACACGAGAGGAGAAGCAAACGTCATTTTAAAGACATCGGGTTTCAGTGGATTTCTTTTTTAAATAGTGGGATTGATGCCAAAATTTCAAAATTGAAATTATTTTCAAAAAAGAAAGGAATTGCTTGATATAATGCTTTTTGGATATTTTTCTGGATCCTTTAGGGCATGTAAATGATGAATAAAATTTTAATTTTCTGGTTTGGCCCTTTGGGCATTTAATGATACCAAAACAACCTCTAAATCACAGCCTAAGACTAAAGCATTTAAGTACATACTGAGTGGATTTTATATATATTCTGAAAATGTTACATGCTCTAGAAGTCTGAGATTTTTTTTAAAAAAATTTAGATAAAACAGATGTTTAATATGAGAACTCTGTACGGTAAATAAAACTTCTCAAAGCTGAATTCTCTGTTACGTTTAGTTCACTCTGGGGTTGCTGAGTGAACTGAACAATTTGGTTTCAAGTTGTTTGGATGTCTCTGATTTCTGAATTCTTCAGTTCAATCACTCAGTCATGTCCAACTCTTTGCAACCCCAGGGACTGAACCTTGCCAGGCTTCCCTGTCCATCATCAACTCCTGGAGCTTTCTCAAACTCATTGAGTTGGTGGTACCATCCAACCATCTCATCCTCTGTTGTCGCCTTCTTCTCCTGCCTTCAGTCTTTCTCAGCATCAGGGTCTTTTCCAATGGTCAGTTCTTCACATCAGGTGGCCAAAGTATTGGAGTTTCAGCTTCATAATCAGTCCTTCCAATGAGTTTTCAGGACTGATGTCCTTTAGGATTGACTGGTTTGATCTCCTTGCAGTCCAAGGGACTCTCAAGAGTCTTCTCCAACACCACAGTTCAAAGGCATCAATTCTTTGGTGCTCAGCTTTCTTTATGGTCCAACTCTCACATCCATACATGACTACTGGAAAAACCGTAACTTTGATTAGATGGACCTTTGTCAGCAAAGTAATATCTCTGATTTTAATATGCTATCTAGATTGTTCATAGCTCTTCTTCCAAAGAGCAAGTGTCTTTTAATTTGAAGGCTGCAGTCACCATCTGCAGTGATTTTAAAGCCCAAGAAAATAAATTCTGTCACTGTTCCATTGTTTCCCCATCTATTTGCCATGATGTGATGGGACCGAATGCCATGGTCTTAGTTTTTTGAATGTGGAGTTTCTTAAAAAGATTCAAATATGGTAATTTGTAGATTACAAATATGATTATCACTTTAACCCAGGCACCTATGTCCAGTCAAATTGGCTTATTATAACTATCCTTTTAGAACATGTGGCCTTAACAAAAAGAAAACAGCAAAAAAAAATCTCAACAGATCTTTTAAAATCAGAATGGATTTTTTTTTTTTTTCCCCCGAGAAAATTCCTGTATTTAATGGTTAGGCTAAAAGAGACTCCTGTCATATGTTCACTGTTTTCACTCCTGAGTGGAGCATAACATCTGGTTTTGATAAGACCTTTATTTTGTGTCATCGCTTGGGCAGATGGGCCTCCTTGTCCTGTCCTCCTGCTGTTTGATTGTGGTGGGGATCTCCCTGTGGGTGCTCAGTGGGTCCTCAGTCACAGTGTATTTGGATTCTCCTAGTCAGATACACAAATCCTCACTCATCAGGATTGTGAGGATAGACTAGAAGAGCTGCAGTCAGTCCCAACTAGCTGAGTCTCCCACTCTCTGGCCCTGGTTTCCCTCTCGTTGCCTCCCCAGCCCCGGCCCACATGATTTGCCTCCCAAACACCCCTGTCTCTAGTGCCCACTTTTGGTCCTCACTGCAAGGCCTGTAGGGCCTGGGCCACTTGCTTCTAGAATAAAATATTCATAAATTATATTTGTTGCAGTTGTAATATGCTTTAAATATTTTTACCATGTATTATAAAACAATTATCCTTTTCCACCACAGCCATTCAACTCTTTAAAAAAAAAAAACCAAAGCATTAACACTCCTAGGAACACTTCTCACCCAGTCTTCTGTCAGGCCGTATTTGATCCCAGAAACTGTCTTTAGAAACCTGACTTTGGGCAATGCTGCCTCCCACATGGCTGGGCTCAGCCCTTAGAGAAGCACTTGATTCTACTGCAGCCAAGGTAGCTAGTGTTTAATTACTTCATCCCTCACAGACCTAATATTTACATTCAGGTGAACTGTGTTTAATATGTAAACTCTGCAAAATGTTGGGAGTTCAAGGATAAAAGTTGGGAGGAAGAAGCAAAACTGTTCAAATGGTTTTCAAAGCATGACTCAGTGTGATTCTTTCTGTGTGTGTCTGTCTGTGTGTTCTTCAGGGAAGACTTCCTGTCCCCAAGGAAGTGAACCGCAAGAAGGATGGCGAGATCGGGGCTGCCTCCCTGACTCCACTTGGCAGCAGTGAACTCCACTCCCCAGGAACCAGTTACCTCCACTCTTTCTAATCACCTCCATTTGTATTACATATGGTGTATGGGTATTGATGAGGTCATGGTATCATATATGGGATTTTTTTCTGTGTAAATCATCAAGTGTAAGAAGAAACTATGGGACTCTGAGCCTTGCTTTAGAGATTGTACAGTGGACAAATAGGTATCATCAAACCAGTTTTTAATCATTCTGACTCAAGTGAAAACGCTCAGAATTTCACACTGTGAATCCGCGTTTACAACCCTTACAGGTGGGCCTTCAGGCCTGGTTTGCTACGACAATGTCTTCCACAACTCAAACCCCTCTGCTTTCACACAACCGGTCCACTTCTGCCTTTTCACTCACACAGCTCCTGACTGCTCTTGCAGAGGCTGAGAGTCCCCCCCCCCTTTTTTTTTTCATTTAGATGTAACAAGCCTAGTAGTTTATGTTCATCAATTGTCTGTATATCTCTATATTTTATCCATGTACGCTTCTGATGTATAGCAGTAGTTTGAAACTCATTGTTTCCTTGTGGTAAGTGACCGAGATGCTGCCACAGGGCCCGAGACACTGATGAATGGTGCTATTTTGGACTTTCAACATGCTCCTTGGCGAGGTAGCTCTGATGGAGTTAGTTTTTATTTTCATGTTCTAAGAAGGTGTTGGTACTCTGTTTCCCTGAATGTCGTTCTCTAGACTGGATTGACTTGTTCTCCTTGTGTCTTCAGTGTGGCTTTCTTCTTCAGCGTTGTAGTTGAGCGAGTGCCACCGCAGGGCAGGAGACGCCCGTCTCACGGGCTGGCACTCCCGGATGCGCAGTCACTGTAGCGGGAGCAATCACAAAACTGTAATTTCCTTACCAAATCTCTTCTTTTCCGTAGCCTCGCCTGCCTCACTTAGTGAACAAAAAGCAATAATTTGACAGGCGTTTTTAGGTGTCTCTTTTGGTTCTTTCATTTGAAAGAATATTCAGGGGGAAAGGGGCAAAAAAATTTTTTTCTTTTTATAAATGCCCTCTGGGGAAAAAATTAGCATTTCAGTAGGAACATGAAAGTTACACCTTTCCCAAAAATTAGGTTGAAGAAAATGTCTTTACAAAAAATAAATTTTTTTTTTTAAAGGCAGAGCACTCTTTCTCAATAGTCCTGATAAGCAAGGTGTCGATTTTACATTTTTGTCCTTGCTCCCAATGAAATGGATAAACAAAAATACAATCAGACAATACCATCTACTCATGGAATGTTGTTGTGTTAGCCAGTCTGAAAGCCCACCTTGATTTTTATATAACTGTCTTTTAGCTCTTCCTTTGACAGGGCAGGCTTTGTTCTGAACTGTTCGCTTCTGACTGTTACACGTCGACTGACGCATGCGCTGCACTTCTTCCTTCTCTTCTCGCTCCCCATCGGCCTGAGTTTCCTGTGCATTTCCCCCCTACCTCCTTTGTTAGAGTAGGTATTTCTGCTGTGTAAATAGAGCAAGAAAACAGTATTCTGCATCTGTGGCATTTACGTAGAGTTGCAGTTGTGTACTGCTGAATATGCAGGCTTTTGTAACAATGTGATCTTTACTGATGCACTCACGACAAGTACCCAATGTATTTTAGCTATTTTAGTAGTATTTGTTCAATAAATATGCAAGCTGTATGGTAACCGGCTTGGCTCATCATTGGAAAGGCCTACTTTTGAATACTTTCACTGTCTGATGTTAATTCATGTGCTCTCAGAGACCCAAAAGTAGATCCAAGGGCAGATATCAAAAGAGAGAGAATCAGCTCTGCTTTCACGCATTTTCCCTTCTGAGAGTTTTATGAGATGAGGACCTAGGCAAGGGCTCATCGGGATGGTATTTGTAGCGCTGCCTATGGATACAAAGGAGAATTAAACCAAGACCCTTTTATTTCTGTACTTTTGTTTTTCTCTTTCCGTGCACTCCCTCACACCTCAAGACATTCTTTTTTGCCCTTGCCATAAAGACTTACTCTGCGGTGTTTTTTTTACCTGTACCAAAAGATACCCAACCTTGCTTCTTCATGGAATATTTGCACATACACACAAAAATGTATAAATGTATAAGAAAAGTCTTGTAAGTGGGTAGAATTTTGAGATAGAATTTTAAGTCGTGAATTCACATGTACTCAGCTACCTGTAATCTGGCAAATGATAAGCATCACCAGAACCTTCTGGAGGTGTCCTGGAATGCTGAACCCTAACGATTCAGGGAATTTATTCTCTTCCTGTGTATGAGAAATGCCAGCTGGTCCCTCCTCATCTATTATCTGTGAAACTTCAGTTGGGTTTACATATTAATACATGTTGTTAAGTTGACTGGTAGGGTTTAGCTATTTGGGTTTCACCAGAACAGGGGTTAAGGAGCAGATCTCTAAGAGCCAGAGAGAGATAGGAGAGGAGCCAAAGGTAGCATTGCCCCAAGCTGGGAGTTCAGGCTTTGGAGAAAGGGGATCAGATGCTGTCTGGGGAGTCTTGGTTCCTGACACCTCTGTTTGTGTCAGGAGGGACTTTTAAATTGGGGAGTTGCTTTTGAAATTAATGCATATCTCAGATTTGGGTTAAGATTCTTATTTTATCTTAATGTTTAATCTTGTTAAGAGAAACGAGCTTTAGGGCAGAATTGCCTACCAGAAAAAAATCTCAGCTGCCTACCAGATAATCGGAATTTGCTCAACTTGGAAGAAAAATTTTAAATGGGGCTACACTGTTTTGGTAATCCCACCCGATGTTAGTACTTCCAAATGTAAGAGAAGTGCTCTTCAAATTCAATTACCTTTCATTTTACAATGTACCGTTTTCCTCACTCAGGAGGCTCCCATCACTTGTATGTGTATCACAGCTGTGAGGGGTTACATCTTGCCTTCTTGCTCTTGTTAAACTCAGAACAGAAAATGTGATGAGGCCAGGCCACGGGGTGGTCCTCTGGGTTGCTTTATGCCACTCTATCTTAATCTTTTGCCACCTAACTTAACAACCACACTTGATACCTTGGAACAACAGAAGTTTATTGTCTCCTGGATTCCGTTGGTCAGGGGTCAGGAGCAGCTGAGCTAGTGGCTATGGCACAGCATTTCTTCTGGGTTTGCAGTCAAGTGGTCAGCAGGCTGCAATTATCTGAAGGCTTAACCAGAGCTGGAGAGTCGGCTCCCAGTGTGGCTCACTCACATGGTTGTTGGCAGGAGAATTCAGTTCTCCCACACATGGGCTTCTCCACAGGGCCACTCAAGTGTGCTCATGACCTCTGGCTTTCCCCACAGTGAGTAATTTAAGAGAGAGCTGGGAGCAAGCCATATGCCTGTGACCCGTTCTCAGAAGCCACCATCATCCATCATACTCTATTCATTAGAAGCGAGCCACTAAGTATAGCTCACAGTCACGGAGAGGGAATTAAGCTCTACCTCCTGAAGGGAGGAGTATCAAAAAATTTGTGGACATATTTGAAAACCAGCACACCATCTGAAGTTAAAGCCTCAGGGTAATTGTAGGCCAGGGGCTGAAAGTGAGAATGGCTGACAGTAGACTCATAGTTATTTCTTTGATTGAAGAAGTTTTGCAATCCTTGGAGCTCCGGAGACTGAAGGCAGAAGAGGAGAGCATCCAGGAACTATAATACTGTTTCTTAACCCAAGTGCTATTGACTTTGAAAGGAATATTTAGAAACTGCTATTGAAAGCTATCAAAACAGGGATGCTAGAATAAATGATGTTTAAAGTTCCATCCAACTCAATGGCTTGGGTGATGGCTTTGATGATGACAACTCCCTCGTTCCCTATGAAGCTTGAAACACTAGATAACTGACCATGCATTTCAACTAAATTTGCAGGATCCGTGTCATGAAAATCATCTATAACTTGTTCAGGATTAATAAAGCTATGGTTTTTCCAGTGGTCATGTATGGATGTGAGAGTTGGACTATAAAGAAAGCTGAGCACCGAATAATTGATGTTTTTGAACTGTGGTGTTGGAGAAGTCTCTTGAGAGCCCCTTGGACTGCAAGGAGATCCAACCAGTCCATCCTAAAAGAAATCAGTCCTGAACATTCATTGGAAGGACTGATGCTGAAACTGAAACTCCAATACTTTGGCTACCTGATTCGAAGAACTGACTCATTGAAGGAGACCCTGATGCTGGGAAAGATTGAAAGCAGGAGAAGTAGGGGACAACAGAGGATGAGATGGTTGGATGGCATCACTGACTCGATGGACATGAATTTCAGTAAGCTCCAGGAGTTGGTGATGGACAGGGAAGCCTGGCATGCTGCCGTCCATGGGGTCCCAAAGAGTCGAACACAACTGAGTGTCTGAACTGAACTGAATAAACTGCTGAAGTGGAGCTAAGAAACTGGAGCACTAGCCAGAGTCAGAGCAGGAGACCCAAACTCTGATTAAAGACTGTTTTTTTCTCTCTCTAGAGGTAAAAATATTACTCTGTGGACTTTGGGCAGAGCTTGCTAACCAAAACCACAGACGAGATACAACTGGTAGACTTGTTTTGCCTGCAAAATGTGTTTTATGAAATTGTTGATTTAATTTCCACCATTTACAAATTGGAAGATTTCACACGAAAATTCAGGTTTGGGCTTTCCTTGAAACATGAGAGCTGAGCAGCAGCCTCCATCCCTGATGCGGCATGGCCCCTCACACATCCAGTCCTCACCCTGCTTATCTTCTCGTACCCTGTCTGCTTCGTTCGTTTACCTCCCCTGCCTCATTGTGTCGGCATGTGAGTTTGCAACAGGAATCTTCTAATTTCATAGATGCTGATGTGCTTATTTGCCCCCACAGATGGTCAGAGGACCTTCTAAGATCTTTGTTTGAGAGTTGTGAAGGCCAGATGGAAACAGAGGCTTCTCGTTACTGGCCCCCAGACAGGGCTGCTGCAGTTCCTTCTGCATCTCCAGGCCCTCTTCTCAACTTTTGAGTTACCCTCCCCCAGTGACTGAGAGTCCCAGGCTAAAACACCTTGGACTGGGTCAGGTTAGACTACATAGAGGTCTGCAAAATGCATGGTCTTCAAACCAGGGTATGTGTACCTCAGGGCATGTGAAGTCTTTCCCAGGAGTCTCTGCTCATAGATAGTTTTAGGGACTCATTTCTAAATCCTCTGTGCACACTGGACTCTTTCCTAAGATTGTTCTGCTGAGAATGAGCCTATGTTTATAATAGTCCTCTCCACATTATTTTTAAAATATAGGTCTCACACATCCCAATTCTTAATATAATACATTGTCCTTAATGTGATACAAAAACCGCAGATGTGGCAAAGAGGAAGGTTTCCTTAATGATTAATCATAAATCCATTATGCTTTGGGCTTTCCCTTCTTATACACATTCAAAGTGATAGATTAGAAAACACAGAAATGAGGTGTTTGGATTCATGGGATTTCAGAATTCAGATAATTGGTAAAATGCAGTGATGGAAATAATGACAATTTTTATTTAATGCTTTCTCCTCCTGACTCTTATCAAAAAATGCCTTGCCCTTAAGGGAGAGTCCTAAGAGGGGGAAGCAAAGAGAAAATCAGTAGGAAACACTGAATACCCAAAATGGCTTGTTCATGTGATTTTAAGCACTTTTTCCCCACTGGTCTCCATACTCATCCCTAGGATATTTCTTACCTGGGAAAAAAGTAGCCTATAACAGCTACAGCAGTATAAGTTTGCACTGCTGATTATTTTAAATGTAATCAGGATGCTTTTTGAAAATACTCAATTTTTACAAGATAAAATGAGTAAAATTCAAGGATTAAAAAATTTTCATGTGGTCTCTTTCAGACTTGATGTGCATTAGTTAATAAAACTGTCAAAACCTGTGGTATCAAACCATAGCATAAAATACTTGTTTTAATTATATATAATATAAAATTTGTTTCAATTATAGTCAATTCTCATCAAATCCTATCTTGTAAAATGTTTAATATGTTTTTCATAACATCATCGAAAATATTAGTGTGCTGCTAGATTAGAAGCCTAAAACCCTTCTATTATTTGTGGCACTTCCTATTTTTTCACAAGTTCTTATTTATCCTCCAGAGTTAGTCAGCAGCATTCACTATCCTCATTCAGTTTTACTAGAGACATGTCATGCCTTTCATCATTCTTACTTAACTGAAGAAAGTATATGAATAATTTTGTTTTTATCATTTATTGAAACATGGAATAATTAATTATATTAGGTTCATATCATTTTAATTATGATTGGTTTCAGTGGTCAGTTTCACAATATAGACTTTAATTGTCATTCATTTTTTATAATAATCCTCGAAATAACTCTCTGAATTGAAAAATGAATTCAAAGTTTTTTTCTACAAAGAGTGTATCTGATTTGACTAATAGGTTTGACAGTGAAGACTGGCTCTGCCAATGATGTTTGTGATGGACAAGTTCTGTTAATGGGCTAAATCTGCAACTTTAAGGCAATGATCATATGGTTAAGGCAAGAAATATGACAAAAGTATTTTATCAAAAAGCATTGTTTTTGCAAAAGTGTAATGAAATTAATATCTATCTATTATTCCTTTCATTTCTGAAGACATGGGATTTTAAAAGGTGGGTTTAGGTGAAAGTATTACAACATAACTAATAATCATTTGATAAATCTTTGCAAAGATCTTTCTTCCCAGAAATTGAGAAAGTGAATTAGATTTTAATGATGAGAACAAATCCCTTTGCAAGTCAGGGTGCTTTCCAATTCATTGCTTATTTAAAAAATGCAGAAGGACCTAATCAAGTTGTCAGGTGAAAGAAGATTAAAAATATGTTTTGATAGTAGATCATCATATGAATTTTGGCATATGACATGCAAGGAGTTCAAAGAGTTAAATTACATTACTATCATAAAACATTTTCAGTTCCCACAGTTTACAGCTTAAAAACATAAAAAGAAATAGAATTGATGAGAACCTGTGTTTTCATTTTAGCATTAAGTAATACTCATCTACAGATGCTTGAACTAATTGAAAAAATTCATCATCTTATTAAGGTGTATTTTCATTCTAATTTAAACTTTTGTGTTTAATAATAAATATAATATATTAATATAGTTTTAGTAGTGAATTGCTAATAATGCTAATTCATACAACCAGCTTATTTTAATGCTTACAGTTTTATGATCACAGAACATAAAAGTTTTTAAATTTAGATGCTTTATTTTACTGCAGATAAATGTGATAGGGTGGTCAATAAAGTCTTATAAAAATCTTATTACAACACTTGGAACTGAAATGAAAATTTAAGTTCATGAAGAAAACATCAAATTTATGCAAGTTAGAAAATTTTTTTAAAACTGAAATTATGGATTATCAGTTACCACGGTGTTTAGATTTGATTGCATACATTCATGAAAGAAATTCAACTTTTATGTTAGAAATGTTTCAAATTATAACCTTTGAAAGTATTTAAACTTAGGATGAAAAACTTTACTGTTAACTTAGAAATTGCATGATGGAAATACTCTATTAAGATTCTCTTTTCCAAATTTTTAATTTTAATTTTTTTGCATTTTGGCCACCTTGCATAGCATGTGGGATGTTTCCCTGACCAGGGATTGAACTCAGGCTTCCCCAGCTAAAGCACCAGTTCCTAACAAGTAGGCCACCAGGGAACTCCCAAGAGTCTCTCTTTTTTTAGATGTTAAAAAATATTTTAACATCTCTGAATTGGATAACCACCTCTATCCTGGGCTTTGAGGAACTCACTTTTGGCCAGAAGTACTTCTCCCCTAGCCACAATGCCTGAATTCTCCCATTATTCTGCACGGAGAAGCTTTGACGTTTGCTGGCCATAAACTTAGTGCGCTTCAGGGAACAAGGCTCCCAGGGAACACAACAGGAATGAATCTTGATGGGGAAAGGAAAGAAAGCCCGAGGCAACCTAGTCCCCCGAGCCTCTGACTGCACAGGAAGCAGGAGGAAGGTCTCAGGGATCGGTCTTCCTGTGCTGCAAATTCATTAAGTCGGTTAATTATTCTTAGAGCCTTGACTTCATTCATTTGATTTTCAAGGTCAAATCTCTTTAGTGATAATCCTTTTCTTCCAGAGTCTTTTAAACACTTTGGTATATCTCTGTCCAGCCGCGTCAGTGATCACAGGAGAGGGGGACCCGGGTCGGTGAGAAATGGGATGTACAGCAAGCTTCCAACCCTCGAGTCCTTGGGACCCCAGCAGCCCTGGAGCAAAGCCCATAGAACATTAGAGTAGGAAATAGGGCCTCTTCTTTTATCGTGAATGTGTCCATTCGGCTTAAGTAAGTAAGTAAGTAAGTAAGTCACAGTCCTGTCCGACTCTTTATGACCCCATGGACTGCAGCCCACCAGGCTCCTCAGTCCATGAGATTCTCCAAGCAAGTATACTGGAGTGGGTTGCCATTTCCTTCTCAGGGCTTACCTCTGAGCATAGCTACATAGAGGCAATACACAATTAATCTATTCCCTCTCACAGTACTGCTGCTGCTGCTGCTAAGTCGCTTCAGTCGTGTCTGACTCTGTGCAGCCCCATAGACGGTAGCCCACCAGGCTCCTCCGTCCCTGGGATTCTCCAGGCAAGAACACTGGAGTGGGTTGCCATTTCCTTCTCCAATGCATGAAAGTGAGAAGTAAAAGTGAAGTCGCTCAGTCGTGTCCGATTCTTAGCGACCCCATGGACTGCAGCCTACCAGGCTCCTCCGCCCATGGGATTTTCCAGGCAAGAGTACTGGAGTGGGGTGCCATTGCCTTCTCCTCTCACAGTACACAGTGCCACTAATAGTTTAGCTATTTCGCTGAGAGACCCGTGTGGCTATGTGAAAGCCTCATGGAGTAGAGCATTTTAAGAATGCATTAGTGATTCCTTCAAGTTGGGCAGCTTTAATCGCTAGTTGGAACCTTTTTGAGCCCAGCACTTTTCCTTTCCGCCCACCCTTTGGTCCTAGCTGAGTTCTCAGCTATGAGACCAAGTGGGCTCTTTCCTTCCACACAACAGCCTTTCGCGTCCTGTTCCTCTGCCTTTTGCTCTTCCAGGCAGAACTGCCTCTATTCCTTTAGCCAGTTTCCCTGGGATCTGTTTTCTGGAGCTTTCACCACCCCTATTGCCCTCTTACCAGAACCCTTGTTTGTGGCTGACCCAGCTCCCCTTGAAAGAGGGTAGCCGCGGTGTGGGAAGGGTCAAGGGCGGAGGCTTCCGTGGGGAGCACTGTGTGCACGCTGTCCATCAGGGCGGCCTGTGACTGGCGCAGCTGAGGCTCTGCGGGCCCCGCTGCTGACCCGGTAGCTGCTGCAGGGCCCACGTGCCCTGCTCCCAGGTCTCCTCCCAGTGCCTCTCTCAGGGCCACGAGGAGACAGGAGACCATCAGGTCCTTTCTCAGAGGCCCTAGACCTCCCCCTGTTCCCTCCTCTCCCTGGGCTGTCTGTGCCTAAGATTCTGGATAGCTGGGAGAGGGGAGCACGCAAGGGTACTTCCTCAGGCCTCTGCGGAATCCACCTCCCCAGCTCACTCCTCCAAATCCCAAAGCTAGCTTCCGAAAAACAAGTGTTCCCTGCAGAGCTGAGGGGCACCGCTTTCTTAGAGAGAAGGGTAACTGGTATGCTGTAATTTGTCATTAACAGCTAGGATCTGCTTTGTCAGATGTGATAATGAGAGAGCATTTGATGTGCGTTCTTGTGGAGGAGGACTAGCTCCGAGGGACATTTAAAAAGTGTGGTAGCAGCTCTGGGAAGAGTGTGAAAAATAGCCGCTTGCTCATTGTCTGTGTAGGACACTTGAGTGACTGTCATTATATCACTTCACATGCGGCTCCTCGGCAATGATGCGATGCGAGGTCAGAATCGTTAGCTCGGCTCAGCGATAATTAGTTGCCCACAGTGAAATAGCTTGTCTGAGATGGCAGAGCCTCTTCCTTAATCTTTGTATTTCCTACATGCTCGTAAGTGGCTATTGGGAATGTAACACAGTGTTAAATATAGAACCTTCCGTTACCAATCCTACACCTAGGTGTATAGCCAAAGAATTGAAAATATGTGTACACAAAACAAATGTACATGGCAGCATTATTCATGTTCACCAAAAAGTAGGAATGACTTAAACGTCCATAAGTTGATGACTAGCCAAGCAAAATATGATATAGCCATACAGCTTAATATTGTACAGCAATAAAAAAATCAATGAAACACTGATACATCTACAATATGAATGAACCTTGAACACCTTATACCCAAATCAGTCACATAAAGTTATATATTATATGATTTTATTTATATTAAATATCCCAAATAGGCAAATGCAGAGAGATAGATAGAAAGTAGATTAGAAGTTGCCAGGGGTGAGGAAGGAGGGAATGGAAAGTGATTGCTGATAAACATGGGTGATTACCATGTTCTGGAATTACATAAAGTGTCATGGTTATACACTCTTCTGGATATACTTAAAACTACTAAATTGTACATCTTAAAAGGATGAGTTTTATGATATATTACTTATATCTCAGTGTTTAAAAATACAATAGTAAAAAACCTAGCTATCCAAATAGAAAATGGCAAAAGGCATGAAAAGAATTTCAACATAGAGAATATGCAGATGGCAAATAAGATCTGAAAATTATTCAACATCATTAGCCACGAGGGAAATGCAAATGAAAACCACAATGGGATACCACTGTACACCTATCAGAATAACTAAAATAAGAGTAGCACCAACACCAGATGCTGATGGGGGTGAGGAAAAACCGCATCACTCTTACACTGCTGGAGGGTGGAAAGGTTCAGTCCCTGGGGAAACAGTTTTGCAGTTTCCTAAAAAATTAAACCTGCAACTAACATATGACCCAGCAATTGCACATCTCTTGAGAAATGCAAAGTTCTGTTCACGTAAACACCTAAGCCTGAATGTTTACGGCAGTTTGATTCATTATTCCCCCAAAGTGAAAACAACCCAGATGCCTTTCAAAGGGCTGGCTAAACAAACTGTGTATACCCGTATCATGGAATACTGCTCTTGAATAAAAAGAAATCAATTACTGATAAATTAACAACCTGGATGAATCTCCAAAGTATTAGGCTGAGTGAAAAAAAGCCAGTCCCTGAAACTTACATACCATATGATTCTATTTATATAACTTTTTTGAAATGGCAAAAGGTGGACAAAAAAAATAACAGATAAGGGGCTAAAAAGAGGCCCTAGGAATGATCAAGTGATTAAAAGCATGACATGAAGGATCCTTATAGTGATGGAAACCTTCTGCATTTTAACTATCTCAACGTCAGCATTCTGATCGTGATACTGTGCTATAATTTTGCAAGATATTATCACTGGGAAAACTGGGTAAAGAGTACATAAAACCCCTCTGCATTATTTCTTACAACTGCATGTGAGTGTACAATGATCTCAAAATAAAAAGTTTAATTAAAAAAATAGAGGAATTAAAAATATTGAATGGCTGCAAAATTTTAAGTTATGGCAAACTTTCTTATCAACTACCTTATTTTTCACACTCTGAATAATGCTGTGATGAACCTCTTTGCCCCCAAAAGTATATATGGTCATGTTTCTTATTATATTTTGCCAAACTGCTTTCTCAAAAGCTGGTATCAAGTAACACTCTTATCAACAGGGTAGGCACAGATGCCTGTCCTAGGGTATACTCACCAGATTTGCGGTATTTGCCTGGTTTCCCAGCAACTCATTTTGTAAGAGTGAAATAGTACTTCATTGCCTCTACTGGCTTTTTCCTTTTCATATTAGGGAGGATGAACATTTTTAAATGTTTATAAATCATTTGTATTATTTTATGATTAGTCTACTCATCAAGAATCAAGGGATTCCTCTAACTCTTCATGCATGAGGCAATGGGCACAGGAAACATGAGCTGGTTAAAAATTGATTGTAAAATTTTAAAACGTGGAGTAAAAGTAACAGATTTGGGTGTTAGGGGAATTCTGAGGTGAAATGTAAACTCCGAGAGTTAGTGATGGACAGGGAGGCCTGGCGTGCTGCAGTCGATGGGGTCGCAAAGAGTCAGAACGACTGAGCGACTGAACTGATAACCAAGAAATGGGGAGAATGAGCAGACATAACCGGGCAAGGTCAGAGATGGGGACCATACGTGATTTAAGCCTGGGAGAAGTCAGAAAGTGATGTCTGTACAGAGAGAGGCATTACAGCAGGAACTTCCTAAATAAAGGGCTATTTGTAGTCTTTCTCAGAGGAGAGAAGGGACCCAGGGGTGGGTAAATAGACAAAAATCATGCAAGAATCAAATGGCTTAGAAATACAAATGGCAGAAAGCTAGAGAAGTAGCCCAGGGCACAACTTTAATCCCAGAAACAAGGTCCTATTGTATCTTTTAAAACAAAGAGAGAATGAGGGTTGTTTGAGGGTGTGTGTGACTACTGCTGCAAAGTGGAGAATGGGAAATGTCAGACTGGAGGATGTTCGGTGCACCTGAAAGAAACGTGAAAGCAGGAAATCACACTGCTTGAAATAGGAATAAAGGTGCAGCAAAAGAACATTTCACCATTTTTCTTAAAAAGGACAGAGTTAGAAATGAAGAAAAAGTGATTTCTCCAGACCAACCTTCTCAATCTGTAAAACTGCAAGGCTAGAGAACCCTTCTGTGACCACCCGTGGATAATCACATCTAAATTACACCTACAAGAAAAGAAAAGGGGCCAATATTACAGAATCTGTGTGCTGGAGAGAAGGACAGAGACCTCTCTATATCTAATCTTCCACCCTCAGCAGGAATCTCCTCTGAAACCTTAGATAAACATCTGATAAGTCCACAGACAGTTTCATCTTGAATACTGACCTTGGCAGGAATTTATTTCAGCAAAAGATAGCTTCATCTATTTTTATAATACTATAATTGCCAGAAAATTCTTTTTCTGAATTGACTATTTTCTTATTTCTCATTCTTGCCCATAAATTCTAGTTCTCTCTCTGTAATTACACAGAACAATGACAATAATAGTTTACATTTAATGAGTGCTGGCTATTTAACCCTGTGTACATTTATATGCATTATTGCCTTTAGTTACCATAGAACCTTAAAAATAGGTAGTATTTTTTTTTTTTTCAATTATCCCTGCTTTATAGATGAAGAAATGGAAGGCAGAGAGATTATGTAAAATTCCCAAGTTGGTGAATGGGGACAGCCGATATTTGAGCCCAGGCTTTTTTAGTTTCTGCTAAGCTGCCTCACGGGTCTGAGCCCATGCCTTCATAATAGCCGTGTCAGTGTTGGAAGCCAGCTCCTCCATAAGAAGTACAGATTTCTGCCACTAAAATATTGTTGAATCTGCCTCTAGACACTTCTCCTTGAAAAGTATGGTCAGATGACATAAAAGGATAGATTGTATGAACTGTTTTGTGCTTATTTACTGATAGATGTTTGCTTATTACACGTCTGATAGACATGTAGAAGAATTTGTTTGGAGACCTGCTTTCATTATGACTTACTAGTGACTTTGTAGGGAGACAACTAATCTCACCCATTTCTATTATCTGCCAAAACCTCTGCATTATCTTCAAAAATAAACTAAAAAGAACCTCCGTGAATGATCAAACAGCTCAAGACAGCCAGCAACAATTGGTTCTAGAGATAGTTTACAAGAGTGAGGAGGATGCGCCAAGGGACCTGACCCGTGTGGAGTGGAGGGAAGTGATGAGCTCCTTCTCTGAACACGGACCTCTCTGCTCAGTCCAAAGACGGCAGCCGCTCTCGGCACACTCAGCGTCCTGAGACCAGTGGAGCTTCAAGGACTCAGCCTCTAGCCTTCATCATTTTCACACTTGCTGCTGGGCCATCCCAACTTTGGACAAGCTGATGTGAGATTTTACTTGACTCAAGGTTAGCCTGTCTATGTATAAAAGACTATTCAGGTGTTGATTTTGTTTTCAAAGATTGATATTCACTTTATTAAAGTCACTACTTTTTAATAACCTCGTTCTTCCTCAGGTTCTAAATTCAGTTTATAAATCCTGTTATTCAAGTTGTGCCTAGCAGTTTTAGCAGTTACTCTAATGGCCTTTGAACAATATTTGATCCATTTAAAACTAGTTAATACTTTCACATATTTTACATTGCATATATAAATTTAAAATATTTTATTTCCATTTAATTTGATTGCCTGATTGGCAGACTTTCCAAGTACTAAATATTTCATATAAATCTAATAAATTGAGTTTATAAATATCATGAACCGTGAGCTAAGTGTTGAACTATTGTATTATATAGTTAGTAAGAATTCCACTGCAAACCAGACATCTGAATCTATTACTCAAGACAATTTACATTGAAGTTACAAAGCTGTCATTCAAATGCAATTCCCAAACATAAGTATGTAAAATATTGAATTTTAAGTTTTCTTGATGCAAAAATATTAGTATTATTGGTTTTAATTTTCTAAGATATTTCTCTACTCATCTTTCAATTCTGAGACTGTAAGATGCTTACCTTTTAAGGAGGGCAAGTACCATTCTAGTTAACTAATAACTAGAGTGTTTAATCAGGACCTTGATGAGATACAGTACAGCTTTTTAATACTTGATTCCATAACTTTAAGAGTGGTGTGCCACGTATCTACATTTTTGGATTCAAGGCACACACATTATGTCTTTTTCCCTGAGTCTGCTGATAAAAATCT
Source organism: Aepyceros melampus (assembly GCA_006408695.1). NCBI lineage: Eukaryota > Metazoa > Chordata > Mammalia > Artiodactyla > Bovidae > Aepyceros > Aepyceros melampus. Next base: position 432,112 of record SJXQ01011520.1, on the reverse strand, counting down.
GTTAACTCCCCATTCACGAGCCAAATTGACCACATGATTGATTCTCTGTCTCCCAACATCTATCTATACATAGTCATCTTCCTGCCCAGGCTGAAAGACCTCTGACCAGGCCAGATGCCTGCATTATTTTTCATTGACTTCCTAAAATTACAAATGAATTTTGGAGGTCTCTCCTGTGACTTGAAGTTGTAGGTGATATGAGAATTTTACGACAATCTTATTTTAACCTAATCTTAGGCTTTTATCTTGTCAAACTTAGGCTAAAATCATTTTGGATGCTAGCTCTGCCATCTTGTCCAGTTTGAGACATCCTTGAATGTGATAAACTTCTCATTCTTATCTGAGATGTTGATGAGAGTGTTGACTGGAATGGAACACGCATGGAACCTTGGGACATCTCTCTTAGGGTTGCCTTTGGTCTGTCAGTCAGCTTCCTTCAGAATGTCACACCTGTCTGCTCATGGGCACCATCCGAGGAGCTTACCAAAACCTGACTTCTGGAATCCACTCCAGGGTCTAAAGGGGCGTGGCACAGGCATCTCAGACCTTTAGCAGCTTCCTAGGCTGCTCTTAAGCAACTGTTTCAGCACTCGTCTAAGGATTAGCTTTTGCCACTACTGCTTCTTTTTCCCTGACTTAATGGCACCCCACTCCAGTACTCTTGCCTGGAAAATCCTATGGACAGAGGAGCCTGGTAGGCTGCAGTCCATGGGGTGGCGAAGAGTCGGACACGACTAAGTGACTTAGCTCGACTTCACTGGTTATGAGGACAGAACTTAGACTTTGTCAAGTGCCTTGCTTAAGTCTAGCCTCACTAGGTCTAAAGCACCCCCATCTACCTGTAGGGTAATCACAGCTGTAAAAGGAAACCATATCTTGGCATGACTTTTCCTTAAGACACAGACTGGCTCCAAACGTTTGCCTCCTGCTTCATCATGTGCTCAGAAAAATCCCCTGAGAAAGATGTTAAATGGACTAGTCTTCAGCATCGACCACAGTCTCCCTTTTAAACACTTAGGTCCTCCCCTCCCTCTGTATTGCCCCTCCCCCACTGAATCCTCCAGCTCTGTCCTTGGTCTCTGAGGTTAGTTTCTCAATAATTATCTGTGATGAATCACTGACCTTATCGTCAGCTTTCTTTTATCCATGAATATAAATTTTCCAGGTCTGAAAAAACAAGCATAAACAAAATAGGTATATATTTTTAAAAATAAAACCATACCAAAGTGAATTTCAGCATCAAGATGTGAAAAATAGGCTCAGGATCAATGACTCTAGTTGTCTTGAATGCCTAAAAATAACTTGTCCAGTTTTTATCTGAATTGTACTCTGGCAAAATGATCTTTCTGTATTTAAGCTTGCTAATAACTTTGCTGCTTCTACCATTCTCTTTGTGTTCTTAGTTTCTGGTATTCCCAAAAGCCCGACACTTTCCCCCAAATGCTATCTACCCTTCTCCACACCAAGCCCTGCCCTGCCACTGGCTACAGTCACTATCCATTCTTTCTAGTTTAGAATAACACTCATAATAGAAATGCATTTTATCTTATGGAAAACACTGTCACAGAACATGATCTCCTTTAGAAATCCCCAGTTTATATGGGCATCTGTGACTACCAGTCTGAGATGTGTAACTCTAAATCTCCCTGGCCAACCACCTATCTTGAAAATCTCTTCTTTCAACTGCGAAAGATATTAGCTAACATACCTATGGTAACCTCTTCATGGAGGGCTTTTTCTTAGTCCCTTTCCTGGTCCACCCTGGCCGCAGTAGAACATTCTCCTGGCTCAGGGCTCCATTCTCCCTTCGTCCCCTTTCTTCTCAACCTCCCACACTTCACTCCAATTTCTGCTTTATCCAAAAGCTCAAATTTCTTTATTTTCTCTCACAAAAGGCTTTAATGTCCCAGTTGGTAAGAGACTTGACTCTTACTGATTAAACGTGAGCAGAAATCTTCAACTACAAAAAAACTATCTTTACTCTCCCAATAAGGCAGTTTTCATCCTCAGAAACACAATTACTTGATCCATTGACTGGGATGAACAGGACACATTTGTGTTCCATCCCGGGGAATGTTACTTTACATCTTAGAATGTGCCAAGAAATTAAAAATGAGTGAGATTTTATCCCCACAACATGTTTATTCACATCCTGAATTTTATGTCAGCTCGCCTTTATAGGTGAGTATGCAGATAGGAGGTAAGAAGGTGAGTGGGCCTGGTGGGGAGGTGCTGGGTCAGGGGAAGGAGAGGATGTGGGCAGGAAGTGGGAGGCTGGGGATTGGAAAGTAGGAGTACGGGTGGTACTCTGCAAGCTTGAGCCTTCCTAGAGCTGGGAAGATACCTGCAGCAGTCCAAACCTCTTAGAATTCTCTTGCTCATTATCCCTTAAAACCCACCACTTGAATTCCTGCCTTCATTCTTTTTTTCCCTTGTGTTTGCTAGGAAGCACACTGATTTTCCTTAGTACACGGACTGCTTATAAAGTTCTTTGATTCCAGAGAGAAGCAGGTGATTCTAAGTAGAAATAAATAGCACCAAGTTTTTGTAAATTCATAACTCTTATTATGACACTAAGCAAAGAATCTTGCAAGGTAAATTTTAACCTCATCATAGCAGAAGACATCGTATGCAGAGAAGATTGCCAATAATGGAAATGAGACTCAGAAAATATAATAGCAGTGTTTTGAATACTATGGAGTTAAATGGAAATTTTGAATAAACAGATAATTGGACTTATTATTCTGTAATAGAGGAATCATGGTACTAGACAGAGTATAAAGGTGTCATCTTGCGGTTCTCATTCCAGGGATAACAGCAGCAGCATTGTTGACAAAAGTAAATGGAATTATGTTCATTTAAAAAGCATCTACAAAAAACTGTCAATTAGAAAATCTTTGTTGAGCGTTATTGAATGTATTTCTTTGGTCTCCTGTAAGATCTCATTTTTAGCAACTTTAAGGAAGAGAATGAGGTTGGTACTCACCATCTACCACCCACCCACACACACAAGCCACCGAATTTCAAGACACCTGGAACCACCCATAAGGCCTGGTATTAAGTTTAGGGAGGTTTTTTTTTTTTTTTAATTTTAGAATTTTTGCATATATTTGCATGTTGACTTTTAAACATATGGAATCATACATACAAAAATAAGTTTGATAGCACCCTGCTGTTTTGGTGGCCAAACTCGATTCAAAGAATTATCACATGTAAAGAATTCTAAATTGACTAGATCCTGGAGTATAGAAGAAAAGAAATATATAGAGAGAAACAGAGATTTAAGGAAACAAATGGACTGTATGAAAAGAAATTTACACCATGAATGGTCTAATTAAATCTACTTAAAAATATTCCTTTGTTAATATTGCCTGTAAGCTTGTATCCAATTCAATAACAAAAAGATGGGTTTTTTCCTCACTCTTCAACCTGGGAATTCTGGGAGATTTCCTTAAGCTTATTGTCACACTGCAGAAGCACCTGAAAAGAGTCAGATGTAGACCACTGGGAATCATGACGTCCTAATGTCATTGAGAAACATTTTTATGTGATTGCTGTCATTTTGTGGAAAAGAAAGTAAACGTAAAGCAGTTAGTTTCTAAAACAATAATTATGGGGCAGGATTTCCTTAGCTTTCAGTTTCCTCTGAAAGAAGAATGTCTTATGTTTTGGTCTCTTACCGAAGGCCCATTATTGACCTCCCTTGTTTCCAGAAGTCACATAATATCTGTTGCTGTATTTTCAGAACAGGTTTCTCTCCTTTCTTCCAATCATCAAAGCAAAACATAACTGTAAAATCAAGTTCAAATGTTCAGAGAGGGTGAAAATGTTCCAAAATCACACAGGCAGGTAATAACCTATCTTCCAGATCCTTCTGTTTGCATATATAACCTATTACACATGTATAATTTGTTTTCAAAAGCCAAATTGTTTTATATGTACTGCATAAAACTTGCTTTTTTTAAAAAAAACTTAACACATTGTGAATGTTTTCCATGCCTGTTTATGCATCTCCCTCTTGTTTTGAATGTCTGCTTAATATTCTATCTTTTTTACTATATCATAATCTAACTATCATATTGATAGACTTTTAAGTTGTTTCCAATTATTCATTACTATATATATTTACTATATAAATTATCTTTGTGCCTGTATGTGGACATTGCAGTGAAGAAGAGAGGTTAGACTGTTTCGAGGAATGAAACTGTCAAGAGAAATACATATAATGGAATATTACTCAGGCATAAAAAAGAATGAAATCCTGCCTTTTGTGACAACATGGATAGGTCTAGAAGGAATTATGCTGAGTGAAATAAGTCAGACAGAGAAAGATAAATACTGTATGATTTCACTCATATGTGGAATATAAACCAACAAATATATTAAAATAAAAACAGACTCACAGATACAGAGAACAAGCTAGTGACTGCCAGACAGGAGGGGGTTGGGGATTGTGTATAACACGTAAAGGGGATTAAAACACAAACTTCCAGTAATGTCATGGAGGTGGTAATGTACAGCACAGGGACACAGTCAATAAAGATGGAATAACTTTGTATGGTGACAGTTGTTTACTAAGCTTATCACGGTGATCAGATTATAATGTATATAAATGTTGGACCACTATATTGTACACCTGGAAATAATGTAATGTCTTATATTGACAGTACTTCAATACAAAAAGAAAAAGAAAAAATAATCTTTTGTGGCATGTGAAAATAATATGAAATTCAAATATCAGTATCCAAAAATAAAGTTTTACCTGAATTTTAAATAAAAGCTCTTACCCTGCCCTAAGGATACAGTCTTAGATAAACCCTGAATTATAGATACTCAAACACAATGTTATAAGGTTATAGAAATGAAAAAGATAGATTCTCTTTTAGGGAAATCTCCAGAACCTGTGAATATGTCACTTTACATGGTATAAAGGACTTTGCAGACATGATTAAAGATCTTGAGATGAGGTTTCTGGGACTATCTATATGAACCCAGAGTAATCACAGAATTCTTATAAGAGCAGACCAGAGGGACAGCAAGGAGTGGTGTGATGGCAGAAGCGGAGAGAGATTTAAAGATACACGCCTGCTACCTTTGAAGATGGAAAGAGTGTGGGTGGCTTCCAGAAGCTGGGAAAGCCAAGGAAACTGCCTCTGAACTTGCAGAAGGAACACAGACCTGCCAATCGTTTGATGGTAGCCCAGTGAAAGCCATTTCAGACTTCTGCCTTCCAGGATTATAAAGGTATAAATTGGTGTTGTTTTAGTTTGGGGTAATTTGTCACCACAGCACTAGAATGCAGAGGATTGGGGACAGTTAAATGGAAGACAGTATTTCAACTGACTTTGATGTATAGCTAGGATTCTGATAGAAATGAGAAATGGAATTCTCAGCAAGACAGCAGCATGGGCAAAAGGCACAGAGGCAAGAAAGTATCAGGTGTGTCTGATAGATATTAAAAAGCATGGGCGCCACTAAGGAAGGAGAGCCTGGGAGACACAGAAAACAATACCTGACCTGACATGCTCTGTGAGCAGGGAGTGCTTTCATGCCTTAGAGAGGACGTGGAGGGGATCCTCCATGGCAAGGCCTAGGAAAAGCAGTGTGTGTCTGGTGGCTCAGCTAGAGTTAAGTGAAGGGTGGGAGGGATGCTCTACTAAGGGGAATGGGATAGCAAAGAGCAAGAATCCATCACTGACAAGAAGGGGACAGGGTAAGGAGCTACTGGGTGGGGAGGAAGCAGGGAGGTTCAGGACACGCTAAAGGGTGCCTCTGATAACAAGCCAAGGGTTGTGACCTTCTGCAGGGAAACACTGAAGGGATTTGAGGAGACTAGTAATAGGAGCTGTAATCTGTATTCCTTTGTTCCTTATAGAATGAGCTTGCAACGCCACAGCATGTCCCTTAGGTGCTCCAGGGGCTGGCTGGTGAGGGGAATGGACAATTTTTGAGGCAGGGAATGAAGAGTAGTGAGTAGCTTCAGGTTTTTTGGCTGCAAAGCTCAGACTTTATTTGGTGTGGCATGCAGACAGCTGACTTATGTAGTCTGGAGGCTTGAGTGGCCCTGTGGGATGGGTGGGACATTGGAGTAACCCTTGTGAGCCACTTGGTATAGTATCAAGAACCCTGAGCTAGAAATCAGGGAACATGAGATATGCTGCTAAGTTGCTGCTGAGAGGCAGAGGGCACTGTTGGGTGAATGGTCTTCATGAAGACATGGGTCCTTGCTGGAGACTGAGGGAAAGAGAGCAGAATGGGAGGCCACAGGAGTGCCCTCATCCTTGCGGAAGCACAGCACAGTCGTATGCAAGTAGCCCAAAATAAGTGGCCAGCCAAATTCTAGCATATCATGAGGAAAATAACTGGGCTTCAAACAGTTGCAGAGCATTCCCCCTGGAAATTTGCATTTTGACCAGCATTAATTTTCAGATGTCAAGGGACTCACCATACAAGTCATCATCCATTAGGCAAGAATTCCTGAATCAGCCGTAGGCTAAGCAGTCTTCCAGCTGGAGCTGTGACTAACACTGGAAATCAAAATTTCAAGGGGAATCCAGGCTCACCATTCAGAATCAGTCTGTGTATTTGCTTGCAAATGGTTGGAATATCAGGCCTCTTCCTTAGACTAGATATGGGGCAGAGGATTCAGTAATATAGAGTTCATTCAATTTCAGACACCACAACAGGGGAGTGACTTGATACAGGAAAGTCCTTCGGACAGTGAAATATACCACAAACACTGCCTTTCTGCCCTGGAAATTGTTGATGGTTTGTTGCACTGGAATTTTCCTGGCAGATTTAACTGAATCATTTCTTCTGGTCCCATCTAGCTTTATGCTTTGGTGAATCAAATTGGTCTCCTTAGATGTTATCTTCAGTCAATGAAACTGAAGTTGAACCTGGGGCAATGCCAGGTAAGTTGTAGCATAAGAAAAAGAGCAAAGGGAGATCACCCAATAGAAACAAGATCATTTTTTAATACATTGTGGTGGTTGTTACATATCAGTGAATTGAAGAAATAAGCCTGTGCCAACCAAAGTTATTACTGCTGCTGCTGCTAAGTCACTTCAGTCCTGTCCAACTCTGTGCAGTACCATAGACAGCAGCCCACCAGGCTCCTTTGTCCCTGGGATTCTCCAGGCAAGAATACTGGAGTGGGTTGCCATTTCCTTCTCCAATGCATGAAAGTAAAAAGTCAAAGTGAAGTCACTCAGTTGTGTTCAACTCTTAGTAACCTCATGGACTGCAGCCTACCAGGCTCCTCTGTCCATGGGATTTTCCAGGCAAGAGTACTGAAGTACGTAGCCATTAATTGTTCATTGCTAAAAGACAGCTTGTTTCCAAGCTGAACATCCAGAACTTGCTTTCTGCAGCCATTAAAAATAACTGCATGGGCATCCTTTATGCTTATGCCAGGAATATTTGTTCTAGAAAGTAAAATTCAGAGAACTCTGAGGAACTTTGAAGTAGATGGTAAAGGAAACAGTATGTCAATATTTTGACATGGAAAATTCTGAAAGAGATGGGAATACCAGACCACCTGACCTGCCTCTTGAGAAACCTGTATGCAGGTCAGGAAGGAACAGTTAGAACTGACATGGAACAACAGACTGGTCCCAAATAAGAAAAAGAGTATGTCAAGGCTGTATATTGTCACCCTACTTATTTAACTTACATGCAGAGTACATCATGAGAAACACTGGGCTGGAGGAAGCACAAGCTGGAATCAAGATTGTCAGGAGAAATATTGATTACTTCAGATATGAAGATGACACCACCCTTATGGTTGAAAGTGAAGAAGAACTAAAGAGCCTCTTGATGAAAGTGAAAGAGGAGAATGAAAAAGTTGGCTTAAAGCTCAACATTCAGAAAACTAAGATCATGGCATCCAGTCCCATCTCTTCATGGCAAATAGATGGGGGTAACAATGGAAACAGTGGCTGACTTTATTTTGAGGGGCTCCAAAATCACTGTAGATGGTGACTGCAGCCATGAAATTAAGATGCTTACTCCTTGAAAGGAAAGTTATGACCAACCTAGACAGCATATTAAAAAGCAGAGACATAACTTTGCCAACAAAGGTCCATCTAGTCAAGGCTATGGTTTTTCCAGTGGTCATGTATGGATGCAAGAGTTGGACTATAAAGAAAGCTGAGCACCAAAGAATTGATGCTTTTGAACTGTGGTGTTGGAGAAGACTCTTGAGAGTCCCTTGGACTGCAAGGAGATCGAACCAGTCCATCCTAAAGGAAATCAGTCCTGAATATTCATTGAAAGGACTGATGTTGAAGCTGAAACTCCAATACTTTGGCCACCTGATGTGAAAAACTGACTCATTGGAAAAGATCCTGATGCTAGGAAAGATGAAAGGCGGGAGGAGAAGGGGACAACAGAGGATGAGATGGTTGGATGGCATTACCGACTCAATGGGCATGAGTTTGAGTAAACTCTGGGAGTTGGTGATGGACAGGGAGGCCTGGCATGCTGCAGTCCATGGGGTCACGAAGAGTTGGACACAACTGAGTGGCTAAAGCGAAGTGAAATGATGTGAAATCCTGGATACTTTGTGTAATTTTCTCAGCCATTATTAACACAAGGAATGAAGCACTGAAAAGCTCCAGAGAAATGATCAGTGATGTTGGCGTGTTTGCCTTGAGTGTGTTTAGATGAAGTGGTGGATGTCCCAGAGGCAGTTGGGAAGTCGAGTGCAGAAAGCAGATTTCTGTGCAGCAAACCAGTTGTCTCTCAGCCATGTTCTTCCTGCTGGGCTTACCAGAGGCTTCCTTCATTTTCTGATTTTAACCCTGCAGTCCTTCCCACCACATCATTCCACCGAACCCTAATTGAAGCCTCTCTATGGAAATCTTCAAGGAAGTTAGCATCAAGGAGACAGCCTAGGATTTTCAGAAAGACAGTCACTGAAAACCAATGAGATGTTTGCAGACAAGAGAGAGGATCAGAATAAAGAGCAGAAAGGCTGTTATCCTGATGGTGATGTCACCTGTATCTCCCTCTTTTATTTTTTGAGACTTCAGGGCCTAGATGTTAATTGCATTTTGACATCTATATTAACCCCTGAATTGTATTCCTCCCAAATTCATAAGTTGAAGCCCTAGGCTCCAGGACCTCAGAATACAACTGTATTTGGAGATAATTTTAAAGAAGTGATTGTGAGGTTATTAGGGTTTCCTCATGGGGCTTACAGGACTGGTGTCCTTACAAGAGGCTGGAGAGACACCAGGGATGTGTGAGCACAGAGAGCCACGTGAGAAGGTCTGCAGCGGGAAGGTCTGCAGGTGGCTGTCTGCAAGCAAAGGAAAAAGACCTCAGAAGAAACCAGTCCTGCTGACACCTTGACTTCAGACTTCTAGCCTCCAGACTGGGAGAAAAATGCATGCAGTCTGTAGTATTATTTTATGGTGGTCCTAGCCAATGAAGACAGCTCCAGTGTTGGCAAACTCTCTAGCTTTGGGGGTAATTTTTCCTTTTAATTCAGACAACAGTGACAGTAAAACAAACAACCTGCTCCCTCCTCACATATATATATATATATATATATATAAAATGATAGTCTGACATCCCATCCTGTGCCTTGTGGAGATCTAGTGTTCTCATATTTTCTACCCCTCACCACCCTGGGAATTTTGAGAATTTGCTTAGAAATGATTTTTCTTTTCCATTAAATGAATTGTCTCCCCTGTACCCTTCAGCTGGAGAAGGCAGTGGCACCCCACTCCAGTACTTTTGCCTGGAAAATCCCACGGATGGAGGAGCCTGGTAGGCTGCAGTCCATGGGGTCGTGAAGAGTTGGATATGGCTGAGTGACTTCACTTTCAGTTTTCACTTTCATGCATTGGAGAAGGAAATGGCAATCCACTCCAGTGTTCTTGCCTGGAGAATCCCAGGGACGGGGGAGCCTGGTGGACTGCCGTCTATGGGGTCACACAGAGTCGGACACGACTGAAGCGACTTAGCAGTAGCAGCAGCAGTACCCTTCAGCTGGCTTTCTTGCTCTGATTGATATTCCTTATCTACTAATCATTCATCTTTTGCTATCTCGTAACTTGTGAAGTGAAATTTGCTCAGTCATGTCTGACTCTTTACAACCCTACAGACTGTAGCCCACTGGGCTCCTCTGTCTATGGAATTCTCCAGGCAAGCATAATGGAGGGAGTAGCCTTTCTCTTTTCCAAGAGATCTTCCCAACCCAGAGAAACTCAGGTCTCCCCCATTGCAGGTGGATTCTTTACCATCTGAGCCACCTTATTTTCTTAGGCTCCAAAATGGGCATGAATAGTACCTCCAAGTATCACGGAGTCTGTGTCAATGTTTAACAAAGGCTGATTGAGATGTTAGATGTAAGAGGAGGCAATGATGATGCAAAAAAGAGAAAATTTAAAACTGGTTTCTAGACAGGATGTCTTCTGGAATCTCATCCTAGGGGCTTCCCTAGGCGGTCTTGGTCCTGAGCTCCCTATACCTTGTCATGAAGGGATCTCCTGACCTCTATGCACATGACTGAGCTTATTCTCCTTTAGCCAGAATGGAGACCTGTAACCTCAGCTCAGTCCCAAAGAAAAAGGAATAGTTCTTCTTTATAAAGGTGAGATCAAAGCATGATTTATTTTCTCCCTGAGTGTATGGTCGACAGTGGAAAATCCACCCTTTAGAGGACAGCCTCACACCCACTCCCAGGGTGTGACACCCCCACCCCCACAGCAAGGCAATTGCATGACTCTGTGCCTCGTTTCCCAAAGTCTGGCCATAGTTGTGTAACTAAAAGGAGTAGTTAGATAGGAGATGGTATATGAGGTTCATTAATTAAAAATGAATCTTAAAAAAAATCACAAAATTTCTGTGATGTGTAAGAGACTCCATTCCTGGGTTTAGTAGAGGGTGAAAGAGTCATGCCTTAGAATATTGCTTTCCCAGAGGGTTTCTTCATGGTGGCTGAAAGTTGTGAACAAATAAGAAATGTTTCCTCATGAAAGAAAGGGATAAGAAGAGACATCACTCAAAAGTATATGCTTTTCTCATTTTCTTCTTTCCCAATTATAATCTTGCAACACTCCTACCATAATGATTACAACCATAAAATAGGCCTCCTAAGCTAGACTGGTAATTCCACTTCACTGTAGAAATAATAGCAGCATCTATAAAAGTACTAAAGATATAAGTGAAAGTTGCTCATTCTGTGGCTAAAGAGGCCACTCTTTGTGACCCCATGGACTATACAGTCCATGGAATTCTCCAGGCCAGAATACTGGAGTGGGTAGCCATTCCCTTCTCCAGGGGATCTTCCCAACCCAGGGATTGAACCCAGGTCTCTCATAGTGCAGGCAGTTTACCAGCTGAGCCCCAAGGGAAGCCCAAGAATACTGGAGTGGGTAGCCTATCCCTTCTCCATCAGATCTTCCTGACCCAGGGATCGAACCAGGATCTCCTGCATTACAGGTGGATTCTTTACCAACTGAGCTATCAGGGAAGCCCAATAAAGATATAGACACCATCTATTAGGGTCCTAAAATGTGAGAGGCATTGCCCTATTGCTTTACAAAAATTATCTTGATTGGCCTTCATCACAATTTATTCTGAAGTAGACTTCCCTGGTGGCTCAGATTGTAAAGAATCCACCTACAATGCAGGTGACCTGGGTTGGGAAGTTCCCCTGGAGGAGGGCATGCAACCCACTCTGGTATTCTTGCCTGGAGAATCCCCATGGACAGAGGAGCCCGGCAGGCTACATACAGTCCATGGGGTCGCAAAGAGTTGGACACAACTGAGCAACCAAGCACACACACAGGCAATGTTACCTTCATTTTTTAGGTGAAGAAACTGTGTTTAGACAGTGAAACAATTTACCCATTAACCTTACCTCTCATAAAGAGTTGTTTTTTAACTGTTGCAATGGCAACCCACTCCAGTACTCTTGCCTGGAAAATCCCATGGACGGAGGAGCCTGGTGGGCTGCAGTCCATGGGGTCGCTGAGAGTTGGACACGACTCAGTGACTTCACTTTCCCTTTTCACTTTCATGCATTGGAGAAGGAAATGGCAACCCACTCCAGTGTTCTTGCCTGGAGAATCCCAGGGACGGTGGAGCCTGGTGGGCTGCCATCTATGGGGTCGCACAGAGTCAGACACGACTGAAGTGACTTGGCAGCAGCAGCTCTTTACTTTTCCTTCCTAAGCTGATTCCAGGGCTCTCCTTTGGTGTAAGATAACATGATGCTGACCATATCTTTCTTATATGGATACTGGCATTCCTCTTAGCCAGGATCATACATAATGATTGTTATTTACCCCAGGAAAAACCTATTATCATGAACTGATTTTGCATTACACCAGGCTTCCCTGGTGGCTCAGAGGTTAAAGCGTCTGCCTCCAATGAGGGAGACCCGGGTTCAATCCCTGGATCGGGAAGATCCTCTGGAGAAGGAAACGGCAATCCACTCCAGTATTCTTGCCTGGAGAATCCCATGGACAGAGAAGCCTAGTACATTACAGTCCACGGGGTTGGAAAGAGTCGGACACGACTGAGCGACTTCACCTCACCTCACCTCAAAATGGTTTTAAGGTGGGCAATTTAATTAATTTGGATTAAGATTCAGTGAGAGGCTAGCCACTATGGCCACTGCACCACTGAGAGGACCAAGTTGAACGAGAGACTGTCTCTGCTTCAAGGATTCTGCATTAGTACTGTCAGAGAAGCCACCTCTTTAGGAACAAATTCCCTGTACATGGGCTGTATGGGGCACATGCTGTCTGTATAAGGTTTCAAGTAGAATGCTTTGAGGTGCTAAGCTTATTCTTGGTGCTCTGAGAATAGGAAATGAATTCCACCACATCATCCATTTCAAATGTCATCTGGAAACAATTAAGGGCCAACAGCTCTTCCAAATGACTCACAAGTGATACTCTTGGCAATTGGTGGCCAAATGTTTGTGGAGAAGAGAAAAGCCCACTCTTTTCTAACCACAAATGAAAATACAGTAATTGCTAAAAACAACTCCTCCTTAAATGGTCTTTTGGGGAAGGGCCAAGGTGACAGGCTGTGCAGGTAGTCAGGTAACTAAAAAGCACATACTCTACAGCAGTCACTAGTCTAAGTAATCCCCAACTTACTGGCAAAACACCAAGGAAAGGAATTAGCAGATTGGGCAATGATAAACCATGGGCAGCCAAAGGGTGAAGCTATTAAAATTTCTTCGTTTAGAAAATGAGGTCAAGAAATGTAGCATTGCACAATAGCATCTTATTTTGAAAGAAAAATTACTTATATACCATTCAGAAAAACTGATAATCACTAGTCAATGCTTGTAGTGGGCAATATCTCTCTGGTGAGAATGATGTTATTATTTATGTGTATTAATTTTGTAAAGCTCATAGTCTTATGAAATCTGCTTTCTGGGTGAGGGAAAAAAGACAGTAGCACACTAGTGTGGCATCATTCCAGTTTGGAATCTAATGGGATCATCCCAATCATGGCTGTGTTGTGATTCTCATCATCCTTAGATGCTTTGGCCTTTGTGGACTCCTTCTCTATTTAAAAGTTAAAATTGAATTTCACAACTTCATTGGTATAAAGACAAACACAATTCAGACTAGATTCATTGTTGTATATTCATATTCAGTATAGTCTTTTTCCCTTTTGATTTTAAAAGAAAGTAAAATGACATTTTTGGAGGATCCTAAAAGTATTAATATGATGAGCTCTAGGCACTGTGCTAAATGGATAGGTCGGCCCCGTTCCCAACTGAAAATACTCTTTACCTGACTCTTTTGCAGATGAATATAGCCTTGTGACATCAGCTCAGAGTTTCTTGGAAATTCTGGAAGGGGTGATGCTTCCCTCTTCCTTATTCTTTCTGCTAGAATTAAGGACGTGAAACCCACAAATACAGCAGCCATCTTGTAACAAGGAGACGATAATGTTTTCTTATTAACGAGAGTAGAGCAGAAAATAGAAGTCTTGCCTCTAAGGGCACTTTGAGTTGCAGCATTAGACCTACATCTTGTTAGATAAGGGGGGGTGTGGTCAGGAAGATAATGCTACTTGTTTAAACTGGTGGGGATTTGGCTTTTTGATATGAGCAGCTGTCTTCTAACTCGTGATGCTGCAGGGCCTCAGCACCGTTCTCAGCGGTAAATGCAATGTCAGCACTTTACACGAACCTGTTCCAAAACCAGGAAGCAGCCTGAGGACCTGGAAACATGTGTAATATCTACGGGCACAGAGAGTGACTACAAGACTTACTAGTTCTCTGAGAAAAAATATAGAATGAAGAAGTTTTGCCCTTTCCAGGTGTGATTACAAAGCTGATGGACCCTAAGAAACCATACTTAGTTAACAAACCCGCAGAAGCCTTCAATTAATCATGACACATGGGACCTTGAGATCCAGGCTTCAGCTGTCTGCACTCAGTGATTACGTCTGCAGTTACTGAGGGGTCTGAAAGGGAAAAGTGTGATGGAAAAGAGAATGAACTCCATTTTTTCAGTGACATTTGGCTGCCAGTAAGGACCTTTTGGCATTGGGGTAAAAAGCTCCAGGGCCTATACAGAAGGACAGAGATCTCTGCGGGAGAAGGTCAGTGGACAAACTTGAGGTGGGCTCCGTTCCTGCTCTTTCATAATCCCAGAAGCAGGCAGTCATGTGTTCCTGGATCCTGGGGTTGAGCTGGGTGCCTTAGCAAGTCTGTAGTAGCAAGTGAAAAACTCAACTATGTGACATAAAAGCTGTATGAGAAAGTTTCTTGCTGGAATTCATTGGGTAAATGAGTTAGAAGTTGAAGATGTGAAGAGCAGTAGTCCCTGTGAGTCTATTATGAGAAAGTCAGACAATTTACCTTTAGATAAAATACTTTGGGAAAGACCCTACTCTATCGGGGGCTGGCGACTAGGGTAATATTTTTTACAAATTCATTTTTATTTAGAATATTTTTGTCACTTTTTTATTCAACAAACATTTATTCACTGCTAGTGTGTGACTGATGCTTGAAGCTCCAATACTTTGGCCACCTGATGCCAAGACCTGACTCATTGGAAAAGACCCTGGTGATGGGAAAGCCTGAAGGCAAGAGAAGAGGGAGGGTGACAGAGAATGAGATGGTTGGATGGCATCACCAAATCAATACACATGAGTTTGAGCAAACGCCAGGAGATAGTGAAGGACAGGGAAGACTGCCATGCTGCAGTTCACGGGGTTGCAGAGTCGGCCATGACGTAATGACTGAACAAGGTGAGTCAAACCCTGAAAGACTACACTTCTACGTTTAGGAGGGTGAATGAGCTGGTAGTGTAACAGAACGTAGCCCTGCCTATGGCTGTGCAGCATTTCTCCCCACCTCCTCCGGTTACTGGGAAATTAGTGGTTAATTACCCAGGGATATTAATGGTCCTGTTCAGCCATTGGTCAGTGCTAGTGGGCCCCTCCCCCAGGTGGCTGTCATTGGGTGACCGTTAGTGGTTCTGTTCAGCCATTAGTTGACACTGGGGCCCTCCCGCAAGCAACCGTCAATGAGCTAGCGAGCGTTAGTGGTTCCACTCAGCCAGCGGTGGTGGTCGTCAGGCGGAGAGTGAGGTAAGAGGCGGATACCAGCCTTCTCTTCGGGACCTCCAGGTCACCCTGCCTCGGACCAGCCTGTGAGCGGGCCCAGAGAACCGGCTGGGGGCTGTGTCCTGGGGCTCCAGAGCTCTCCCCACAGCCGCCCCCGGGCGGGCTCCAGTCCTTGAGGCGGCAGTGACCCTCCCCCACCAGCCCTGTGTCTGCGCCTAATGGCGGCGCCGTCCGCGTGGGATGCAGCCTGTGGGACCCGTCTCCACCACATGGGCGGCCTCAGGAGCCGAGGGCCACTTGGGTCCTGGGTGCCTGGCTCCGTCAGCGATGCCAGCTGGGCAGGGTCTGGGGACTTGGCCTTGAGGAAGCCACCAGCTGAGCCCTGCCTCCTTTTAGCCAGGACCAGGACCTCTGAGGGGAAAGCTGTGCCTCCGGACCTTACCCTTTCTTGTCAGGACAGAGGATAACATTCATTAGCTGGAGACTTACAGGAACATCGTTATCTGAACATGACCTGACCTCTAGAACAAAGGCTCTGACACCAAGAAGTTTGCGACAGCTAACCAGGTCTCTCCCAAAACTTTGCAAGGAAAGGGTTTTGCTAAGCGCTTTGGGGGATTTGGGGCTTTTTCAGGCATGAACCTCCTGTCTCCTTGCATGGCCCTCAGTAAACCTTTCTCTGTTCCAACCTCTAATGCTTTGGTATTGTTTGGCCTCACTGTGCCGTGGGCACATGGACTTGCTATTTCAGTGCCGTAGGGCAGATTGGCTGAAAGCGAACACAAAAGACAACAAGCTGCCAATAGCTGTAGTGAAAATAAAAGGGAGGATGGCAGGTAGTTTGGGGATTTAGAACAGTGGCTCTTAAGCGTGTTTTGGATTATTAGAATCACCTGTTCGGTTCAGTGGCTCAGTCGTGTCTGACGTTGCAACCCCAAGCCTGCAGCACGCCGGTCTTCCCTGTCCATCACCAACTCCCGGAGCTTGCTCAGACTCGCATCCATCGAGTCAGTGATGCCATATGTGCCACCCGAGGAGCCCCTGAAAATCACCCGAGGATCTTTTAAAACTTCCAAGGCCAGGCTGTACCTCAGACCAGCCATAATCTGACATACTTAGGAACCAGTATATTTTGAAGATTGCTATGTGATTCCAACGTGCAGACAAGTTTGGCAACCACTGATACGGAGGAGGAGGATGGCCCTCTTCCTCTAAAAAACAAACAAAAACAACAGATTCTGAGCTGATCCATACAATCACACTGCTCAAAGTGGGAGCTTGTTAGAAAAATAGAACCTTGGGATCCACCCCAGAGCTACTGGATCAGGCTCTCCTTTTAGCAAGATGCTCAGGTGATGGTAGATGCAGAAAAGTCCAAGAAGCACTGAAAAGCAGGTGTCCTCCAAGTGTGGGCCACAGGTCACTATCACTAGGAATGTGTAGAAAATGCAAAATTTCATTCCTATTCCTGACCCACTGAGTCAAACACATGGGGGATTGGACCCCACTGACTGTGCTGTGACAGACTCACCAGGTGCTTCTGATGCACGCTGATGTTTGAGAGACCCTGGCTCAAAATACGATTATGTTTTCTACAGATGAAAATGAGTGGATGTCAAGAGCATGGACTCATGAAATTCAGATGAGCTGTTAGGGAATCAGGATTGAAAACACGTAGGAAGAAAGATTGGAGAGGTAGCCCAGGAGGAAAATTGAAGAAAATTGAAGGGCCTCAGTCTTCTTCCAAAATGTACCTCGAAGGTGATATGTATAAAAATGCTGCCAGGTGAAATTTTTTTTATCCTTCTCTGTATGATTGACCTCAAACAAAGTTTAAAAAAAAAAAAGATTCATCCTTGCAAACCTTGGGCTTTGCAACCCCAAACGGGCTAGCTATCTGCACTCTCCAACTTGTTCCTTCTTCTTCTTCTCTGGATATCTATTTTCAGACATTTGATTGACTCCTAAAGAATAAAGGTTTACTGAAATTAGAAATACTCAGAGAAATGAACGAAGGACTCTAGACAATCTGAAAGAAAATATTTTCAGCATTACAGAATTTATAGTCTTGCTAGTTAACTGTTAGGAAGAGGATAGGATTCATCTGTATGTAAAGGCTCTGGTTTGTATGATTGAAAGTCAGCTGAAATAGATGAAATTGTTTTTTAGTCAAGATAAATTGAACTCTACCATTTCTTGATGAAAGGATGCATTATAATTTTATGTGATTAGTTCTGAAATGAATTATTTCAAAAGGCTTTGGTCTATGTGTACTATGCAAATATAACATAAATATGCATGTGTGTATATGTGCAAACAATTCAGAAACAGGAAAATATTAGTTTTCTCTGGTAGAAGTTTAGATAATGGGTAATTTTTCCTTTTATGAAGGAAAAATTTGTATCTTTTTATGAAGGCACATTTGTATCTTCTACAGTAAGCATGTGTAACTTGTAGAGTAAGTTTCTTTTTCAAGAAGAAAAGTTACATTAGAAAGTAAGTAGAATAAAGTTCTGCTCCATATGATGGAAATAAAACCTACAGAGGCCCTGAGCAAGGAGCTACCAGTATTGGAGAGGAATTCCAGGCAACCCCACTCTGCTTCTGGGCTGCCAACCTCACTCCACTTAATCCCCCTTTTATCCACTTTTGTACTGAGATTCTTTATAAGCTTAAAAATAGATTTGATATAAATTTGATGTTTAAAAATCTCTTACCTGGCTCCTTGAATGATCTTGAAATAACAGGTTCTTTAACTGCAGTCTGGACAGGACAGGGGGAGCTCCTATGGAATAAAGCCTTCCTGCATTTTTGAGAAAGGGAAAACCCATTTGCTTTCCTTGTCAGATGTAGAGATGGTAAGGTGGACATTCACATAGGAAGATTATGTGGACATCCATCCACTGTGTTATGGTTCTCCAGAGAAATAGAATTTTATACACACACACACACACACATGCACACACATACAAATACACGGGCTTCCCTGGTGGCCCAGATTGTAAACAATCTGCCTGTAATGCAGGAGATCTGGGTTCAATCCCAGGGTTGAGAAGGTCCCCTAGAGAAGGGAATGGCTACCCACTTTAGTATTCTTGCCTGGAGAATTCAATTGACAGAGGAGCCTGGTGGGCTACAGTACATGAGGTTGCAAAGAGTTGGACACAACTGAGCGACTTTCACTTTTGCTTTATATATATACATATGTATGTATTTGTTGTAAGGAGTTGGCTCATGTGATTATGGAGGCTGACAAGTCCCCAGATCCGCAGTGAGCAACTGGAGCTCCAGGAAAGCTACTGGTATGGTTCCAAGGCAAAGGCCAACAGGCTTGACATCCAAAAAAGTCACTTTCACTTGAGGTGCAAAGGCAGGGGAAGGAAATGGCAAACCACTACAGTGTTTTCACCTGGAGAATCCCAGGGACAGGAGCCTGGTGGGTTGCCATCTATGGGACTGCACAGAATCGGACATGACTGACATGACTTAGCAGCAGCAGCAGCAGCAGCAAAGGCAGGAAAAAAAATGGATTTTCCAGCTTGAAGCCAATCAGAAAGGAGGAGTCCTTTCCTATTTGGAGAGTATCAGTCTTTCCTTCTACTTAGGCCTTCACGTGATTTGAGGTCCACACACTAAGAAGGGCAGTTTGATTCACTAAGTTTATTGATTTAAATATTAAACACATCCAAAATCACTGTCAAAGAAACACTCAGAATAATGTTTAACCAAGCATCTATGAAACTTATGACCCACTCAAGTTGACACATGAAGGTAACAATCATATCCACTTAGAAAAATGTGAACTAGATGGAGGTCAGATCACCTCTAAAGGACCTGAGCTTTTCCTGAATTACTTAGTTTTTGCCCCAACAAATTTGCTTTCCAGGCTGTTCACCAGAACTGGCCCTGCTACCTCCATTAACAGAGTCTTCAGGGCTTAAGGCCAACCTGAAGACTCTTCTTGGAGAATCATCTCCCTCTACTGCTGTCTGAGGCACCAGGATCTGGCATTATTATCAAAGTACCCAGAAAAACCAGGCCCTCATGGTTATCTGGCATCACTCCTCTGTGTTCCCCTCCATGGCTGGCCCGCTGCTCTGAGAAGCGTGGTCCTGTAGAATGTAGAGGAAAGATGAGCAAGTTTGGAATCAAGAGACTTAAACCCCGGTTCTGCTCCTTATTACCTTTGTTTCCTTAGACAAATAGCATTTTAGTCTCTTCTTATCTAACTGTGAAATGGGAATACCCACAACCCTCATAAGATTTTATGAATCTTAAATTAGTACTAATCATCAAAAACTTACAAATGGCACTTCCTATTATTTTTAGTAGGTAGAACAAAATTCATATGAAAGAGTCATTGACACTACTATTTTTAGATTATAATGGCTATTTAGAGTGTAAACTTCTGGAGGACAGAAACCAGACCACACAATTGTATTGTAGGTAGGCAGATAATATCCTTAATACAGATAATATCCTTAATACAAATGTTGCTGATGACAAAAGAATAGTTTTTTAATCTTTTTCAATTGGCCTAAAATTTCCTTATTTATGGCACACTATGTCTTCATAGAAAAAGGATTGCCAGATAAAATTCAGGATGCCCAATTAAATTTGAATTTCAAATAAATAATGAATACTTTTTTAGTACAAGTATGCCCCATGCAAATCGTTTGCTGTTTATCCAAAATTCAAATTTAACTAGGCATTCTGTATTTTTATTTGTTAAATCTGGCAACTTATTCAGAAAGGCAGTTGGCAAAATTTCATGTTAAAATTGAACATTAACATTTTCTTAGGTGATGAATATTTAAAATATACTATATGAAAAATACTATATTTAAGAGTTTTTAATGGTCGTGCAATTGTTTGGCATTTAAAAATGATTTACTTAAAAAGCTAATGGACCTAAATATGTTATAACCTTACTAGTTTCAAGATGAGGACAATCATATTTAACGTACAGGACTATTTCCATGTTTACTTGGGATTACATGTGAGAAAGTTCTTTGTAAATTAGACCCTGAAAAAGAGTCTCAGAGGAGCATGGACATCGCTATCTTTGATTCTCACTGTTGCCATTTATTGCTGTGTGACTTTGGAAAATCTACTTAACCTCTCTATGCCTCATTTTCTCATCTATAATATAAGGACAATAGTAAAACTGACCAATAGGAGTTTTATGAGGAGGAAAAAATAAAATACATATTTAATGCTTCATGCATAATAAAGCACTTCATATAAACTTAGATTTAAAAAAAAAATCTAGAAAGTGACCCTTTATAGAAAATCACTAATATGCAGTAATATGCAGGGAAATATGGTCTTAACTCCAAGTATGCAGACAAAAGTCCATATAGTCAAGGCAATGATACTCCCAGTGGTCATGTACAGTTGTAAGAGCTGGACCATAAAGAAGGCAGAATGCCAAAGAATTGATGCCTTTGAACTGTGATGCTGGAGAAGACTTCTGAAAGTCTCTTGGACAGCAAGAAGATCAAACCAGTCAACCTCAAGGGAAATCAAACCCGAATACTCATTGGAAGGACTGATGCTAAAGTGCCAGTATTTTGGTCTTCTCATGCAAACAGCCAACTCATTGGAAAAGTCCCAGACGCTGGGAAAGATTGAGGGCAGAAGGAGTCGGAAGATGAGATGGCTAGATGGCATCACCATGCAATGGGTATGAACTTGGGCAAAGTTCGGGAGATGGTGAGGGATAGGGAGGCCTGGTGTGCTGCAGTCCACGGAGTTGCAAAGAGTCGGACATTACTGGGCAACTGAACAACAACAATTCCAAATATAAACTCTTCTGTGTCTGAAGACTCCTCAGAATAGGGCATGTTTTGCTCCAGTGCTGTCAAGTGCTCAGCCCTTGCTGTTGACAGGATGGGCTAAGACGTGGGGTTCTCACTCCCGGTGTTCTTAGTGAATACTAAAGGTAGCAACACTCTTCCTACTCTGAACATGTCCTTACAGGCTTTCCTGAAAATGCATCAAGCTCCCAAAAGTTCATACCAGTCCATATCACTGTTTTAACTTTGAAAAGGGCATTAATATAACCATCAGGAAAATACAGCATGTTTTACAATTGCTGCCTTAATCTTAGAAATCAACCTGATGGGGATACAGCCATGCTTCTTGTTACCTCAGAGCCTTGGCGTGCTCCCTCTGCAAAAAGAAGCTGAAAGAAATCATTAAGCCTGAGGAGCTCACCGGTGAGGTCAGGCCCTCAGACCACTAGGCCTAGTGAGGCACTGGAGATTGTAGTGGGCTTGCCTGTCTTGAGGGGGTTTGAAAGGTTAGGTTTAAGAGCAAAGATTGTAAGGTAAGAGGCTATAGTCTTTGTCTTTTGGTAGATTCTGGTTCCTCATGGCTGATAAATATTTACATTAAACTCATGACCAATGAATATATATGCTCTCAAATGTTCCCTCAGGAATTATTCAGGGTTTTTTGGTACTTCATGAAAAGAAGGAATGATTGGATCACAGTCTACCAATTTTTCTCCCAAGGTTCAAGTTTATTTGATTAACTAGGTGTTCAACAGCCATTTGTTCCATTAATTATGTTCTCTCTTGTTAACACTGTTATCTTAAATTCCACATTTTAAAAATAAATATTACTACTTCGGCATAGAGGCATGCTTTATTGTATGAATTGCCAAGTTTTTAAAATAGAGCTTTAAAAAAAAAGATGAGATTGATAAAAGTTAAGACAAAAAAGGGAGTTGGACTCTCAGACTCCTTCTTTATGGCCAGCTCTGCCTGATGGCATCGTGCCTTGTCACACCCCCTCATCCCCACCCACTCACATTTTACTGAGCAGCTGTGCCAGGATTTCATACAGGAAAGGCTTTATGCCACATGGTTTTTTCAGACATCACATCTAAATCATCTCCATTAGCCTTGAAAACTTGGATCCCTAGCAGGGTTTCTGGCACCCCAAACAGCAGAAGCCCTGTGTGTGAGCTTGAGGCATGAAGCCACAGCGGCAATGGCATCCTCTGGTTGAAACGCATTTTCAACAACTTGTGTGCCATTGAATGCTGCTTCTCTCCTCCCTTTGGTGAAAGGAAACTTCAAAAGATTTGAGTGTATAAGATTTACAATGCATTGTTGAACAGAGGAAATCATGCGTCCCTTGGAAGTTTCCTGGTGTTTAAGGAGATGTGCGAGGGTCATGTTTTCTAATGTAAATATCAGAGCCTTTGACTGTATTTGTTGAAGTAAAGGGACAGAATATCTAAAATCAAAATTATGGATGGTAAGCATGCCTCTCAGGAGTCAATAGACCAATGATCGTGGGTTTTTTTGTTTTTGATTTTGTTTTTCTTTAGTATCAGCTGGGAAGTCAGTCTTCTGTCTCTTCCCAGTTCTCTCTTGATTTTTCTAGTCTCTCTTCAATGTTTTATGTTTAGAAAGATTCTTTTTTCTCCCCCTGAATTATTTGTCTATAACCCAGGCCACAGGGAAAAACATCAAGATATCAGAATACATGCTGCTGGAAAACTTACTAGGTGAAAAACTCATATGGCGCCCAAATATAAATGTACAAACTTGAACAGATTTCATGGTCCCTGAGAAGCACCCTAACCCTAGAATTAGCTGTATGTTCCTCAGTCAATTTTAACCCTACTCTTACCCTAAAAATATTGCTTTTCCAGGATAATAGTAGTAATAATAATACTGATAACAGTTGTTATCAAGCTCTGACATTTAGCCAGAGCTTCCTAAGTGTTGGAGGACTTGCTGACTCATTTAAATGTCCATGTCAGTTCAGTTCAATCGCTCAGTCATGTCCAACTCTTTGCAACCGCATGAATCGCAGCATGCCAGGCCTCCCTGTCCATCACCAACTCCCGGAGTTCACTCAGACTCACGTCCATCAAGTCAGTGATGCCATCCAGCCATCTCATCCTCGGTCGTCCCCTTCTCCTCCTGCCTCCAATCCCTCCCAGCATCAAAGTCTTTTCCAATGAGTCAACTCTTCGCATGAGGTGGCCAAAGTACTGGAGTTTCAGCTTTAGCATCATTCCTTCCAAAGAAATCCCAGGGCTGATCTCCTTCAGAATGGACTGGTTGGATCTCCTTGCAGTCCAAGGGACTCTCAAGAGTCTTCTCCAACACCACACTTCAAAAGCATCAATTTTTCGTCTTTCAGCTTTCGTCACAGTCCAACTCTCACATCCATACATGACCACAGGAAAAACCATAGTCTTGACTAGATGGACCTTTGTTGGCATATTAATGTCTCTGCTTTTGAATATGTATCTAGGTTGGTCATTACTTTTCTTCCAAGGAGTAAGCGTCTTTTAATTTCATGGCTGCAATCACCATCTGCAGCGATTTTGGAGCCCAAAAAAATAAAGTCTGACACTGTTTCTACTGTTTCCCCATCTATTTGCCATGAAGTGATGGGACCAGATGCCATGATCTTAGTTTTCTGAATGTTGAGCTTTAAGCCAACTTTTTCACTCTCCACTTTCATTTTCATCAAGAGGCTTTTTAGTTCCTCTTCACTTTCTGCCATAAAGATGGTATCATCTGCATATCTGAGGTTATTGAGATTTCTCCCGGCAATCTTGATTCCAGCTTGTGCTTCCTCCAGTCCAGCGTTTCTCATGATGTACTCTGCATGTAAGTTAAATAAGTAGGGTGACAATATACAGCGTTGACATACTCCTTTTCCTATTTAGAACCAGTCTGTTGTTTCATGTCAAGTTCGAACTGTTGCTTCCTGACCTGCATATGGATTTCTCATGATGTACTCTGCATGTAAGTTAAATAAGTAGAGTGACAATATACAGCGTTGACATACTCCTTTTCCTATTTAGAACCAGTCCGTTGTTTCATGTCAAGTTTGAACTGTTGCTTCCTGACCTGCATATAGGTTTCATCTCTTTCAGAATTTTCCACAGTTTATTGTGATCCACACAGTCAAAGGCTTTGGCATAGTCAATCAAGCAGAAATAGATGTTTTTCTGGAACTCTCTTGCTTTTTTCATGATGGAGCGGATGTTGGCAATTTGATCTCTGGTTCCTTTGCCTTTTCTAAAACCAGCTTGAACATCTGAAAGTTCACAGTTTGTGTATTGCTGAAGCCTCACTTGGAGAATTTTGAGCATTACTTTACTAGTGTGTGAGATGAGTGCAATTGTGCGGTAGTTTGAACTCAAATGACCATTATATCTACTACTGCGGACAGGAATCCCTTAGAAGAAATGGAGTAGCCATCATAGTCAACAAAAGAGTCCGAAATGTAGTACTTGGATGCAATCTCAAAAATGACAGAATAATCTCGGTTATTTCCAAGGCAAACCATTCAATATCACAGTAATCCAAATCTATGCCCCAACCAGTAATGCTGAAGAAGCTGAAGTTGAACGGTTTTATGAAGACCTACAAGACCTGTTAGAACTAACACTCCAAAAAGATGTCCTTTTCACTATAGGGGACTGGAATACAAAAGTAGGAAGTCAAGAAACACCTGAAGTAACAGGCAAATTTAGCCTTGGAATATGGAATGAAGCAGGGCAAAGACTAATACAGTTTTGCCAAGAAAATGCACTGGTCATAGCAAACGCCCTCTTCCAGCAACACAAGAGGACTCTACACATGGACATCACCAGATGGTCGACACTGAAACCAGATTGATTATAGTCTTTGCAGCCAAAGATAGAGAAGCTCTATACAGTCAACAAAAACAAGGCCAGGAGTTGACTGTGGCTCAGATCATGAACTCCTGATTGCCAAATTCAGACTTAAATTGAAGAAGGTAGGGAAAACCACTAGACCATTCAGGTATGACCTAAATCAAATCCCTTATGATTATATAGTGGAAGTGAGAAATAGATTTTAAGGGCCTAGATCTGATATATAGAGTGCCTGATGAAGTATGGAATCAGGTTCGTGACATTGTACAGGAGACAGGGATCAAGACCCTCCCCATGGAAAAGAAATGCAAAGAAGCAAAATGGCTGTCTGGGGAGGCCTTATAAATAGCTGTGTATTGAAGAGAAGCAAAAAGCAAAGGAAAAAAGGAAAGATAGAAGCATCTGAATGCAGAGTTCCAAAGAATAGCAAGAAGAGTTAAGAAAGCCTTCTTCAGCAATCAGTGCAAAGAAATAGAGGAAAACAACAGAATGGGAAAGACTAGAGATCTCTTCAAGAAAATTAGAGATACCAAGGAAACATTTCATGCAAAGATGGGCACAATAAAAGACAGAAATGGTATGGACCTAACAGAAGCAGAAAATATTAAGAAGAGGTGGCAAGAATACACAGAAGAGCTGTACAAAAAAGATCTTCAAGACCAAGATAATCACGTGGTGTGATCACTCGCCTAGAGCCAGACATCCTGGAATGTGAAGTAAAGTGGGCCTTAGAAAACATCACTATGAACAAAGCTAGGACACAACTGAAGTGACTTAGCAGCAGCAGTCGCAGTGGAGGTGATGGAATTCCAGTTGAGCTATTTCAAATCCTGGAATATGATGCTGTGAAAATGCTGCACTCAATATGCCAGCAAATTTGGAAAACTCAGCAGTGGCCACAGGACTGGAAAAGGTCAGTCTTAATTCCAATCCCAAAGAAAGGCAATGCCAAAGAATGTCTGTGTAGCTTCCTTTAAAGTCTTCCTGGAAGTTTGGAGAGCTTCTCTGAGGATAACATATTTTTGAATTTAGAATAAAACTGTATTTTATTAGAAAGAATACTTAGAATTTCAGGAGAAAAAAGTCAGAAAATATGAATAATCAAGACAAAAGGAAGAGCTGAAAGCACCCTCCATCTCTTACTCTGCATTGTTCACCAGCAGTGTCCCCAGGGAAGCAATTCTCCTCCGGGGCAGAGGCCAGGAAGAGGTGTCCTTCCATGCAGCGCGTCCAGAGGTCCCTGTGGGCTGTATGCCTCCCAGGCTTTGAGGACTGAAACTTGGAATCCTAGCCCTTGAACTGAATCCTCTATCCCTGCACTCATCCTCACTGCCCGCACCCCCCCCCCTCCCCGCACCCTACCAACCTGGAAAAGTTAAGGAGAGGGCCAGGGTGCCAGATATCTGCACAGGAGGAGTTCAAGTATGGGAGGCTAAGATGTATTTGTGATGGACAGCTGGGGAGCTTGTCTTAGAAGCTGCATTTGCACACAAGCATACTACATTTACTCAGAGAATATTTAAGAAATGGATATAACTGATGTTGGATTCTGACAGAGACTGCAATGGGGCAAAAACCCTCCTATGATAACCCTTGATGTTGGCTGTGGTTGACCCCACAAGGGAGAGCACTTGTGCCCAGTGAGCCAAGAGAGAAAAGGTGGCTGGAAGGCAGGAAGAGGCAGTTGCAGCAGAGAAGGGGCCCAGGCCCAGGACAAAGGCTCTTAAGTCATATGCCGGCCTGGGGCTGGTTCCCCCAGGACCCAAGCAGCGCAAACTCAGCTTGTGTTCTTTGTCCTTAATGAATTAGAAGGAAGTCGAGGAAGCCTGTGTGATTGTAAGTCAGGGAAATGGAGTGGCTATTAAAAGCTTGCAACATCAAACTTTCCCACTGGAACTGAGCCAACCCAGGACAGATGTGTCAAGCATCTGCTTTTGGCTGCTTTCCTCACTCACTCAAGGAAGGGGGCAGGGGTGAGCAAGAAGGGGGTGCAGAAAGATGCAAATGTTGTTGGTAATGTTGCATCCAATCTGAAGTGGGGAGACCTACAGGTAAATGGAGCCCCACTTACTTTAGAGAACAGTCTGGAAAGCAAGAGCAAAGACAGAAAACCAAACAGCTCTCTGCATAGGAATGAGGGAGGAAGGGGGCGAACTTGGTGGAAATTCAGGGCTGCCTAGAGGCAGAACAAATAACCACAGACTGGAAAAGTACAGTGGAGGGGAAATGTGGGCTCGGCAGATTCCTCAGAGGGTTCAGGGTGATTTTCCTTGGCATCCTCTCAATTCTGTTGCTGTTGCCTCTGAGTTGGACCATCTCGTGCTCTAAGTAAGCACATTCTCGATATTTTCACTGATGGGGAGTGGGGAGAGCTTTCTGAGGCCCACAGGAGGCCCGGAAACCATAAAGGAAAAGGTTGACAGATTGGAATAGTTAAAAAGTCAAAACTTCTACTTGGCAAAATCAGCTCACATGAACAAATTTAAAAGTCAAATGAAGACAGAGGGAAAATATTTGCAACACATAGGAAAGACAAAGAGTTAACATCCATCAGAGCTAAAAAGCTCCTCCAAAGCAGTATATAGAAAGATGAAAGAGGAAAAAATGAACAAATTGACAAGAGGCATTTTAGAGAAGAAGTTACAAAGACACAATAACATTTGAAAAATGCCCAAACTCACTAACAGTTACAGTAATTGAAATTAAAACAATAGTCCTTTTTTTTTCCTGGTTAAGTTGGCAAAAATTGAGTAAGTTTTTAATGATGTATAGAATAAGAAGATAAAGCCCTTTATATTTTGTTAATAGGTGTGACCATTTCAAAAGAGAATTTGGTAGAATTTATAAAATGTAAAATGAACACATTTTCCAACCAAGCAGTCCCACATATAAGGTTCTGTTTCAGAAAAGCTCTGCCTCTAGAGGGAAAGAGGTGTGTGTGTGTGAGTGTGTGTGTGTGTGTGTACATGTACTGTAACAGCCAAAAGCTGGAGCTAAACTAAGTGCTAGAAATAGAGCAGTGGACAAATAAATCATAGAACATTCACACCAATTAATATTCCAGGACCACCAAAAAGATGAGTTGTATCTGAATGTATAGACATATAGTATGTTAAACTGAAAAAAGGACTCAGAAATATATTACAAATTTATTATAAATATAAAATACACAGTATATATGTACATATATAGTATAATCCTATTTTATGAAAATCTAAGCAAATATTTTATCTGTGTTTGCATACACAGTATAAAAAAAAAGTGTATACAGAGGAGACATACACACCACAAACTAATGACAGTGATCAGATGTCAGGGGATGAGGCAATTAACTAAAAGAAAATTGTTATATTTCTGTGTTGCTTGAATTTGGTGCTATAGTCTCTGTTACTCTCTTAGTTAAAAAGCACAATGAAGTGATGTAAACACATGCTTTCCCATGCAGACACAGGTGCATTCCTATTACTCTCCTATGATAAGCAGCATGCTAGTTGTAGAGTAAGAATGTGGTATATAGAGCAAAACCCTTTGCTGTTTTTTCAAGATTGGTGACTGGCAGTAATGGGCAATTGTGGAGACAGTTCTCAACTGAGAACCAAAGAAACTGGACACTGCCTCCCTCACCCCCACTCCTGACGGTAAGATGACACACCTCAGCAGAACCTCAAGCAGCATTCCCCACACTGCCATCTCAGAGTCTGTAAAACAAGAAGAAAACTTCTTTAAAATTCCTACCTCATAGAGTCTTCTGAGGTCAAGTATGTAAAGTATTTGAAAAGCGGTTGGCAAACAGTAGGTGATAGTAGATTTTATTACTCAAGTGGTCAGAAATCTAGTGTGAAAAGAGGGGTATTTCAGCTCCCATCTGCTTTCCCAAAGGCTGAAGTCTTCTATTTCTGCTTTATTGACTATGCCAAAGCCTTTGACTGTGTGGATTACCACAAACTGTGGAAAATTCTTAAAGAGATGGAAATACCAGACCACCCGACCTGCCTCTTGAGAAATCTGTATGCAGATCAGGAAGGAACAGTTAGAACTGGACATGAAACAATGGACTGGTTCCAAATAGGAAAAGGAGTACATCAAGGCTACATATTGTCACCCTGTTTATTTAACTTATATGCAGAGTACATCATGCGAACTGCTGGGCTGGATGAAGCACAAGCTGGAATCAAGATTGCTGGGAGAAATACCAATAACCTCAGACATGCAGATGACACCACCTTTATGGCAGAAAGTGAAGATGAACTAAAGAGGCTCTTGATGAAAGTGAAAGAGGAGAGTGAAAAAGTTGGCTTAAAGGTCAACATTCAGAAAACTAAGATGATGACATCTGGTCCCATCACTTCATGGCAAATAGATGGGGAAACAGTGACTGACTTTATTTTGGGGGGGCTCCAAAATCACTGCAGATGGTGACTGCAGCCATGAAATTAAAAGATGCTTACTCCTTGGAAGAAAAGTTATGACTAACCTAGACAGTATATTAAAAAGCAGAAACGTTACTTTGCCAACAAATGTCCATCTAGTCAAGGCTATGGTTTTTCCAGTGCTCATGTATGGATGTGAGAGTTGGACTATAAATAAAGCTGAGCACCAAAGAATTGATGCTTTTGAACTGTGGTGTTGGAGAAGACTCTTGTGAGTCCCTTGGACTGCAAGGAGATCCAACCAGTCGATCCTAAAGGAAATCAGTCCTGAATATTCATTGGAAGGATTGATGCTGAAGCTGAAACTCCAATACTTTGGCCACCTGATGTGAGAGCTGACTCATTTGAAAAGACCCTGATGCTGGGAAAGATTGAAAGTGTTAGGAAAAGGAGATGACAGAGGATGAGATGGTTGGATGGCACCACCAACTCAATGGACATGAGTTTGAGTAAACTCTGGGAATTGGTGATGGACAAGGAGGCCTGGTGTGCTGCAGTCCACAGAGTCACAAAGAGTCAGACATGACTGAGCGACTGAACTGAACTCAAGTCTTCTATGTCTTTTCTGGTGAAATGTGGGCAAGTGACCTAAAGAGCCTGGAATTTCCTTCCTCCTGTATGGTTACAGGCAGTGTTACTGGAGTGGGGAAAAGGTCTTAGGGAGAATCAGAGAAGGGATGGGAATGGCAAAAAGGCAAGACCACTCCCCTGATTTCTCATGAAATCAAGCCAAGGTGAATCATGAGATCTTTAGCCTTCCTAAACCTAGGCCAACTGCAGAAGGGGACACAGTGACTCACTGGTCATGTCATGGGATTTCCAATTGAAGTGACAAGTATTTACAAGGTGAGAGGAAGAAAATGGCAATGAGAAATGCAATCCCCAACATAGTAAGGACAGGCTAGGCCCCAGCCATCCATGATGGAGCTGACCGGAGACCCTGAGGGATGTAGAGTTTAGCAATTGTCAATACCAGCTCCTGGATGCTCTCATGCTGCTGCTGCTGCTGCTGCTGAGTCGCTTCAGTCGTGTCCGACTCTGTGCGATCCCATAGACGGTAGCCGACCAGGCTCCCCCGTCCCTGGGATTCTCCAGGCAAGAACACTGGAGTGGGTTGCCATTTCCTTCTCCAATGCATGAAAGTGAGAAGTAAAAGTGAAGTCGCTCAGTCGTGTCCAACTCTTAGCGACCCCATGGACTGCAGCCCAGCAGGCTCCTCCGCCCATGGGATTTTCCAGGCAAGAGTACTGGAGTGGGGTGCCATTGCCTTCTCCGGCTCTCATGCTAGGAGTAATTATTCTAATAAGTTGGCAGATTCCCTTTGTTTTCAGCTTCTCACCAGAAGGTTAAAACAAGTGGTGGAGAATATGGAAAGAAACTTGAAATAAGAATATTTTGAGATTGAAATGATAAGTATAATTTTTATAATTGAATTGGACTAAAAAAATCACTGCACTAGATAAATTTAAAGTGGAAGAAGAAAAAGGTAAGGACTCTGTTCTATGCTGATTTTGCAGTATGTGTCTACTTGCAGTAGGAGGAGGGCTTGCAGGAAAAAAAAAAAAAAAAGGTCAGGAGTTTGAGGCCAAGAAAGGAATGTGTAGTTCCTGAAATAAGAGCATTATGCTCACAATTCCCTTCTTCCATCTGCCAGTCTCTATTCCTTCTCTTTGATCCTAAGGAAACATTTCCTTCCCTCATTCATGGAGTTATATAGATTAAAGGGATCCCAGATAAAGGAATTCGTTCACCTTTAAGGTAAAAAGGATCAGGAGAGCTTTTTGTTATTGTTGGCTTGTTCATTTTAAAGTACCATACTTTTAAGACAATGGCCACCTCATGCGAAGAGTTGATTCATTGGAAAACACTGATGCTGGGAGGGACTGGGGTCAGGAGTAGAAGGGGACGACAGAGGATGAGATGGCTGGATGATGTCACCTACTCGATGGACGTGAGTCTGAGTGGACTCTGGGAGATGGTGATGGACAGGGAGGCCTGGCGTGCTGCGATTCGTGGGGTCGCAAAGAGTCGGACACGACTGAGTGACTGAACTGAACTGACTAGAAAGAGCACTGAAAATGAAATCCAGAGATCTAAGGGGTCTGGAACAAATATCTTTACCTTCCTTGGGCTCAGTCTCCTCATCTATAAAATCTGGCATTAGTACAGTTAGATAGACTCCTAGATTTCCTCTAGTTCCTACATTATTTCAGCTTTACTTCATAGAACTGAAAGGGACCCAGGCTGGTATCTAGTCAAAACCCTTACCCTATATAAAAATGTTAGATGAGAAAAGTTAAGAGATATATTGAATTTCATGAATGGATGTGTTTATGTCTTAGAATAAACTGAAACTTTCCTTGAAATATACATTAATAGATTAAAAAATGGTTTCCTCAGCCACATTACCCATTCCTTTTATATGTGACTACAGGAAATGGCAACCCACTCCAGTGTTCTTACCTGGAGAATCCCAGGGACAGAGGAGCCTGGTGGGCTCCCGTCTATGGGGTTGCACAGAGTCGGACACGACTGAAGTGACATAGCAGTAGCACAATATTTATCTATCAAAGCGCTCTGAACTGGACTCCAGGGTGAGGTTCCCGAAGGTTCCCTGAAGAGGAGCATAATGGCTCTGCACCACTGACATGCTTAGGCAGAGACCAGGGATGCTCAAGAGTAAGCACTATTAGGATTAGGTTATGCTGGTGGCAGCAGCAGACACACTCCTAAATCTCAGGAGCTTGACAAACACAAAGGTTTATGTTTTGGTCATGTGAAGTATGTGGGTCAGCACGGCTGTCTGCCATCAGGCTCTCTCCATCTTGTGCTGTGAACATCTCACTATGAGACTCCAGGGGCATCCTGCAGGGAAGGAGACGGATGGAGAACGCACACTGACTGCTCAGATCCTAGGTCAGAAGTGCCCTATCCGTTCTGCTCTCATTCTCAACTACCAGAACTCAGTGACAAGTCTCCAGCTCACGTGAAAGTCCCCTGGAAAGTGTCAGAGAGCATATGGACAGTCAGCACTAGCTGTCTCTGGCTTCCCCGGTGACTCAGGGGTAAAAAACCCACCTGCCAAGGCGGGAAACAGGGGGTCAATCCCAGGGTCAGGAAGATCCCCTGGAGATGGAAATGGCAACCCACTCCAGTATCCTTGTGTGGAGCATCCCACAGACAGAAGAGCCTGACTAGCTACAGACCATGGGGTCTCAAAAGAGATAGACGTGACTTAGGGACTAAACTGCCGCCACTAGCTGTCTCTGGATGACTCAACCAGGGACATAAAATTACCAAGTGAAGAGCTGTTCCCTGCCTCTCATTTTTGGAACAGGTGGCCGAAAACCTCAGTTTTTAATTTGATACTCTTTTAAATTTCTAAAAAAAAGGTGTTGTTTGGGACAACCAAGGCATCTTGCTAAGAAGTAGATCTTCTCAACTGTAACTCATCCCGCATAGAGGTGGAGCTGCCTTCAAGCGGCAGCATCACGCTGTTTCTTCACAACATCTGGAGGACAACTAAAACTCTCATGTCATTGTTCAGACGAAATGCTGCCAAGCCAGGCTTCACATCTTCTAAATGGACTCGTCACTCTAAACCTAAATGCAGGACTTTCTATTTATTCTGTTCAGTGTCATCCTGTTATTTTCAGACACTTGCTTTAGCTTTCTGAATTTTTCATTCTATCATTTATCATAATAGCTATTTCTTCAGAATTTGCCTCCTACACTCACTCCCTGGATGTGTATATCTTTGGTGTCTACATCCAAGTTCTTGAAAAATATGGGCCAAGGGCAGAGCCTCCAGTGGAACCCCAGAGACACCTCCTCGAGGGGCATCACAGTTCATGACTAGGCACAGTGGGTCCATTTGTTCCGCTAGCTTCAGCTCTTCCTCACTTACCACTCTATCAACCAGTTCACATTTCTCTGAATTCTCAAGGATTTCTTGAGATTTCATGACCTGCTTGGATGAAAACTGAATTCCTTGACCTACTCCTACTCCTTCAGAGTCTACTGGTTGATGGCACCCCCCAGCCATGTGCTGGAACCCTGGGCACAGTCCTGATCCTCCCCCTCCCTCGCCTCCTTCAGAAGGGGACGGCGGAAAGCAGGGCGGTGCTGCTGGCCTTCTGGACCACTGCTCCCTGCTGGTACCCTGGCAGCGGCCTCTAAGCATCTCTGCGTATCTCTGGTCTTTTCTCCTCCTGTCCTTCCTCTTCATCCTCACTGGAGTTCTTTCAAAACTCTGGGTCATATTCTCTAACACCCCTGAATAAAACCACCCAAATTCTTCAGTGTAAGGGCAATATTAAAAAGATTTAACAAGTAGTTGAGGATGAGCAATGATCAAAGAGAAGGCCAGCAGGAAAAAAGTGGGGCAGCCCCCTAAGGGCTCCTAGAAGCTCCATCCCAAGCCTCCACCCCCGTGCAGTGGTTTTAGCAGACCCCGCATTTGCATCTCAACAGGGTAGTTCTCTTTTCTCCATCCTTTCAAAGCTCCTTCTTAGAAAAGGCCTTGTCTCCTCTGAGGCTGGAAAGTTGTTCTTGCGTCATCATGTATTTTGTCCCACTCTCTGGCTTTTGGTAAAAAACTGGCTAGTCTTTCGGGCTTTACTCTATTGAGTCAGAACCAAGGTTTTAGCATTCAAAAATAAATAAATAAATACAACAAAAGCTACCCCCCAGCTTCTCTCCTCCCCTAAGCGCCAGGCTCTTAGAACTGAAAGCTTTCAAGGCTTGCTTTTTATATTCTCAGCCAGAAATTGGGCTCTGTTCTGACTGGATCCTTTTGTGTCTTTTCTTTAGGGGCAGTCAACCTTCATCTCTTGGTCTGGATAACTGGTGAAAGAGTCACAAGGTAAAAAAAAACGATTTTCTGAGAAAGAAAAAGACTTCTCATAGTATTTCAAAATATTATTCCAATTCTTTGTTGATCTGTCCACCAACTCTACTAAATTCAGTTTCATGTGGGCAGGGACCAATGTTTGATTGACTTCGGCTTTCCCAGTGCCTAAAATGTATTAGATGCTCATTAAATGCTTATTGACTGAGTGATTAAACCAGTGAACAAAGGGTAGACCATATCTATGGCATTTTGCTAATTTTCCAGTACGTTTTATAAAAAAGGAAATGGAATAATTTGACTTAGTTCCTCTGTTTTTGCTTGGCTCAGACTGCACAGATAGGAAAATGTATTGCTTTTTCTGAACAAGATTTCAGAAACCACAGTGATTTCAAGACCATCCATGGCAATCAATTTTTGTAGGGAAAAAAATTAGAATGTGTGCATAAGGAAAGAGAAAATGTAATAACAGTATTTGCAGATGGCTAATTCTTATGTACGAATTGTAATTTTTCAAATAGAAAAAAAAGCATTTCATTGTTTTCTCATCTTTATGGCTATTTTCTCCTATTATTATTTAATTAGTGTAATTTATAAGAGTGAATCAGTATTTTGTCTGGATCCCTCTTTTCAAAGCCTGCCCAACTTACTGGACTCCCCATCCCAGAACTGGGCCTTAAGAATGGGTATTTAACATGACAACAAGTAAAATTGTATTTCTAGGGTGCTAAGTATTAGACCTTCGTAATTGTTGTTTCTAGAGGAACTGTTCTTCTCCTTTATGTGATTCCCTCCTTTCTTTGTGTGACATTTAAAGATGAATTATCATTGACCCCACATGGCCGCTGACAGATCACGATGATTCAATGCCACTGATGGCTGCACACAGCTGCTGCCACATCCAAGGAGCGCAGGCTTGTAGAGAGCCCTGTAACAAAGGGCAGGTGAGTCAGTGAGTTCTGGATCCAGAATTTGAATGACTGCTTTACCACTTGTTTGGCAGGAATTACTTCTTACTCAGAGTATGAGTGGAGTATTTTATAACAGTGTTGAAGATAACACCAATTGTTGATTAACCTGGTGACTCACTACCTGTATCCCTTTGATCTCCCTGAAAGAAGAGGTGGATGAGAAAGTAGGTGTGAGACTAGCCCACAGCACAAGCCTAGCCCAGGGCTGCACCAGCCAGCCTGGCCTGCTGGGGCAGCGGCCCCTCCTCCCCACCACTCCATGTGCTTTTCTCCAAAAGGCGCAGCCTTTGCAGCCAGAAGCCCTTGTTGAGCCCCCTGAGGGGTTATGCTTTCCCATCAAATGGGCCCACAGGCTCTTAGGTCAGGGGGCCTTTTGTTCCCCCACCTCCAAGGGCTGGATCATCACACAACTAGGCAAGCTATGACAAGTACAGGAGGAGATTTTCTTAATGCATCGCCGGGCTACTATATTAACCGTGCGTGTGTGTGAACAACTAAATATAGTGGGGTTTCTTTATCTCCTGGTTCCATTTTTATACTCAGTTCTTGAAAAGACATTTTACTCATTCTTAGTTCAGAAAAAAATTAAGCCCACTTCGCAGTTCAGCTGTTTTCAATTATGTTACTCCACCCACTCTCTGTTTTCTGGGCATTCATTTACCCGCTGAAGGATTTATAAAGCAGCCCTCTGCTCTTTCCCAGCCACTGCGGTCACACTGCCTCCACACACCTAATAAGTACCTCAGGGAGCTTGCTAGTTCTGCATCAGAGACTGTGCCAAGTGGAACATAAGCCCCTCTTCTTTCCCACCTCCTCCCATTCCCAAACATTTGTTGGTATATGAATATCAGCCCACAGATGATATTTTGCACGAATCATTATGTTTCTTCATATCTTTAAATCAGCTTAAATCTGCCCTGAGCCCTCCTCCATTAAGGCTGGAGGGAAATACAATTTCACTCATTATTAGGACTCCCTACTTTCAGGACCTGGGCAAAGGAACTTAATGTATTGCTCAAGGACACAGGTTGGTCCCTCTGGTCGTGGGCCGGTTCCTTACTGGCTGCTGGTGCGATGCATGTTGTTTCAGCCCAGCTGGGGCCATCGGCCCCCAAGGCCATCAGTTCGCCCTGGAGCCAGGGAAGGAGCCCCTTCTGCTGAGGGCCACCTTTCCCAGATGCTGTCTGCTATCATCCTTGGGCCTGTTCTCTCCCCAGGCTTCTCCCCTCTCTTCTGTGCCCCACATTAGAGAGGTGCTGACTCTCATCCTTACCATTTTGGGAAATCTCTCTTCCCCCTGAAAGTCACCATCTTATCTCTCTTTTCTCTCTGGGACACCTAGCACAATTTCTTCAGAGGGGTTGAGCTTTCACAAAAAGCCAAAAAGGCCTTTGATGTCAAGTTTTCCTGGTGTGCAAAATCCCTGATGCAAGCAAGGTGTTAGAAGGCTTGAAATGAGAAGATGGAAAAATACTGTGAGTCAATTATTTGCTCAAATATTATCCTGTTTGCTCTTTTTTAGATGAATAAACTCTAGTTAAGAGAACCACCTAGGGGAGACCTGGCAGGGAGGAAAAGGCAGTTGTGACACGCAGACATCTGTAGCGGGCCAGGGAGAGGCATGTGGTTGCTACAGGCAGTGATTTCTCATAACACCCCTGCACTAATGTCTCTACGAGGCATCTGGACTCTACTCTTCTCTGCTGCTCCACTAGTATTTCTTCCTTTGTACCTTGCTTGTCTCTTTTTCTTTATTCATTGTGTTTTTCTTCTTTTTCTTTCCTTGACATAACTTCAAGTTGGGCTTACCATACAGTTTGATATTCCTTGTTAAGGTTTCCAGATACCATGAAGGACTGGTTGCCAGTCACTGAGCCAACTTCATAAGGAAAACAGCCCACAATCCAGTCATTGTAATATTCAGATGACCAGATCAGATTGAATGTGATTAGAAGGTTGAGCAATCACCCTGCAAGGGTTTGAGCCAGTTTAATGCATAACTGTCTCCTTAATTATGGAGTCAAATGCAACATTAGCTTTTAGCTACAATCTGGGCTTCTCATGCTGTTTGCATGATTGCTATCTTCTTGCCTTCTTTCAACTTGTAGCAAAAGGGAATTTCTGGGCCATTGTTTTCCATCTCACTTATTTTCCATATTTATGCCAGTAAAATATTTATACATCTTTAAGTCTGTGAAAGCTGTTTGGTGGTTTAGTTGCTAAGTCGTGCCCGGCTCTGTTTATTGTATTTCTATTATCCACCTTTGTTGTAGAACATCTGCTTTCTTTCATATGCTCATTACAAAAAGAAAAGTTTTTGAGTTAAATGTACCATAAGCTTATACAGTTTTGCAGTACATGATTTCCCGTGTACTCTTTTCATATCAAAAATTGCTTTTCACTTCTTTAGTCCACATTTTTTATTCTGTGAAACAGAGGTCAGCACATCGTTTCCTGTGGGCCAAATCTAGGCCGCAGCTCTAGTTTTGTGAATAATGTTTTGCTGGGAGACAGCCATGCCTGTTCTTTCAAGTGTTGTCTGTGGCTGTTTTCCTGTTGTAGTGCCAGAGTGGGTAGTCACGATGAAGGCTGTCTGACAAAGCCTAAACTATTACTACCTACATTTTTCCAGAAAATGATTGCTCATCCTAGCTATGGTACAATAACCAAAAATGGTTTCCATTGCAAATCTTAGAATTCCAGAGGCAGAAAAGATATGAACCTAAGAACTGTATTTTACAGAAGATAAACAGGCCCATGCAAGAGTCAGCTTTTACTGAATGCTATTATGTGCCAAGCACTGTGTCTTAGGAAAGACTATCTCATTGTCTACAACCAGTGCTATTATTTCTGAGAGAGAGACTTTAGAGTCTAAGAAAGTCGTTGCAACGTTCAGGCTCTAAGTGAAGGAATTTCCTGGAAATCCCATAGAAAGTAAATGTCAAAAACTAAAGCCGGTGCTTGGTTTCCTGTTCTCCCATGCTGTCTATTAAAAGCAAAGATGTTTATTGACCTTTGTGTTCTGTGACCCAGGGAAGCAGAGGTCTTCTTCACATGTCTTTTCTAAATCTTAACTGAAAATATACTGCCATTGGCTGGGGTAAGATACCTGCTCTAGCATGCCTGGCGTAAGTTATTTCTTGGGTGAGTCACACAACTATGGCTCTGTTCCCTGAGAATTTGCTTGAAGCTTGACTTAACCTGTTAAAAATCTGCGGAAAGTGGAAGTGGACCACTATTAGAGGCCCCTCTGTTCCCATGAGGAAATAGGACTCTGTCTCATCCCGTCAACTTGTGGCTTAGCCTTCCCTGTGTGCAAAAAGTAGAACAGGAACTCCTATGTGGGGTCATAACAATTCATAACTAACATTTCCAATAGAATGTTGACAATAGACTGTAAGAATGGTTGACTCCACATTAGACTTTCATTGATGACACTAATGCTTGCAGCTTCGTGATCACTGGGGCTCCACCCAGTCAGGATCCCCAGGACTCAACACGGGGGCCTGGTCCCACTGCCTTAGGGACATACGCTGCTCACTTTTTAGTCAACCTTACCTTTGTGTATTAACACCTTAGTATCTGCAAGTTTGTTCTCTCTTCAGGTTTCTGATATTGTCCTTCCTAAATATTTTTCCTGACATGAAGGCCTTCCCAGTCCTAAATCCAGGCTGCTACACTACTAGAGAAAGTCCCCCCAACTGGGCAGTGATAGTCTCCATGGAAATATGGTCCTCATCTTCAGCTGGGAGCTTGGAGTGGAATAGCCTGTCAATCTTCTCTGTTTCCCTAGTCAACTCATATTCTGATTTCCCCTTCAAAATTCCCCCCAAACTTCTGACTCCCTTACCTATCTCATCAAATTGGAACTCTCCAAATCTCTACACTGACTTGCTCTCACATCCCTTTCCTTTTTTAAAAAGTTATTTTTTAATTGGAGTGTAGTTGCTTTACAGTGTTTCTGCTGAATGGCAAAGTGAATCAGCTATATATATATATATGCCCCCTCTTTTTTGGATTTCCTTCCCATTTGGGGGATTTTCTTCCCATTTAGTTCTCCACAGAGCATTGAGTAGAGTTCCCTGAGCTAGACAGGAGGTTCTCATTAGTTATCTGCTTCATCCATAGTATCAACAGGGTGCATATGTCAATCCCAGTACGTCCCAGTCCATCACACCCTGCCCCTTCCCCCGCTTGGTGTTCATACATTTGTTTTCTCTTTCACTGCAACACTATTTACAATAGCCAGGACACAGAGCAACTTAAATGTCCATCAACGGAGGAATGGATAAAGAAGATGTGAGGCATATACACATGGAATGTTACTCAGCCATAAAAGAATGAAACTGGATCATTTGTAGAGATGTGGATGGACTTAGCATCATAGAGTGAAGTAAGTCAGAAAGAGAAAAACAAATATTGTATATTAACTCATTTTATGTGGTCTAGAAAAATGGTACAGATGATCTTAGTCACATCCCTTTCCTACTTTGCACCTTGCATTTGAAAAGGAGACCCTCCTCCTATGAAAGGTCAGATGTTCCATAGGTTTTATCTTTCACATCATGTCTCAGCATCTCAGAGAATTTACACTGACCATTTCCCCAGCCTCAGTTCACCTGAGCAGCAACCTAGCATGTCAATTTGTAAGAAGTGAAAAAACATCCCTGGAGTAAGTTGCTGTCAGTCAGTTCAGTCAGTTCAGTCGCGCAGTCGTGTCCGACTCCTTGCACCCCATGAATCGCAGTACGCCGGCCTCCCTGTCCATCACCAACTCCCGGAGTTCACTCAGAAGAAAAGTTATGACCAACCTAGATAGTATATTCAAAAGCAGAGACATTACTTTGCCGACTAAGGTCCGTCTAGTCAAGGCTATGGTTTTTCCTGTGGTCATGTATGGATGTGAGAGTTGGACTGTGAAGAAGGCTGAGCGCAGAAGAATTGATGCTTTTGAACTGTGGTGTTGGAGAAGACTCTTGAGAGTCCCTTGGACTGCAAGGAGATCCAACCAGTCCATTCTGAAGGAGATCAACCCTGGGATTTCTTTGGAAGAAATGATGCTAAAACTGAAGCTCCAGTACTTTGGGCACCTTATGCGAAGAGTTGACTCATTGGAAAAGACCCTGATGCTGGGAGGGATTGGGGGCAGGAGGAGAAAGGGACGACCGAGGATGAGATATCATATCAGTTAATCCAGGTTTCCATGTATTATAACCATAAAGTATAAATTAGTTTTCCTCCTACTGAATAGAAATTGAAACCAAACAAAATAAAACAAGCAAATTCTCCTCCAAGTGTGAGCACCACAGATGAACTTGTTTCTTGTGATCTTCCATTTTGCAGGATGTTGCCACTGACACTGAAATCTGTCAACTATCGTTTGGAGTCAGCTGAACTGCTTATACCACATACAGCGGAAAAGCATAAATGTGTGTTTGACTTCCATGAAATTAATGAGAGATGAGCTACTAAAGAGAGAACAAGAAGAAAAGTGAGAGCTGAGAAAATAGCAATTTAAATATTATGAGCAATTCTGCCTGCCAGTCTCTTCACTGTTCACGTGACCTACAATAGTGTTGTCCAGGAGGAAGACAATGAATCCCTGGAGTGTGTTCTACACCCATCTTTATAATCTCAAATCTCATCTCACAGACAGTGAACTCATCTTTGTTGTCAGTATCAGTCATCATGGTAGTCAACGTTATCACTATCAGAGCTGGGCAAGAATACCCAGGATGCATGGTGAGTATTCACATCATTGTTTCTCCTGATTTGTTAAATACATCCTTCTTCTTATCTTGCTATTCCATAATTTAATACCCTGTAGGATTATATTTTGCATGTTTGCACTGTGTTATATCCACTGCATTATTGTGTGTTTTACCTTAGAGGAACTTTTATGCCAAATCACATATATTCTATTCTATGTTCAACTTAAGAATTTCTCTAGAATTACTTTGAAAAAACATGATTATCACTTTCCTCTTTGACTTTACAGCTTAACCCCCAATATTTGCTGTGATCGCCTACAGCACAGAAAATAATATTGTATTCCAAGAGAGAGTGATTTCTTACCTAATAA
The DNA here is from genome assembly GCA_006408695.1 of Aepyceros melampus. NCBI lineage: Eukaryota > Metazoa > Chordata > Mammalia > Artiodactyla > Bovidae > Aepyceros > Aepyceros melampus. Next base: position 390,564 of record SJXQ01011520.1, on the reverse strand, counting down.
TTGTACCTAAAGATGTTATCTTATTTTTTAAAAATTACAGTATAAAGCAAGAACTAGAGAATAACTGGGAAACTTTTTGTCAACATAAAATCTAGAAGAAAGAACTCTAAAACATATTTTAAAGAAAATCTGTAACTAACATGTTTATTTCCATCCTTAGAGAGTTGGAGTGACCTAATAACCCTAAATCTAATCCTATCCCAATCCTAATACTCTATCAAGTTTAAAAGCCAAGAAAAGAATAGACATAATAAATTATGTAAAAATTTAATCCTGTATTAACTTAATAGATGTCATAAGAAAAAAATAGATGTTTAAGAAAATTATTTCATAAACAAAATCAATAAACAAAAAATCAGGAAACATATTTGCAATATATAGCCCCTCAAATTTAGCATATATAATTGTATTAGTTATCTAATTCTGCAAAATAAATAACCCCCAAACTGAGCAGCTTAAAACAATACACTTTGTTACTCACAGTTTCTGTGGATCAGGAAGTGAAAGTGAAAGTCACTCTGTCATGTCCGACTCTTTGCAACCCCATAGACTATATAGTCCTTGGAATTGTCCAGGCCAGAATACCAGAGTGGGTAGCTGTTCCCTTCTCCAGGGGATCTTTCCAACCCAGGGATTGAACCCAGGTCTCCCACATTGCAGGGGGATTCTTTACCAGCTGAGCCACAAGGGAAGCCAAGAATACTGGAATGTGTAGCCTATCCCTTCTCCAGTGGATCTTCCTGACCCGGGAATCAAACCATGGTCTCCTGCATTGCAGGTGGATTCTTTACCAGCTGAGCTATCAGGGAAACCTGTGGGTCAGGAATCCAGGCACAAATGAACTGTGTCCTCGGCTTTAGGGTCCCTCACAAGATTGCAGTCAAGATGTTAGCCAGGCTGCAGTCTCATTTGAAGGCTTGAATGGGGAAGAATCTGCTGCCAAGTTTATATTAATGTTTGCAGCATTTATTTCTTGAGGAATATTGGAATAAGGGCCTGAGGTTCTCATGGGTCTTTGGCTGGAGGCCACCTTAGTTCCATGCCAGGTGGCCCTCTCCATCAGAGAAAGCACATGAGAAGAGCCACAGAAAGAGTATGAGCAAAATGGAAGTCATGGTCTCTGTGTCATAATCCCAGAAGTGGTATCCTGTCACTTTTGCTATATACTAATCTTTAGAAGTAAAGCACTAGATAGAGCCCACACTCATAGGAGGGGATTACATAAGAGCATGAATACTAGCATGCAAAGTCATTGGGATCCTTTCTGGAAGGCTGCCTTCTGCAGTAATATACAAATTGCTTTTACATACTAGTTAGAAAAAGACAACAGAATTTAAATGTGAGCAAATGATAGAAATAGGCAATTCACTAAAGAGGAAGTCTATAGTAGTTGTGAAAATGTAAATTCAAATGGCAGTGAAATAATCACATTTATTCTCAGATAAGACTCAGATAAATGTATAAAGATGCATTGCTAATGAAAATATGAATTCTACAGCCTTTTGGAAAGCAACTTGTTAATATCAATTAAAGGCAGAAATATGTATTTCCTTTGACTTAGAAATCTAATAAATCAAATTAAAATCAAGAATTCACACACACACACACTACACACAAACAATACACATACACGCTCACTGTAGTATTATCTTGGTACAAAAAAACTGGAAACAAAATGGATAGCCTTTGAAAGGTAGCTAGTAAAATAGACATAGTATGTGTGTGTGTAATACTATGCAGCCATCAAAAAGGATGAATTAGAGGAAGAGAATGAATGCCCACCCTTCAAAAAAAGGAAGATAAAAAAAAGAAAGGAACAAAAAGCAAATAAAGATGGTAAAAAAGGGTAACTATGAGAATAAGCATGCATTTATATAAGATTATATTTATTTGTGGCTATGTGAGCAAAGAAAATAGATATACGTTTTAATGCATTAGTTCTGTGTTAAGTGGAAGAATTTCCATTATACACTTATGAGACTACTTTAGACATTGACTGATAACATACAGTATGCATATGATGATATAAACCTAATAGCATATGGGAAAATATACGGCAAGTTTTTAACATCAGTTACCTGAGCTGAGTTTGTTAGAGGAAATGGTGGAAAAAAGAGGATAAGGAGGAAGCTGTGCAATAAAACAAAAACAAATCTTTCTTTACATCTAAAAGTGAATATGATAAGCAGGTATAATCTTATCTCATTATATACTGAGCTAAATATATATTAGGCTTCCCTTGTGGCTCAGAGAGTTAAGAGTCTGCCTGCAATGTGCCTGGGTTGAAAAGATCTCCTGGAGAAGAAAATGGCAACCCACTCCAGTATTCCTGCCTGGAAAATCCCAATGGACAAAGGAGCCTGGCAGACTACAGTCCATGGGGTTGGGAAGAGTCAGACACGACTGAGCAACTTCACTATCTTTTCAAATATATACGTGTATTTGTACATATAGAAGACTAAGAAAGTCACTGGAATGTTCATAGCGGTTGTCTTAAGACTGAGTCCAGTAAATTTTTATTTTCTTCCTCATAGCTTTATATATTAATTTTTTTAAAGAGCCTGTATTGTTTATGTAATTGGAATGAAGTGAAATTTATAGATATATACTTGTACACATATGAATACACACACGAAGTGAAGTCAAGTCACTCAGTCATGTCCGACTCTTTGCAACCCCATGGACTGTAGCTTACCAGTCCATGGAATTTTCCAGGCAAGAATACTGGAGTGGGTTGCATTTCCTTCTCCAGGGGATCTTCCTGACCCAGGGATCGAACCCAGGTCTCTTGTATTGCAAGCAGATGCTTTACTGTCTGAGCCACCAGGGTTATTGGATATATATAAATACAAGCTCTGTGAATGAGGTGAATTGACTGGCAAGATTTCTGTTCAGAGGAAAGGAGAAAGGACATTTTACATCAAAGACACAGTATAAAGAGAGATGTTGACTCAGAAAAGCAAAAAATCATGTGAAGAGGAAACAAAATATCTGATTGGCTCATACTGACCAGGAAAGAGAGTAGTAAGATTCTATGTGTAGGCTGGAACCAAATTAGGAAGGACTTTGAAGACAGTTCAGCCTTTATCTATTAATAGTAAGCAGTGGGGAGCAGAATTTGAGTTTAAAGTGATACGATAAAAATCTGTTAATTGACTGGCAAGATTTCTGTTCAGAGGAAAGGAGAAAGGACATTTTACATCAAAGACACAGTATAAAGAGAGATGTTGACTCAGAAAAGCAAAAAATCATGTGAAGAGGAAACAAAATATCTGATTGGCTCATACTGACCAGGAAAGAGAGTAGTAAGATTCTATGTGTAGGCTGGAACCAAATTAGGAAGGACTTTGAAGACAGTTCAGCCTTTATCTATTAATAGTAAGCAGTGGGGAGCAGAATTTGAGTTTAAAGTGATACGATAAAAATCTGTTGGAAGATGAACCTGGCCCTGGTGTTCTGGACAGAATGGTAAAGAGTGGCCCCGAGACAGAGCGCTACTGAGGTTAATTATACAGACCCAGCATGAAGCAGTCAGAGCCGGAAGTGGGTTGTGTCTGGGGAGGAAAGTGACACATTTGGCACTACAAAAAGTGGCTTAATGATGGGTTCCTGGCAAGGAGATTTTGAGGATAAAAGCATCTACAAGCATCAATTACACCAACACGCAGCCCTTGTTCTTATGCTTGTGTAACAGAAGATGTGCTGGCGTTTCTGAAATAAATCAGAATAGGACATTTTGTATACATAAACATTTACTTAAGGACTTATACATTTATTGTCTAGCACTTACCTTTAATTTATAAGAACTTGTACATTTATTGTCTAGCACCAGGGCTTCCCTGGTGGCTCAGAGAGTAAAGAATCTGCCTGCAATGCAAGTGATCAGGGTTTCACCCCTGGGTTGGGAATATCCTGTGGAGGAGGAAATGGCAGCCCACTCTAATATTCTTGCCTGGAGAATTCCATTGACAGAGGAGCCTGGTGGGCTACAGTCCATGGGGTCACAAAGAGTTGGACACAACTGAGTGGCTAAACTTACTTACTTATCTTTACAACAGTCAAGCAAGAAGTGGAGAGAAGTGATGTCCCACTTTTCAGATGAAGAAGAGAAAGCTTCAAAAGATAAAAACCTGCCCAGCCTTACATAGCTTAATTTCAATCTAAAGATTTGACCAAAATTTTCTCTTTGAGCTGGTCTTCAACCTTAGCCTTTGGAAAACCTTCAAGGTTTTTAACATTTCTGAAAATATTTCTGATAAACAATAATATGAACCATCAAGGTATAATAATATCCAGTCTGTGTTAATATCTAATCTGTGTAATGACCGTTAAATAAGACACACTAGTTGAGTTTACTATCAATAACTGAATATTCACTTTCAAAATATAGGAATGCACCCTAGACACAAAGAGAAAATCTGCTTATGTGTTTACATGTCGAAATTTGAGCAGTCTGTAAAATTGTGCAATAGCTCATTATGACTGTGAAAATCATTAATTTTATGTAGAATAATTTTAAGTTTTTTTTTTAAAAATAGAAAGCACTTTCTTAAAGCAGTGCCCAAAGTTTCAGTTTGTGACATTGTTTCATCAAAATTATATCTTCTGGTATATGAGAAGTCTTTACCTTAGTAAATTACTGCTGAATAGAAAAAATAAAATTAAATCTTCAATGGCAACATCACTATTAGCAGTCTCTGAGTCTAGCAGGACTGCAAATATTGTTCCTCAGTTAACCTAAATGGAAAGTGACTACTTTCCATTACAGATTTACAGCATAATGACCATAGAATCAGTCCAGTAACTGACATTACTGGGAAATTATTGATTCTCTAACATAATGTCCAACTTAAAAAAACTTTGTCAACTAAAAACTTTGATATCAAAATTATCAAAATAATTAAATTGTTGTTGGACTAGAAGCATCCATTTTATGATGAACTAAAGTTTCAAGCAGCCTTAGCTTTGTTGAAATTGGACATGAACATTGGTCCACAGAACCCTGTATCCCACTGATCTAGCTCCTATAATCAGCTAGTAACTGTGAGAACCAGGTTCAAACTCAGCCACTGACCTCTTGTGGTCTTCCCCACTAGAATACTTGCTTCCACCATCCGGAAAGGGGTGGATATAGAGAAGTCCTTAGCTTTCCAAATTATTTGGAGAGTACTGTTTCTCTTATTATCAGTGTCCTCTCAAAGCCTCAGCGTTAGTAGTGAGATCATGGCCAATTTGAGTCCCTCGGAAATATAACTTGTATTACCTTCTGAGCAAAAAAGCCCATGTGATATATCAGTATTAACTGATTTGGGTCTGAAAGGGAATCAATCCTGACTTAGATTCTTATGCAACAACCAACAGTATTATCCAGAATAAACTCTGACTGACCTAAACTAATTTCTTGGAAAGTGTTCTAGGTATTTTCCAAAAAAGACTAGTATAGGAAGTTAGCCAGCTTGGCAGTGTTTATCCAAGAAACCTGCCAAAAGTCTGGCTTGATTTGCCAGTGTCAATATTCTAGAGTGCAAACATATTCTTGTGCAAGGGACATTATGTAAGCTAGAAATTAATCTTAGTTCATTCATTGTCCAAGGATGGATGCTACAGAAAGAAGCTCAAGTAATAGTTCCAGAATCGAAGTACAGGCCTCTCTGGTGAAGCTCTACTTAATTCAATAAGGGAGGAAAGCCCTTGTTTGAAACAGTGTTGAAGGCAGTGATGTGGGGGACTGCTGGTGGAAACAAGAGGGGGCTATTTTCTTCTTCATGTCTTTGTCCGAACTAGAACTATATGTGATCAAAGACCTTTTTGCACTCAGCCAGAGTGGGTTTTATTCCAGGTATTCTATGTCTGTATCATAGCAGCAATGACTAGAATAAAAGTGGATTTGAAAAGGTCAGTCCTAGCCCAGCATTATTAATCAAGAGAATATCTTTATCCCTTAAGACCTCATAATAAGAACTGAATCACAAGTATCAATATGGATGTAAGGATAATACCATACTATTAAGTTATGTCAAGACATATCCTGATGTCAATCATGATATACCAGGAAGTCACTGTGAAATGTTTAGGATGATAATTTCTCAGTACTGTCAGTTTCTAAGCAGTAGAATTGAATCTGCCACATTATTGGCATTTAGGTGTCATTGACTGGAGCTCAGCTGCCTTACCATCAAGTCAAGGAGATGGGGTGAGGCTGGTCACAAATCCCAGAGTTCTGGATGGATCACTGAATAAGAGTTTGTCTAGTTTACTTTGTTGACAAAGGCCCCTTCCTATCCACGGCCCTTCCTTCAGGCATTGAAGTAAATAGAGTCCATCTCTCTGTAAGGCTCACACTCAAAACTCAAAGACCAGAGAAGAAAACTGAGAAAAGATGGGAAAATATCTTCCTATGGTCTTGGCCTCATTTCCTTCTGGTCTGGCTCCTTGTCATTGAGCTCCAAAGAATGTGGGTGAATGTTTGTGCTTGTGATTGATTTAATAGGAATAGAAAAAGAGGAGATGGTTCAGATTGCTCTTGTCAGTCCAGAGATCAGTTTCCAACTCTGCTTTTCTGCATTCTCTAATGTATTGGGCCTGCCCAAGAGAGACGAGAACAGAGAAATGTGTATGGGAGATTGTCATGATCTCTGTCAAGCCAAGACCACCCAGTGGACTAACGGAAGGACAGAAGCCAGCCAAAGCCACAGGATAATATTGCAGAGAATGTCTACTGAGACATAAGTAATGCTACTCTCAGGATCTCGTTTCTCCAAATACCCCGTCTCTTGTAATACCAGAAACTCTCTTCTCCTTCATTTATTGTACTTCTGCAGCTTCTTCTGAAACTGATTGCTTGTTCCTTTTCATTTTTGTATCTTGTTATGGGTCATTTCTCTTATACTAGAGATGCTAAAGGCTGCAGATTCTGCCGGAAAGTGACTCATAAATCTCATTTGTGTTAACAATTTAAAACCTCATGGAGTTTGGGCCAAACACAAAATGTCAGGATGTTTGAAATCATATGAAAATGTAGATAAAGACTTTAAGTAAATAGCATAGTGACTAAAGAAATTGGTGCTAGTAATAGCTCTCACTTATTGAGGACCAGCTATGTACTTAAATGTACCAGTGACCAAGTTTCATTAGAACAGCATCTGTTAAAAGATAAAAAGTGGTCTTCAAAGCCAATGGCTGGATCTTTTCAAAGTGGCTTCTGTAAGTTATCTAAGGAACTCAGGAGCACATTTATGTGTATGTGAGCCTTGACACTGGCACTGGAGATGGAATCATAAGGGTTTTGAGTCTATCAAAAAGTGGTGGTGGCGGCTGGTTGAGAGTGAGCCCTGGTAACCATCGTGGTATGGAGGGTCTCAGAGGGGAGAGTTGGCCCTGTTCTGCCCCATGACCTGTGGGTTTTCATGGCTCTCAACTTCACAGCAAGGACTGGACTTGAGAGTCCAGAGTCAGCTAAGTCAGAGTTGGTGAATGATTCGATAATAGCAGGCTTGAGTGCCAAAGAGGGCTGGAAAGATGTCTTTTTAGATGCCTCCAGCAACCAACCACTTTTGCCATTTTGCCTCTCCTTCACTTCTAGCATAATTTTAAATAATAGTATTTAGCATATATTTAGTACTTGTTTTCTTCCAGGCTCCATTTAAAGTAATTTACATGTGTTGTCTCTTCCAAATAATAATTTACAAGGTAGCTAATATTATCATTCTGTATTCACTGATATGAAAACTGATATTTAGAGAGGTTTGGTAACTTGCTGAAGGTTATACAGCTAGTAGATGGTGAATCTACACTGTCTGACTTCCAGTTATACTATGATTGCACCTACCTTTAAGAACAATTCTTTTGCTCTACCACTATACATTCTGTCCTTTCTTCTATGTGTCTATGCTATTTCTTATGCAATTTCCCTCTCTCTTGCAGATTAACAAGTAATAGTACAATTTTTAAAGATTGCATCCCACTCAGAGAGTTTGGATAGATCACTTGGATATATTGTGCTCCAAGTAGAGATATCCCCTTTCCCCAAGAGGGGCACACAAAGTGTAAATTCTTTCTTGTGATCAGGCCAATCCCCAAATGTTCGTGAGAGTAGGAAACCCAAGTCATCCAACAATCAAGCAGAGAGTCAATTGTAATAGATACAGTGAAATATGATATGTTATAATTATGACAAACTACCCAATCATCAGTCTTGCTACTAACCAGAACACTAATAATACACACATATTAATACAGTTCTCGTTCCAGGGACATGGTAGATTGAGCTAACTAATGTGTAATGTTCTCTTAATGCAGTTATATAGAAATGCTGAATGAAGTAGAGTTCAAAACTTTTATATCACAGCAGAGCCCAGAAAAGGAAAAATGCCACATGCCAGGAATGAAGAGTGCACCCCGTCAGACCTGTGCATAGCTGATTGACTGCTTTCCTAAGAGCCTTGATGCAGAGACTCGGGCTCTCTGTGTCTTATGGTTCTACCAACTTTACCATGTAATTTTCAAAGTCACTGTGCTTATTTTCATTAAGCTGATAAAGGATAAGAGCACAGAGGATGGCCTGTTGGAAAGTTTTATGGATCAGACCTACAAATAGCCTATAGTACTTCCATTAAACTTCTGGTGAACTCACTTCACAGTGGCTGGGAATGTAGGCTAGATTGTACGAGGAGGAGAAGGAGGAGGAGGAACTTTGTTTGGAGATTATTGTATTGTATAATGCAATACAAGAACTTGGTAATGTTATGGTAAGCTAAGTAACCTTACCTTCTAAACATTCTGGATAAATAGAAGTTGGAAAAAAAGGTACAAACTCTAAGTCTCAGTTGCTTACTTTTTGATGAAGAACAGATTGAGAAACTTTTAAATAAATTAATATCTGAAAGTCTTTGTCTCTAGGTACATTCTCTTTTTACATTGTGCTCGTAGCTGTAAATGGATTCCATCTCTTCCAACAGGTGAAGCTTGATATCCAATTGCATAGCAAAGGAGGATGCTTTACTTTTCCATTAATGGCTAATAAGTATATTTCTGGATTCAGGAAAATATGTTTTCCTTTCGCTACTCAAAATTGGTGTGTATTTGTTGCCTTCCTTAGAAAGCTATGAGTGCATATAATACAGGAGGTTGAAATATCTGCACGTTTTAGAGATAACTGAGTTCAAGTGCCAAGGTCAAATTATAGATGTATTCAAACAGATGAAACATTAGTTTTTGTATTTCTGAGCATATTTGCTTTGTAGTCATTCAAATAAGGGAGAAGGAAATGGCAGCCCACTCCAGTATTCTTGCCTGGAGAATCCCACGGCTGGGGGAGCCTGGTGGGCTGCTGTCTATGGGGTCACACAGATTTGGACACGACTGAAATGACTTAGCAGCAGCAGCAGCATTCAAATAAGAATTTAGTTTTGCACATAGCTAGAAGGTCAGCTTGATTTCTTCGTTTGCTCTCACAGCCAAGCCCAACTCCACTTACTAGTCTCTGCTGCAGCTTGCTGTAAGTGGCTGCCTGTGAGCATTCCAAGTACAGCTTGGTGGACTCCATAAGAGGATGGGTAAGTATTGTCTTTTGCCTGCCACAGGCAGGTGGTTTAAGAGATATCGCATATCGGTCCTCTTTAATTGTGCCTAGATTTGTTATTAGAGTAGGACAAAGCCTAGGAAACTAGAAATCATATTGGAAAGGTTTGAGATACGGAGGTAAAGTTGGGGGAGGGGTCAGCATCTTACAAGTGTTAGTGATATAAGTGGTCTGAATCTTCATACTCTTCTCTTTGTACATTGGGAGTAAAGCCATTGGGTGGGGCTGCAGGGTGGCTCAGATCTGAGAACAAACACTCACCCCTCGTTCTCCACTCTTGTCTCTCCCTCAACCATCTGAGGAGACTTTGGGATCCCAGGCAAGGGAACGTCTCAGATTCTTTCATGATTCCATTTCTGTCTTTGTCAGAAACTTTACAGAGGATTTTTTTCAATACCACAGCTGCAAAGGGGTTGTTTCAGGTCAGTGAGAAAGAGGGATCCACTCCTTGGAGTGAGACTAAATAAAACTGTAAAGTCTAAAAGGTTGCAGTTTTCCCAGCGATCCCTCAGAAGACTCAGGGAATTCAGGGCCACGGTACCACTGTCAGCAACATGCGGTGTGGACCTGACCTGGGATTCCCTTACAGCTGGAGTGAAGAGCAAAAGTCCATGAAGAGCTGTCCCGTCTGAGATCTACAAGTGAGGTCAGTGATTCTTCCCTTTGTTTCTATTTAAATTTTCATCATTTGGCCTTTATGAATGGGAAGATATGACTCTGATCCTTGCTTTAAACTTTTTCTGGAGCCACAGGTGAATAGATTGCACATCTTTTCTGCTAACCCTTGAGACAGGTTCAAAACTAACCTTGTAAGAAGAGAAGAGCCCTCGGCCAGTGTGAATCCTCCACTTGGCATCTGGGCTGGAAACTTCTCTCAACCACACTCTCAGTACTGTCAGTCCACAGGCCTTTCCTCCTGAGTTCTGCCTTCACTTATGACTTTTTTCAGTGCTTCTTCAGCATTCTTTGACTTTTGTCATGGTATTTGGCAAAGTTGCTTTTCACAGATGTGCTATTCTAAACATAAGTTTTCTCTTAAGCTATCTAGGAAAGAGGTTATTTCATGAACTGAACCGCAGGTCTAGCGCCATCTTTTTGGTTGTGTTAGATGGATGCGTCTCCCCTGCGCCTGGAATTACCTTGCCCTCGCATGTAACCTTGTCTTTTGTTTGTAGTAAAATATGAAAGTAGAATATGGAGTGGAATATGAAATATTATATCTGCATAATACCCACAGTAATGACATGTAACTTCTAGAGTGTCAACAGAAGACTGGTCTGGCAACAATAGTAGGTCTGACATCTTGTCTTAATTCTCATATGTCCTTCCCTTTCTATGATCAGTTTTTGCAAGTCCTGCATTATCAAAACATGGATTTGATAATATAACCTCTGTATATTACATGCATTACTCCTAGAAATAGAAAACTTAGAGAACACAAGCATGGATTCCTCAAAGGTTAGGGATCATTTCACAGAATCTTCTCAGCTGTCTAACATTTCCTTCTAGAATTAACTTACTGTAAAAGACAGAAATAGTATGGACCTAGCAGAAGCAGAAGATATTAAGAAGATATAGCAAGAATACACAGAAGAGCTGTATAAAAAAGATCTTCACGACCCAGATAATCACAATGGTGTGATCACTCATCTAGAGCCAGACATCCTGGAATGTGAAGTCAAGTGGGCCTTAGAAAGCATCACTACGAACAAAGCTAGTGGAGGTGATGGAATTCCAGTGAAGCTGTTTCAAATCCTGAAAGATGATGCTGTGAAAGTGCTGCACTCAATATGCCAGCAAATTTGGAAAACTTAGCAATGGCCACAGGACTGGAAAAGGTCAGTTTTCATTTCAATCCCAAAGAAAGACAATGCCAAAGAATGCTCAAACTACCGCACAACTGCACTCATCTCACATGCTAGTAAAGTAATGCTCAAAATTCTCCAAGCCAGGCTTCAAACTAAGGTCCGTCTAGTCAAGGCTATGGTTTTTCCTGTGGTCATGTATGGATGTGAGAGTTGGACTGTGAAGAAGGCTGAGCACTGAAGAATTGATGCTTTTGAACTGTGGTGTTGGAGAAGACTCTTGAGAGTCCCTTGGACTGCAAGGAGATCCAACCAGTCCATTCTGAAGGAGATCAACCCTGGGATTTCTTTGGAAGGGATGATGGTAAAACTGAAGCTCCAGTACTTTGGCCACCTCATGCGAAGAGTTGACTCATTGGAAAAGACCCTGATGCTGGGAGGGATTGGGGGCAGGAGGAGAAGGGGACGACCGAGGATGAGATGGCTGGATGGCATCACAGACTCAATGGACGTGAGTCTGAGTGAACTCCGGGAGTTGGTGATGGACAGGGAGGCCTGGCGTGCTGCTATTCATGGGGTCGCAAAGAGTCGGACACGACTGAGCGACTGAACAGAACGGAACAGATTATCAATCATGCTTTACGTGGCTCAGGCGGTAAAGCATCTGTCTATAATGCAGGCGACCCGGGTTCGATCCCTGGGTTGGGAAGTTCCCCTGGAGAAGGAAATGGTAGCCCACTCTAGTACTCTTGCTTGGAAAGTTCCATGGATGGAGGAGCCTGGTAGTCTATAGGCCATGGGGTCACAAAGAGTTGGACACGACTGAGTGACTTCACTGACTTCACTTCAGGTTCTGAGGCTGGGCCCCTAATTAAGAGAGTAAAGGAAAATTCCCCAAGGTTCTGACCCAACCCATTAGAATGACAAGCCAAGGTACTCATTCCCAAAGTGCCAGGCTTGGGGGCATCAGTTCCCACCTCCTGCCCCCCTATAAGCATCTGCACCCAGTGCTGTCATTCAAGCTTTGGTGACGGAGCTCATCGCCCCCAGGACCACGGACCATCTGCCCATAGGTCCAGCCTGTGTCTGTCCCCTGCAGTCTGGCTCACTGGCACGGGTTCTAAACCTCCGTGGGCCTTCCCCAAGGCAGCGCTGCAGACACCTGGAGATGGCTACCATGCCTCTGCATGTTCCATCCTCCTGAATAAATACAGCTCTCGCTGCTGTTCTGTAGGAGGCCCCGAGTTTAACAGGCCCGTGTGAGACAGGTGGATGCCAGGGATGGGATGGGTGGTGGTGCTGGGCCTGGGCAAAGCCAGCAGATCGCCCTCCAACTGGAGGATCCAGAGAGGCTGGGTAGAGGCTTGGCACCGTGCCCCGAGACCGGGCCTGGTCAGGATCCAGCGTGCTCCGTAAGGCCCTCCTCAACAAGACGGCCGCTGAAGACAGAGGGCCCGAGCCTCAGGCTGAATCACTCTGAACAAAGGGAACCGCTGACCTCCTGTTCTCCCTCACCTCCTCCTCTGTCCACCTGCCTGGAACGTCCCTTTTTTCCAGCTGACCTCCAAGGTCCAGTCAAGCACCAGCTCCTCCAGGAAGCCTTCCCAGACTGCAGCAGTCATACAGACCCCCTCCTTCTAGTTGCTGCCTATGTTTTAATCAAACCCTGAAGGTCCAGCTTCTCCTTAGGGAACCAGTTCCCTGAGGGCTGGAACCTTGGGCCATTTGTCCCTGCTCAGCCCAGGATAGGGCAGGCAGGAGGTTACCAAGGAATCAATGAACAATACAAACATTATCGAGCTCTCACCCTGTCCAGCTACCTCTGTGCACTCACTGCCAGTACCTATAGGGTACGTGCAGAGACGTCTGTTGAACAAACGCATCCTCGGACACAATGGAGAAAGGTGGTGCGGATGCATGAAAGAGGGGCGTGCAGTGAGTAGCGCCTCCATCAGAACTGACAGCTGAAACAGGAGGAGGAGGTGAGATCACCGAGGGACAAGAGGGGAAGAGGGCAGACTGCAAGGAGGGCAGGAGGAGGAAGGACAGGCAGACACAGACGACATCTCCATGCAGCGAGCAAGAGGGACACGCTGGAGGAGGCCAAGGGAGGAACGCCGAATGGGGGCTCTGGAATTGACATTTCCAGAAACCCGGTCCAGGATCTGCCAGGAACCGGCTCTGCATTTATTGCACTGCCACACCAGGAGACAAGAAAGGCCCCCGGAAACCCCCAGCTAACCCCTTTGCTGGGCGCGCCTTCTTGAGGCCACATGGCATCCGCTGCTGGCATGAAGCTGAACAATGACAGACCTCGCTAGGACCAGGCCGCCTGCCTGCCTGGCTGGCTTCCCCTATCCTCCCTGGAGTAGCCCCTCATGGTCTCTGGCCCTGCCCAGAACGGGGAGGACCCCTGGGCGGGCTTTGTCCCAGGCTTTGGGGGCCCAAAACAATGTCCTTGTGAGCTGCAGCTTCCCCTGGAATGTCTTGATCTGGAAATACATCCCAGACTACCCAGAGGAATCATGCATTGTGCACAGAACATCGAGACTCCGGAGTGCCTGCCCCGCCAGGAGGGAGGCACACCCTTCAGAGACTCCCATGACCACTTCCAGTGAGGGGGTGGCGTTTGGTTCCAGGCTTACTCTCCATCAGGAGCCACAGACACCCTTGAGCCTCTGCCTGTTCTCCTCCTGGGGAGGAGGTCTCGCCTCTTCTGGGGGCCACCTGGTCGGTGACGGACAGCCTTGGCTGTTGGATTTTAGGAGATACAAGAAACGGGGGACGTTTCTTCATTCTCTTGCTTGCGTGCTTGCTACTGCTATGCTGCTAAGTCACTTCAGTCGTGTCCAACTCTGTGCAACCCCATAGACGTCAGCCTACCAGGCTCCTCCATCCGTGGGACTCTGCCCACCAGAGTCCTCTGTCCATAGAAATCCCTCAGCAAGAATACTGGTGTGGGTTGCCATTCCCTCCTCCAGGGGTCTTCCTGACCCAAGGATCTAATCCAAGTCTCCTGCATTTCAGGCGGATTCTTTACTGTCCGAGCCACCAGGGAAGCCCCTTCATTTCCTCAGCTTCTATCTGCTCATCCTGGTTGAACCCCAGGGTGTTGCTCCAACCTAGTCTAAACTTTTTTTTTTTTTTTGACATGAAAGGCCTTGAAAGATTTCCAGCGTTCGCCTTAATTTTTTTTTTCATGACTGTGATGTCAAGAGAATTATTTTTGTGACTGTGATTTAAGGAGAATGAGCTTCTGAAGCCATTTGGGGAGAGGATGCTGGAGCCCTCTCTGTGTGTATCCCTTTCGTGTGCACGGATGTGCGCCCTCGGGCATGTAGTACAAGCCTGCTGCTGTGAATGGGTGTGGGGAGCACATGTGTCGTTGCCTGCGGATAGGTCCGTGGAGCGCGCAGACTTGTGTGGTCGGGGCAGGCACACCAGTGGGGCGTGAGTGCCAGTGGACGTGTGCTGTTGTGCGTGTGTGTGTGTGAGTGAGCGTGAGCCTGCAGGCACCCGTGGGTGGGTCTGGACATGAGTTGTGTGTGTGTGTAGTTGTACACACGCTCTGACGTATGGAGCGTCTGTCTAAGGGGCTGGAGTAATTTTATCCTCCGTGGTTTTGATTATATCTATTTTTCCTCCAAACATCTGCTTTATGGGGGACACACCGCTCGCCCTGTTCTCGGGTGAGCCAGCCTCACACGCCCTGTGGCAGCGAGCACAGCGCCAATGCAATCTCCTTAAACAAAACAGGCCAGCGTGAGGCCCTTTCCTGCTGTTTAAAGGGCACCGAGTAAACGCATCGCTGTCCAGTTGTGCAGGGGTGGGGGCAGAGGTTAAAGGTGAGCCATCGATCACGTCCCCAGCCCACCTTATCTGCCACTGGGCTCTGTCCCAAGTTCAGCTTGGATGGCCTGAGTTTTAGGTCCAGGCCCAATAAAATACACCAAAGGGGGAGCTTGTGCTGGGGCGACCTTTCAGCACATGAGGAGCATATCTGTGTGTACCGGGCAGACAGGGACTGTGTTCCTGTCCGGGAGGAGCTGCCAGGCGGAAGAGAAGAGGTAAGCCAGGGACTCAGCCAGCCAACCACGAGGTGATGTAGGCACTCCTGCCACACGCACCCACCCAAGGCCCAAATGTGCTTCTCCAAACAAGGAAAGTCTGACAAACGGTCACACATCACAGGAGGCTGAGACATGGAGGACTAAATGTGATGTGGTTTCCTGGACAGGGTCCTGGAACAGTAAAAAGCACGTTAGCAGAAAACTAGTGAAATGGGAATAAAGCATGGCACTCAGCAGGATAGATGGGTAAACTATTTGAATGGACATTTCACCCAAGAAGATATACATCTGGTGGTTCAGATGGTGAAGAATCTGCCTGCAATGCAGGAGACCCAGGTTCAATCCCTGGGGTGGGAAGATCCCCTGGAGAAGGGAATGGGGTAGCCATTCCCTTGCCTGGAGAATTTCCTGGACAGAGGAGCCTGGTGGGCTACAGTTCACAGGATCCCAAAGACTCAGACAAGGCTGAGCAGCTAACAAACATAATAACCAGCTCAACGTATTACCTATTAGAGATTATTTACTAGGGATATTCAGGAGATATGGCCACACACCTACTGGGATGGAAATTAAAAACTCGACGATACCGAGCGATACCCAGGAACTGACGCGCGTGGAACTCACTTCCATCACTGGTGGGAAAACAGCACAGCTGTCTTATACCATGAAACACACTCTCACGGCTCGAGCAAGAAATCTCACTGCTAGGCATTTGCCCTCAAGAGACAAACACTTCTTTTCATGGCAAACCTGTATGCAAATATTTATAGTGCCTTTGTTCACAGTCGCCTCAAACTGGAAACAGCCCAAATGTCCTTTAAACCATGGAACAGCCACGCAATGGGCTACTACTCAGAGATAAAGGGAGCAAACTAGTGATGTGAACTATGGCGTGGATGACTCTCAAAGACAGCATCACTGTCTGTAAAAGAAGCCAGTCTCCAGATGTGTACGGTGCCTGGCTCCACTTATTTATTGCATGCCCTTCTGGGGAAGGTAACCAACTCAGTGGACGTGAATTTGAGCAAACTCCAGGAGACAGTGGAGGACCCAGGAGCCTGACATGACTGTCCATGAGTTCACGAAGAGTCAGACACGACTTAGCAACTGAAGAACAAACAATACCAGGACAGAGAGCAGACCGCTGGTGGCCGGGGGCTGAGGGCTGGGGGGTTTAACCCCGAAGGGCTGACGTGTGGGATTATCTGAGCTTGTATCCCAGGTGTGACTGTGAGTGCACGTGTCTGTACAGGAGCGTGTTCAGATTCATAAAATCACACGCCTCGGTTTAAATTTTTCAGCTTGCTATTTTAAAAATAAAAAATAGGCAAACTCCAGGGCTTCTCTGGTGGCTCAGGGGTAGAGAATCTGCCTGCCAGTGCAGGAGACACAGGTTCGATCCCTGGTCTGGGAAGACCCCACAGGCTGTGGAGCAGCTAAGCCCATCTGTCTGTCTGTCAGTTGCCCAATCGTGAACAACTCTCTGCAACCTCATGAACTGCAGCCTACCAGGCTCCTTGGCCCATGGGGTTTTCCAGGCAAGGATACTGGAGTGGGTTGCCAAACTGCAATGTAACTATCGAGCCTGTGCTCTAGAGCCCGGGAACCTCAAACGCTGAGCCCACATGCTGCAAGTACTGAAGACAAGGTGCCCTGGAGCCTGTTCTCCACAACCAGAAGGGCCACCACAATGAGACGCCTGCA
Organism: Aepyceros melampus; assembly: GCA_006408695.1. Taxonomy (NCBI): domain Eukaryota; kingdom Metazoa; phylum Chordata; class Mammalia; order Artiodactyla; family Bovidae; genus Aepyceros; species Aepyceros melampus. Next base: position 373,405 of record SJXQ01011520.1, on the reverse strand, counting down.
CACCGCAGCTAGAGAAAAGCTCGTGCAGCAAGGGAGATCCAGCAGAGCCAAAAATAAATAAAAATTAAAAATATATAAAACTATAGAGAAAATACAAAACTGGGTGTAAATATAGTAAAGAAAAACTAAGCAGGTAAAATGTTTGTATGTCTTCACCCAGAAATCTCACCTCTAGGGATTTAAACTAAGGACAGAATTATGAATGGGCACAAAGAATTAACTAGAGAGAAAGTTCCTCATGGCACTATTATATGGGAAAATTGAAAATAAGCAAAATATCTATTACTAGGAGATTGCTCAAATAAAGGATGATATTTCCATAACTGGAAGATCCTTCCTGGTTTTCTTTATTCTACAGACTGTTTCTCTCTTGATATTTAACACGTATTATTTTGTATTTATTTGTTTTTTCCTTCATTTATTGTCTCTCTCTCTCCCTTCCATAAAACAGGGAATATATCTGAATATATTTGTTTGGCTTAGCCTTTTGGTTTAATGCCTAGTATTGCAGCTGGTATGCAGAAGGGGTTCAATAAACACTGATGAAAAATGAAAGAAACTGATGTGCAAGAATAGCATTTTATTACCTGAAAGTTGTTCATGTTACAGTAAGTAAACCTCATCTTGAAAAATAGGGGAGGTGAGGATGCGGTGTCTGTCCTTAGAAAATTCTAGCAGTTTCCAGAAGTAAAGAATATCGGTATCTGGGTTTAGTTGCCTTTTTTTTTCCTAGTCTGACTTAATTTTCTTATTTGTCCTACCATAAATAGGAACTGCTTTCATCATTTTAAAATGCTATGTGAAAGTAGCAACTAGAATCCGGAATGGTGCCGGCTCGGGTAGGTTTGGGACTGGGCTGTGTGATGGGAGGTGGAGGGAAGCGCTGCCGGGAACCAGGTGGAGGAACAGCAGTCATGCTTCAGAGAAAGGCCCCTTCTGCGCTGAAGACTAGCTCCCGTTCTCACAAACTGGGCACCAGCCCCCACAACTCTGAGGCCTCGTAGGTGCTGGAGAGTCTCAGAGCTCTGGCTTATGTTCAGACCTCACCAGTTTCTCTGTCCTCAGACTCAGCACGCTCCACTACCACCAGAGACAGTGTCGAAGACACACACTCCTGGTCTAGGGCCACCCTGTCTAAAGGCCTTCCCTGGTTCCCAGAGCTCTCGTTGTTGTGCGGTCGCTAAATCGTGTCCGACTCTTCGCAACTCCATGGACTGCAGCACGCCAGGCTTCCCTGTCCTTCACTAGCTCCCAGGGTTTGCTCAGACTCATGTCCGTTGAGTCAAGGATGCCACCCAACCATTTCATCTTCTGCCACCTCGTTTCCCTCCTGCCCTCAGTCTTTCCCAGCAGCAGGGGCTTTTCCAGTCAGGATGGTCAGATAGAGTACAGGGTGCTCAGTCAAATTAGAATTTCAGAGAAACAGTGAGTCACATTTTAAGTATAAGAATGTCCTGAATATTGCATGGGAAATACTTATGCAGTAAGTCCCCTACGAACAAACTTTCGAGTTGCAGGCTTTCAAAGATGGGAATGTGCATTCCCTCAGAGTCAGACCCGAGTGAAACTGCAGCTTGCCCCCTCCATCTCCTACTGCTGACGATTCTTCAGCTCTGCGTCTCCCACCTCCTGCCCCTCCTCCAGCCAGCAGCACTTCTTGCTTGTGTGCTGAACGCCAGCTCCTCTATGCCGGCTGTTAGACTGTACCACTGCACTTTTCAAGGTACTGTACTGGAAGATGAACGTGTTTTATTTTTTGTGTTTGTTTTTGTGTATTGATATTATTTGTGTGAAAAGTATGATAAACCTATTTCCGTACAGTACTATATAGCCGATTGTGTTAGTTGGGTATCTAGGCTAACTTGCTTGGACTTATGAACCAAGTGGAGTTACGAACTCGCTCTCGGAATGGAACCCGTTTGTATGTAGGGGCACAATGTACTGAACATTATTTATTGTTTATTTGAACTTCAAATTAAATGGAGCATACTGGTTTTGTTGTTAGATTTTTATTTTTTATTTTTTGCTAAAACTGCCAGTGCTAGAGTCAGGCTGACTGTGGCATTCAGGATTCCCCAGGCAGGACTGGCCACCGTCCTCCTCACACTTACGCCTTGCCACACCTGCCCCTCCACCTCGCTTCCGGTCCCACCGAACACACTGCTCGAGCGGCTTCAGGCCTCCCCACCCCTGCCTCCTTCTCACTGGGATGCCCTCTGCCCTTCGTGCATCTGGCTAACTCCTACTCTCCCTGGGTATCTTCCTCTGTAAGCTTCGTGGCTTTCCTTCCCACTCCCACTACATATAGTTATCTATGTTCTATAAGAAGACAAGCTCAAAGAAGAAAACTATAATACATAAACAGAAAAGGGAAACATAACTTTTTATAAAAGTCTTTTAAAAAACCTATCACTACGCTGTACATCTTCCCATCCTATTCTATATTCTCCTGCTAACACATCATTTTTAACGGTTGCATAGTATTCCAACGCACGGACAAACTCTGTTTTCTGTCCTTAATCCTTTACTGTCGGGCATACGGATTGCTGATTGTTTGAAATAGTAACAGGCCTGTGATGAATACCTTTATAGTTAAGTCCCTTGACATTTTTGTGGCAGTTACCTTTGCAAAAGTTCCAAGAACTAGAAATACTGAGTTAGGTCATCAGTTCAGTTCAGTCACTCAGTCGTGTCCAACTCTTTGCGACCCCATGAATTGCAGTACGCCAGGCCTCCCTGTCCATCACCAACTCCCGGAGTTCATCAGACTCACGTCCATTGAGTCTGTGATGCCATCCAGCCATCTCATCCTCTGTCGTCCCCTTCTCCTCCTGCCCCCAATCCCTCCCAGCATCAGGGTCTTTTCCAATGAGTCAACTCTTCGCATGAGGTGGCCAAAGTACTGGAGCTTCAGTTTTACCATCATTCCTTCCAAAGAANGACTCTCTGCGACCCCATGAACTGCAGCATGCCAGGCCTCCCTATCCATCGCCAACTCCCAGAGTTCACTCAGACTCGTGTCCATCGAGTCATTGATGCCATCCAGCCATCTCATCCTCGGTCATCCCCTTCTCCTCCTGCCCCCAATCCCTCCCAGCATCAGTCTTTTCCATTGAGTCACCTCTTCGCATGAGGTGGCCAAAGTACTGGAGCTTCAGTTTTACCATCATTCCTTCCAAAGAAATCCCAGGGTTGATCTCCTTCAGAATGGACTGGTTGGATCTCCTTGCAGTCCAAGGGACTCTCAAGAGTCTTCTCCAACACCACACTTCAAAAGCATCAATTCTTCGGCGCTCAGCCTTCTTCACAGTCCAACTCTCACATCCATACATGACCACAGGAAAAACCATAGCCTTGACTAGACGGACCTTAGAATCTACTTTAAAAAAAATTTTTTTTTGGCCATGCTGCTCAGCTCTTGGGATCTTAGTTCCCTGACCGGGGATCAGACCTGCACCACCACCCCCCAACAGTGGAAGTGAGCCCCTTGATGCTTGGGCGAGTTCTGTCTCATTATCTAAACCTCATTCTGAACAGTCCTGAGTCATTTTATTAATTGAAGTATAATTGATTTGCAATATTGTGTCAGTTGCAGGTGTATAGCAAAGTGATTTTGTTATATGTATATATGTATATATCTATATTCTTTTTGAAAAAATTATTTTCTATTATAGTTTATTGTAAGATATTGAATATAGATCTCTGTGCTATATAGTAGATCCTTGTTGTTTAGCTACTTTATATACGTTAACTTACATCTGTTAATTCCATCGGACAGTCCTGAGTTTAATCTGAGCTATTAAAATTTTAAGACTTGGATTCTTAAGAGGTATCAGTACATTTCCTGGGTGGTAGGGACCTGAAAGGACTGAGCCGAAACTCCAGTACTTTGGCTACCTGATGTGAAGAGCCAACTCGTTAGAAAAGATCCTGATCCTGGGAAAGACTGAAGGCAGGAGGAGAAGGGGGCGACAGACGATAAGTTGGTTGGCTGGCATCACCGACTCGATGGACATGAGTTGGAGCAAGCTCTGGGAGATGGTGAAAGACAGAGAAGCGTGGAGTGCTACAGTCCAAGGGGTTGAAAATAGTTGAAAACAACTTAGCATCTGAACAACAACAAAGGAAATTGGGGAGAATTTCCTAGGCAGAGACCTGGGGAGATGGTCCTAGACAGAGGAAGCCTAGAAGGAACTTTGGAATGAACTGGGTTTGCTGACCTTATTTAATTTGGCTTAAATTGGAAAGATTGTGTATATATGCTCTGGACAAACTGCGGTGGTGGTGGTGGTTTAGTTGCCGAGTTGTGTCCGACTCTTGTGATCCCATGGACTGCAGCCCGCCAGGCCCTCTGTCCACGGGATTTTCCAGGCAAGAATACTGGAGTGGGTTGCCATTTCCTTCTCCAGGTAATCTTCCCAGCCCAGGGATCGACTCCATGTCGCTCACATCTCCTGCGTTGACAGGCGGGGGTCTTTACCACTAGCGCCACCTAGTGGGAAACCCTCGAACAAACTATTTGACAACCGAACAAGAGGCTGAATTTGTCTCAGTTCAGTTCAGTCGCTAGATGTTGGCAATTTGATCTCTGGTTCCTCTGCCTTTTCTAAAACCAGCTTGAACATCAGGGAGTTCACGGTTCACGTATTGCTGAAGTCTGGCTTGGAGAATTTTGAGCATTACTTTACTAGCATGTGAGATGAGTGCAATTGTGCGGTAGTTTGAGCATTCTTTGGCATTGCCTTTCTTTGGAATTGGAATGAAAACTGACCTTTTCCAGTCCTGTGGCCACTGCTGAGTTTTCCAGATTTGCTGGCATATTGAGTGCAGCACTTTCACAGCATCATCTTTCAGGATTTGAAACAGCTCAACGGGAATTCCATCACCTCCACTAGCTTTGTTCGTAGTGATGCTTTCTAAGGCCCACTTGACTTCACATTCCAAGATGTCTGGCTCTAGATTAGTCATCACATCATCATGATTATCTGGGTCGTGAAGATCTTTTTTGTACAGTTCTTCTGTGTATTCTTGCCACCTCTTCTTAATATCTTCTGCTTCTGTTAGGTCCATACCATTTCTGTCCTTTATCGAGCCCATCTTTGCATGAAATGTTCCCTTGGTATCTCTAATTTTCTTGAAGAGATCTCTAGTCTTTCCCCTTCTGTTCTTTTCCTCTATTTCTTTGCATTGATTGCTGAAGAAGGCTCTTATCTTGTCTTGCTATTCTTTGGAACTCTGCATTCAGATGCTTATATCTTTCCTTTTCTCCTTTGCTTTTTGCCTCTCTTCTTTTCACAGCTATTTGTAAGGCCTCCTCGGACAGCCATTTTGCTTTTTTGCATTTCTTTGCCATGGGGATGGTCTTGATCCCTGTCTCCTGTACAATGTCACGAACCTCATTCCATAGTTCATCAGGCACTCTATCTATCAGATCTAGGCCCTTAAATCTATTTCTCACTTCCACTGTATAATCACACCTTAAGAGCTCTGATAAGTGAGTGTGTCTTCTAGAAATGTGCCCATTTTTTCAGCATGCCTGCCTGCTTCAGGACAAGTACCAATCATTACACTGTTTATAAAAATCTTTGCCATGTGACAGATACAAGTGAAATTGCATTTGAATTTACATTTTTTAAAAAATGTGGGCTTCCCAGGAGGCTCAGTGGTAGAGTCCACCTGCCGATGCAGGTGACATGAGCTTGCTCAGTGGGTAGGGAAGATCTCCTGGAGGACAAAATGGCAACCCACTCCAGCACTCTTACCAAAAAAAAAAACCCGTGGACAGAGGAGCCTGGCAGTCTAGAGCTCACGAGGCCACAGAGAGTCGGGCATGACTGAGGCCGAGCGTGCTTACACACACACAGGCACACGTCACTAGTGAAGCTAACTTTTAATTCGTTGCATTTCTTCTTTTGTGAATTGTTTCTACTGAGCTTCCAAGGTTCGGTGCAAAGGTGACTCCTTCTTCCTCTCCAGGGTCGGGCTTCTCTCTTAAAGGTTGAATTCCCCACTCTGAAGCACGGCGGTGTGGTCTGGCTTCCTGCTCGACTGTGAGCCGTTGGGGTAGGGCTGCCCTGATGCACTTCGGGGCCCTGAGCTGGGCCCCGGCTCCTTCTGCCTTTGGTAGCTCCAGGCAGCTCTGCGCGCCCTGCTGAGGTCGACAAGGGCGCCGAGAGCAAGGGGGCCCGAGGCCGTGAGGCTGGGCTCCAGGGCGGGGTGGGAGGCTGGGATCCCCCCGCACACACTGCTGTGGGGTGGCTGTGGCACGGCGCTGCAGCTTGGCCCTCGCGCGGTGACGGGGCTCAGAGACGCCAGCCACGGGGCAGGGGGTGTAGGACCAAGGTCCCGCGTAGCTACAGATGCTGCTATGGCCTCGGGCAAGGCTTTTGGCTTCTCTGCTTCACGTCAGCAAGCCCTGCCCGATCTCCTGCCAGGGAGAGGGGAGGAGGGTTACAGAGGAGGTGCAGCCCCCTCCAGGAAGCCAAGACTGGGCTGTTCTCCTCACCCACCGGGCAGGTTTGCGGGGGGCCCTGCGTGAAGGCTCCAGGCACCCCCATCCTGCCGGTCAGGATCCAGGCTGCAGTGGCTCACACTGGCCACCAGGAGGCACTGCGCCCCAATTACCTTCCTCAGGGCCAGACGTGAGGCCCCAGGGCCCCGGCCGCAGGTGTTTCTCCCAGGTTGGTTAAAGACGCAGGCCCCCTCCCCGGAGGGCTGGCTAAACACGTGGTGATTCAGCCCTACGACGTGTCCGATATCCCAACCCTCCACACACGGCGGGTGAGGCGGGTCCCTGCCCTTCTCCGCCGAGCTCTTTCCACCTCCGGTTCTGAGGGTCTTCGCGTTCTTGGCTGGTGTCAGTCCCCAGCCTTGAGCGCCCTCATTTTACAGATGGGCAAACTGAGGCTGAGAGAGAGGGAAGCCACCGGGCGGCCGGCCTGACCCGAGTTCCTCTTATTGCCCGCAGTCTCCTCCCTTCGTGGAGACCCGAGGGGCATCGCTGGCCCTCCGGATACGGACAGGTGAGCCCTGCCCAGGCTACCCCACCCCGGTTTTGCCCAGTCGGCTGTCCAGGCGGCTCGTGGATTTGTTGCCGGCTCCTCTGTGGGCTCTTCCCCAGGGAAGCGTCAGCAGTCGTGGGGACTGCAGGCCCCTCTTCCATCACTCCACCCTGAGGGGAGGGGTTTCCTGCAAGCCAGAAGATCGAGGGGGCTCCCCAGAATCAGGAAGGAAAAGGACTCAATCCTGGGCTCTCACTACACACCAGGAGCTGTGCTTCATGGTTTACTAACATGCTCTCACTGCTGTTTACAACAGCCATGTGAAATATGCCCATTTTACAGCTCCAGAGACTGAGGCCAGAGGGCGTAAAGGACTTGTCTAAGAATGCACAGCTGCTGAGAGGCAGAATTTGAACCCCAAGCCCGGGGCATCTTCCTCTGGGCCCTCCTGGAGTGGATACCCAGTGTGTGGGGCTGGGACAGGGGAGCCAGGAGACAGAGTCAGGGAAGAAGGGGATAATAAGAATGGGAGGCACATGAAAACTCCTCCTCTCGGATGCCTCTAAATCTGCCCATCATATTGAACCTTCAGTGCTGGCCCTGGTGAAACTGTCCTGATAGAACTTCATAGAACTCTGGGACCTCCAGTGTGGACCAAGGCCTTTTCTTGGGACCTTGTTTTCAGGGTCGCTCCATCCCCTAGTTTACATTCAACTAATTCTTTCTTTTCCTCTTCCTGACACGGGGTCTGTATTTATATTCAATTCTCTGCTGAATACCGAAGTATTTAAAAGTAAAAAGGCTTATGTCTGTGACTTACCCCCAAACGGTTCTGAAAGAAATAATATGTATGTGTGCATTTGAATATATCTTAATATATACATGCAGAAAGAGCACACAAGAGAGTGAGGGCAGTAATGCAAATATGGTAAACCTTTAATATGGGGGGTTGGTGTCAAAGGGATCTGGGAATCCTTTGTATTCTACATTTAACTTTTCCTGGTGTCTGAAAACATGTCAAAACGAAAAGCTTTTAAAAAGAACAAGAATGCAGACAAATGGGAAGAAACCACTTTATCCAGGAATTCAAGTCCTGAAACCGGCATTTGTTACAATTTGTACAGGACCCAGACTAGAGTCTAGTAAGCAATCTCTCTGCTTCCCCTTCACCAGCACCATCCACGACTTCTACAAACGGGCTTGCACGCTGAACTCAAAATCACAAGGGAGATCAACTCAAGGGACAAACCTTGACTCCCCAGTCCTATGGAAACTCTCATTTTTCCATAGACCCCATTGAAGCATGCGGTTCTTCTAAGGCCGTAGGAGGCAGTATTTTGTTAGCTGAGGTTAAGCTATCCTTGGAACTTAAAAGTACTTGGTATTGTTTGAGCCTATTTTAATTTCAGCTCTCTTACAGTTAGTCCAAACGGGTAAGGTTTCCCTGCATCCAAAGAGAAGTGGTTAAAAAGAAAGCCCACCGACAATAGCTGGAACAGGCAAGCGACCCGTGTTCGTCAATGGAGAGGCACCTCCACACAGAGTACGATTATTCAACCTCAGAAAGGAGGGAAATTCCGGCACCTGCTACTGCACGGATGAGCCTTGAGGACATCATGTTGAATGCAACAAAGCAGTCACAAAAAGGTGCATCCTCACGAGCCCCTGGAGCGGTCAGTTCATGGAGACACCAAGTAGAATAATGGCTGGGGCCCAGGAGGGTGCAGAGCTCGTGTTTCCTGGGGACAGGGGTTCAGTTTGACAAGATGAAGAGAGTTATGAGGCTGGATGCTGGTGATGGTTGCACAACATTGTGAATGCTCTTCACACCACTGGACCGTACACTTAAAACTGGTCATGATGGTAAATTTTATTTTCACTTGTATTTTTAATTTTTTTAAAAAATTGGAGAGAAAGAAAAGAAAGTCCACTGCTGGCTAGGGTCCCTGCGGGCCTCCATCCGGCCTTCCTCCAGTCCCCACGGTCCTCTGCGCGCCCCAGCTTAGGCCCCAGATTCTTTTCTCTTCTCCTCTCCCTGATGCTGTGGCTTGGGTTGCGTCTATTCATTCCCTGGTTGACTTGTTTGTTCATTCACCAAGCACCTCCCCAGGGCCTCCCTGTAGACATGGCCTCACCAAAGGGACAGACGACACCACGGCCTGACGGCAAGAGCCCTGTGACCTGGGCAAGGCAGGCTCTACGGGAGGAGTGGCCGGTGCCGGCTGAGAAGGTCAGGAGAGGCTACAGCAAGGATGTGAACTTGCCCTGAGTACTGACATCTCGGAGGCCTGGGCAAGGCCCGGTGACCACATTTTATGGCAAAACAGGACACCCCGCTTTCAGCTGAACTGGTCCTAAGAAGTGAGAAGCCCCAGGGGCCCTCCCCCAGTGCGGGCGGCAACGAGAAAACAATCACAATTGCTTGCGTGGGAGCAGTTCTGACCCACTCACTGTCTCATCTGATTCTCCTCAGATCCCCGAGAGGTCAGTGATGAGGAAACTGAGGTCCAGAGAAGCTTGACTTGCTCAAGACCACAAAGCGAGGAGGGGCAGAGCGGGGATTTGAACCCAGATGGTCCGACTCCCAGCCTGGTGTCCATCCACGAGCTCTCACGTGGTGATGAGCTGTCTCTTGGACACAGGCAGGCAGTCTTGGGGGCTGGGGCAGCCACTGGCTGCTCGGTCTTGTCTTTGGGTGATACAGTTGAGCGTGAGGAGAAATTTTCATCTCAGAGGACTAACCTCAACAGAGCTTTGGGGTCACCACGTGCTGGCTTTGGGGGTGTAGTCGCTCAGTCGTGTCCAACTCTTGCAACCCCATGAACTGTAGCCTGCCGGGCTCCCTGGGATTCTCCAGGCAAGAACACTGGAGTGGGTTGCCATTTCCTTCTCCAGGGGATCTTCCCGACTCAGGAATCAAACCCGGATCTCCTGCAGATTCTTTACTAACTGAGCTACAAGGGAAGTCCACGGGTCACCATGAGAAGCCCCATTTATGATCTGACACTTGGACCTCACCTGGTGATGTTCCCTGGGGTGGGCTGGGGTCGTGACCTCAGTCAGGGACTCTAACTACCCCTGTGAGCAGCCCTGCTCATGGACACTGAGGTTTCCCAGCTCCCCGCTTCCTGGCCCAGCCCAGGTCTCATCCCCAAGCCCTGCCTCATGGGGCTGGAGGGGATCCAGGGACCCAGCAGGGGAAGGGGCACCAGCCCAGGCTGGGTCTCCTCTCAGAGAAGCAGAAGGAACCTCCCCCATTCTCCCTTCAGCCCATAAGAAGCCCCAGAGCTCAGGGGCCACCCCTCCCCTTTCAGGCAGGATACGGAGACCCCCGAGTGATTACATCGCCTGTCGGTGGAAGGCCTGTCTTCTGATTTCAGATCAGCTCAGTGGTCTGTCTGCCCCTTGTCCCCTCTACCTTCACAGAACTGTGTAGCCTTGGGCATGTCCTTATCTCCTTAATCCCTCAGAGCCTCCTCTCTCCTCTGCATCAGAAAACCTGCATTCCCAAGCATCCCCTTGGGGACACTGTAATACCACCGTTGGATCCAAGGGAGGCAAGAGGGAGAAGCTCAAATCCTGCTCAGGTGAAATGAGTGAGAAGTCTTCGGAGCAGGACGGACTTGGGTTGACTCCCGAAACTGCCCCTGACTTGCGGCATGCATTCATTCAGCAGCGTTTCTGGAGCGCTAGTTATGTGCGGGCAAAGCTCCAGGTGATGGAAACAAAGTCCAATAAAGCACGGCCCCTCCCTTAAAAAGCCCTGCTTCATGGAGGAGGCAGGGATTACGGCGCAGGGAGGTGCACAGGGCAGGGGCACCCTCTAGGCCAGCCTGGCGCGGACGCAGTGTGTCCCGGGCCTCTCAGATCTCTGGACGGGCAGCGATGTGGTGGGAGGGGTCTGTCGAAGCTGTGTGCAGCTAGCTCTGTGCATACGATGAAGAAATGCCACTCTCCCCATCAAAGAGATGGGAAATTTCTCAGGGAGACTGTTTAGGAGGCTTCCAAGCCACTCACGCCTTGGCAAAGCGAGACTCGGCTTCCTCATCTGTAAAGTAAGGGGGAGGGGACCCACCTCCCAGCATGTTTGTGACGTCTCAGTGAGGCCAAGGGCGAGAAGGCACACCTCTGCCTGACACCCAGCATGCTGTCTGTCAACGGGAATCCTCCACGGGAGATGAACTGGAGGGAAGTTAGGCCAGGGCGGCTGCGAGCCCGCAGAAAGAGCCCCTCAAGCTGCAATGCCTCACCGTCCCCTGCCCCCGCCCCTGCCCCAGGTGTAGCTCTTCAGCTCAGGTTTCCCCAGCTCCAGCTGCCCAGAACATTCCACAGACCTCTGTCCCAAGCAGCTGCCCCCACCCCAGTCCCCTTCCAATCAAGGCTCATTTCTACGTACATATAACAGAGAAATAAATGGGGTGAAACATTGAAACGATTTTGTTTGTCATTTGTTATAGATATTTAAAACTGCTAGCTGATGTTCAAGAAAGCCCCTTCCATAAATGCATTTTGACCTAGGTTAGGTTGCAACTTGTAATGCAGCCATGAAAGGAGGACTCTAATTTTAAGCGCTGCACTGAAGACAGTGTGGCTTCTGCGCCAGTTGACAAAGGTCAGAGCAGCTGTGAGCTCCTTCCAAAAACCTCGCTCTCGCTTAGATTCTTGGTAACATCTGGATGACTCTCCTATGCGGGCACACCAATATTTAACGGCTGCAGAAGATTTTTTCTTTGGGGCCTTCGCTGTCCTCCACCCAGCATACCACCCAAAAGCTGTCTAGGGGTGGGGAGTGTCGAGAGGGATCATTCCAGAAATGAACCGCCGCTCCCACTGCACTGCTGTCTGCTGTCACATAGCCCTTGGTGATTCAGCGCTGTGTCGGGGCCCTTTCTGCCGGTGAATCCCAAATCACCTTTCCAGGCCCAAGTCTGTTACCACTTCCTCTTTGTAGATTCCCTGCCGTGCCCTCCTCCAAACTCCCCTTCTTTTTCTGTGAAAGTCGCTCAGTCGTGTCCGACTCTTTGCGACTCCATGGACTATACAGTCCATGGAATTCTCCAGGCCAGAATACTGGAGTGAGTAGCCTTTCCCTTCTCCAGGGGATCTTCCCAACCCAGGGATCGAACCCAGGTCTCCTGCATTGCAGGCAGATTCTTTGCCAGCTGAGCCACAAGGGAAGCCCCCGAACTACTCCTAATAATTCGACTGCTCTTCACAAAGCATTGCCAAGCGTGGATGCACGGCAGCCTCCACCATTAGACAGTGTCTGCATCACAGGGAAACGTCTTGACAAACTCTGGTCCGCACATCTGGCACCCAAAAAATACCTGTTGATCAGCCAACTCAACAGATACCTGAATTAAATGAATCTTGTTAAGTAACTAAATGTCTCCGTCTGTAGAATGACCACATCGGCCTAGAGAGAACGTTTTCCCACCAAAATCAAGTGTTTCCTTCCTCCAGACGTGTTCATGGTAAAGTAAACAATTATTTACAAGCCCCAAAAGCAAGAGTATGTTTTCTCCCGTTGGACAAGAAGGGGAAAATTATGGCTGGATTAATTGTGAGGTTGCCAGTTAGCGTTTTCTGAGGTTGATAGAGATGGATAAGATTATTCAGGGCCTCCCAGGCGGTGGCAGTGGTAAGGAACCCGCCTGCCAACACAGGAGACGTAGGACATGTGGGTTCGTTCCCTGGGTCGGGCGATCCTCTGGAAGGGAGTATAGCAGCCCACTCCAGTCCTCTGCCCGGAGAATCCTATCGACAGGGCAGCCTGGCCGGCTACGGGTCCAAAGAGTCGCAGAGTCAGACCCGACTGAAGCGGGAGCACAGTGCTTGTCAGGGAAATGACTCACCCCACGGAACAGTGAGAATGGACCTCACGGAGCACAAAAGCGGCTTCCCGTAATCTTATCCAAGGGGCTGAGTCCTGGCCCTGGCCGTCCACGCAGGCGAGGTCTCTCCAAGGCAGCCCCTGATCCCTGGCACAGAGCTGATGCCGAGCCAACCAGGAGGCCGTTCCAGGAGCGTTCTTTCTTGCGAGTTTAAGGAAGGGGAGCCTAAACTCCCCAGCAGACATGGCTTGAAGGGTCTGAGGGGCCTACGACTACCCTTCTCCCCTCCTTGATCCCTCCAGCCCCCATGTTGGGCAGACAGCCAGCGTACACCCTTTTTTCATCACTCATCTGTATTTTAAAATGATTTGTCAACCACACAACATAGACTCAGCAATAATTTGTTGATTTTTCAATTTTATGCATTCAAGTCAACCATAACTGTCAAAGTTTCTGGCCTCACCTACTCAAAGTTCCAGCAACACCCTATTATCAACAATAACAACTAACATTTATTAAGCACTTCTGCTGCTATAAGCTCTTTACCTATATCACCCTACTCAATCCTCACAACATTCCTTCGTGGTAGATATGATTCATATGCCCACTTTACAGACAAGGAAAATTGAGGCAAGGAGGCAAAGAGGTCAACTCATTTGCCCAAGGTCACTCAGCTGGACAGGCTGAAATCTGTTCCCAGGTCCTGGCTATACTGGCCTCACTGAACCAAAGGCAGCTGAAGCTTCAGGCAGCCGGCGCAGCCCAATCACAGATGAACACAGTTTCTAAGAGTCCAAGGCATTAGAAGCTGTGCCTATTACTTGCCTTTGGGCTTCCCTGAGGGCTTGGAGGATAAAGAATCGTCTGCCATGCAGGAGACACAGGAGACGTGGGAATTGCAAGTTTAATCATTGGGTAGGGAAGATCGGCAATCACTCCACCTGGGCGGGAGACCAGGCCTCTGTTTAACCAACTGGGGGTCCCAAGGCAGGAAGTTCTGGTCTCAGGAGTGAGCCCCCTCCGGGACTATCGCTGCTCCACCTCTCCGTTGCCCCCCGCCCCTCTGGTTACCCACCAGGGGCGCTGAAACCTACCTGGTCTCTGGCTGAGCCACTCCCTGGGCAGAGCTTGGGATGATCAGGATGGGGCAGAGGGAGCAGCAGATGCTTCTGACGAGGAGGAAGAAGCAGAAAACCTTCAGGACATTCACGGCCGAGCAGGGTGGGGCGCATGGACTTCCCTCCGCGGGCTCCTCGCAGCCCCGTGGGGAAGGGCTCTGGGGTCACCTTATGGAAGGGAGTCCTCTCCGATCTGGTCCTCTTAGGGGGTAGTGTGAGGACCCTAAGGGCACATGAGAATCTACCCCAAGGCCCTATCCTCATGGGAGACTCAGCTGATGGACACGGGGGCTCCCAAGTACGGCCACGGGCCCAGTCAGAGGCCAGGGTTGGGGCGTGGGCACCCTCGCCACTAGCCCTGCGCTCCCCCGCTTCTCATCCACTCTGGCTCCTGGAAAACAAATGTGTCCCAGAGCCGAATCTCTTTGGCGGGTCAGTTGGCCTGGAGGCGAGGGGTAGAGCAGGATGACTTAACGAGGTTCCTCATATTCTAGAACTCTGGACCTTCATCTCAGGAGGCCATGCCACACTGGGGACATTGACTAGTGGTACAGAATAGAGAGCCTAGAAATAAATTCTCAAATACATAGCCAGTTGATTTTTGACAAGGCAGCCAAGACCATTCAATGGAGGAAGGGCAGTCTTTTCAACAAATGATACCGGGAAAAGTGGATATCCGCGTATGAAAGAATAAAGATTGATCCTTATCCTAGACCATCTACAAAAATTAACTCAGCGTGGTTCAAGACCTAAACTTAAGAGCTACAACTATAAAGCTCTTAGAAGAAGACATAAGGAAAATCTTCCTGCCATTGGAGTTAGAGATGATTTCTTGGTATAACAATGAAAGCACAAGCAACCAATGAAAAAATTGATAAATTGGATTTTTTCAAAATTAAATTTTGTGCATCAAAAGGACACTATCGGGAAAGTGAGAAGACAACAATAGAGAAAATATTTGCAAATCATATATCTGACAAGGGATTATCATATATATATAGGGTTCCCTGGTGGCTCAGATGGTAAAGAATCCACCTGTAATCTAGGAGACCAGAGTTCGATCCCTGGGTGGGGAAGATCCCCTGGAGGAGGGCATGGCAACCCACTCCAGTATTCTTGCCTGGAGAATCCCATGGACAAAGGAGTCTGGCGGGCTATGGTCCACAGGGTTACAAAGATTCAAACACGACTTAGCACAGCACATATTTCACCACAATAAAAATTATCCCTAATTAAAATAAAGATTTGAATGTTGAAAGAGGCCACACTAAGTCTGGGGTTGCAGCCTCTCACTGCATTGCTCAGAGGCTTCCAGGGGGCTTCCCAAAGTCTGAACCCCTCGTCAGAAAGTGAATGGCCCCCTCTGCTTTGCCCCTGCCGTCCTTCAGGCTGATTCTTGCCTGTACCCATCATGCCCGTACAAGTCACACACCTGCTCTTTCCCAGGCATCCCATGTACTTTCCTGACCCAAGTTCTCTCTGCTCACTTGAGTGCTGTTTCCAGCTCTTCCAGTTGGTGAACTCCTATTCAACCTCCAAGGCCCACTTCAAATGCCCCTACCCACTAAGTCCCAGTCCATTTGCACTTTTCCCAAGAAACGCCATGTTTACACATTTAGCTCCCCGTGGGCAGGAATCACCTCGCTCACTGCCCAGTGTTCCACACCCAACAACACAGGGCACGATCGGCAGCAGTATGTGTTGGACGGGGAGGAGGAGCCTTTGGTTGCACACTTCTCACAGCTGTCTATGCCCAACTCCTCTAGAGGGAAGGGGGAGCCCTTCCAGCAGAGTCTCCTCCACCTCTGTCGGCCTCCACCCGTGGGGGCTGACTCCACCGCAGGCTCAGGTCTCAGTGTTCTTCTCATCTGGGCTGTAAGCTCAGGACGGCATATAGGCCTGAGCGGAGTAGGGCATCCCCTGGGGCGGGGAATCTCAGAACCCTGGGGAGGGGCGGGGCTGAGTGGAGTGGGGTGGACCCAGGGAGGAGCGTTAGCAGAAGAACCAGGGGCCCCGAATTCACTGCAGGGAAGTGGGGAGCCCCGAGGAGAGGAGGGTGTGTATGGGTGGGTGAGGGGGAGACGGCCCAGGAGACTGCAGCCACCGTGCTCCTCTCACTGCAAGAGCCTGAGAGGACACCAGGCCTGTGCAGAACGGAGCAACTCAAGGTCTCCTTCTACCGCGCTTCAGAGGGGTCCCCGCAGGAAATATTTTCGCCAGGGTAGAAGAGAACTAGAAGCTGGGTTCTCACCCATGCCCACGCCTCCTTCAAAAGGAGGAGGAAGGGAGGGAGGATGGAAAGGTTCCCTCCCTCCTCCCTGCCTCCCGCCTCCCTCTCTCCCTCTCCTGTCCCTCCCTCTCTTCCTCCCTTCCTTCCCAAAATTCACTGAGCACCTGCCCTGTATAGCAAGCCTTGCTCCAGGCTCTGGGAAAATAGTTTGAAACAAAACCGTTTTCTAAGACAAAAGCCTCACGTGTTCTCACAACCTCGCCAGGAGGCAGGTATTTCCTCATTGTTGGCAAGAGGTCTTCAATGGTCTTCAGCTCCACCCTGCCCTGATCAGCGGTTCTGGCCTGATCCTGGGACCTCTGGGACTTAAGATGCAATCCCTCACAACAGCTGAGAGGCACCGATGCCACACCTGACCGCAGCGCAGCAGGACACTTGAACAGGGAAGAAGCTAGGCCCAAGGACACAGGGTCAGGTCTAGCCTCAGACCTGCCGGGGCCCCGAGCCCATCCTTGACGTCCTCCCCACCCACCACCACCCCACCCACCACCACTGCACCTCCAGATGGGAGGAT